>OX451396.1:2619955-3219955 GCA_949629135.1 Eremobia ochroleuca | reverse complement strand
GACCGAGTTAAATACCTTGTTTTAACATAAAATATGTAGGTGAATGCCTGGTGATCTGTCACACGGTATCATAGGATGGACGCCAGTCTCTCACAAATGATCATATTTTGCGTATTTCTTATCAAAACGCTATAAATTCTTGTCTCTATCCACCTTATTTATAAAAGTTGCTTGAAGTTAAGTAGTGATTAGCAATTGTTTTACCATTCATTTTTGACGTTTACACGTATCTTAACTTCAAGCAACGTTTATAAATAAACCCCTTAATAACTCACAAAAAAATAAAGATTAATTATAAGATTTGATTTTTTTTCTGTCACTTCTAACCGCACAGCAAATACCGTTTTTTATATCAAATCTAATACAAAATGAGTTGCGTGGTCTCTGTTTACTTTATATAAATGACCACAATTTGTTATTGTGTGGTCGCTTGGGAATGTTAGTGTGTTTGATTGAGACACGAGGCTTGACCCTTACTTGAATTGAAGTGATTTGGCTGTGTGGAAATATGAAGTTTCTGCTGGTTTATGTGTGTTGATTTTGATGTACCATAGCTTTAAATTGTATAAATAGTGTTGCTTAAACCTTTGGAGAAGCAAATTAAAAGAAACTTCTTTTTTAAGGGTTCCGTACCCATAGGCTGCCAACGGGACCCTATTACTAAGCCCCCGCTAACCGTCCGTCTGTCTGTCTGTCCGTCTGTCTGTCAGCGGGCTGTAGGTATGTCATGAACCGTAATAGGTAGAAAGTTAAAATTTTCACAGAACATGTAAGTATTTCGATTGCCGCTAAACCAAGAACATGTAGAATCGATTGCCACTATACGAAAAAAATACAAAAATAAAATGAAGTTTAAAATTAAAGGACCCTCTATACAAGAAACGTGTTTTTTTTGCTGTTTTATGCCTTGTGGTACGGAACCCTTCGTGTGGAAGTCCGATTAGTACTTGGCCGTTCTTTTATATTCAGGTTTAGGTCAAGTACCTAAGTATGTCGGTTTTTCGATACATTAGGATAGCTTTCAATTGTAGCTGTACTACTGTGTTGTTGTACTTTATACGCTTTATATCAAATCAAGACAATTAGGAAGAAAAGCTATCAAATGCCAGACATTTTCAAACAACACCACCTTCAACTGAGATTGTACCAGAGTAACTGTATGTACCCAATAAATCAGTATTACCAACCAATAAAACGCAGTACTCCTAAACGAGTATTATTAGCTATACACTTAATTGCTTTAAGTAGATACAAAGGCACTTCCTGAATAGCGTCGGCTCCTAGTGCCTGGACCATGGAATAAGAAAACCGTGTAGAAGTGTCGTATTAAAGTCGCTGTGTGAATTAGCGCTGATACCGACGAGATAATCATTTAGCTCGACACCAGCTGGTCGATTCTGTAAAAATCTGACCGTGAAATCATAAGTGAAGTGAGCTTGAAGTAAGTAGTGTCAATATTGTTAATCCCTAATGACAGCTCACTCCATGCTCACTGCATCCAAGTTTTCACGGTGAGATGGTTACAGAATCGCACGGCTGGTCTCCAAATTGACAATCCCTTCATTCATTTCATTTTGTTCATTGTAAATATGTCTGCTGTGCAATTTATTTTATTATTTATTATTTTTTATTTTATTTTATAATATGTCGTATAAAACTGATTCCGATATCCTTTTTACAGAATAAATCATTTCATTTCATTGCTTTCCGAGGTACGGGAGTGTCACACCGCCAACTTCCAAACTCCGGGATGTTACTAAGAAATTACCAAAGGAAAAACCCAATAAAACTGCCCAACCTGAGAATCGAATAAAAATAGTTAGCATCTATACTGCAGTGAGAGCTTAAAGTTCCATCTAAACGTTATTATTCTATAGCCTAGACTGAAAGTCAGAGACTACCTGTACTAATCATCGGTACACACGAACGGCGCCGCGGGCCGCATCTAGTGTTGCCATAAATTCATTTGAAGGCACACGCGATGTTAGGTACTACTGTTATAATATAGGATTACGGCTGAGTTTTAGTGGTTCAGATTACTGTTCGGTTTTGCAGAATCATGAAATTAAATACTTAAGCAATTCTGGCGAGATTTTCGGGATTCGATTGGATGGTGGAAATAATTAAATTAGTATGTTACCTATATTGATAAAAACGTCACTACCTTCGGTTTTCTTGAATCTTTTCGTAGAAGGAAATTATTAGGTGCGATCGTGGCCAATCAAGTTTTTCCTAATCTCCAATCGTTTATTTATTTTTTATTTGAATTTTTCGTAATAATCGTTTTTAGCAAAAAAGCTACTTTTTCAGTAATTCCTACAAGAAAGCTTTTTATAAAAACAATAGAAAACCTCCACCACAGAATCTTCAGTTCAGAATTTTCAGCTCTCATAAGACGTGCCACCTGAGGGGCCTAGAGGGGCTTGTGGCTAAGTAATAATAGCCGCACGGGTCGATCGATCAGGTTAAGCTACGCTTGCCGCGGTTGGTCCGTGGATGGGTGACCATCTTCACATACCAAGACCCCTCCGTGCCTCGGAAAGCACGTTAAGCCGTTGGTCCCGGCTGTCATTCGTGGATCTTTGACAGTCATTACGGGTCGTCAGTAACCCGAAAGTCTGACAACCAGTCTTAGTTAGGGGTACAGTATTACCCAGTAACTGGGTTGTGGAAGTCAGATAGGCAGTCGCTCCACGTAAAATACTGGTATTCAGCTGCATCCGGTTAGACTGGAAGCCGACCCCAACATAGTTGGGAAAAGGCTATGGCAGATGATGATAAGACGTGCCACCTGACAATGGACCACCTTCCATCTTGCGCCGCATGCGGGCTGTGCACTACAGGATCTCACTTATCATACTAACGGAGTTCACGTGACGGAATTGAGGAGCTTATAGCTAAGTTATAACAGCCGTACAGGTCAAACGCTTGCCACAGTTGGTCCGTGGATGGGTGACCATCTTTACAAAGACCACTTCATGCCTCGGAAAGCACGTTAAGCCGTTGCCGCGTTGGTTCCGCTTGTCATTCGTTGATATGTGACAGTCGAAAAACCAGTCTTACCAAACAGTCAGATAGGCAGTCGCTTCATGTAAAATACTGGTATTCAGCTGTATACGGTTAGACTGGAAGCCAACCCCGACAAAGTTGCGGAAAGGCTAGCCAGATTGATCTTTTAACCTGGCTGGATTTTGGGCTAAGCCCAATATTTGAACTTTCAAAACTTTCTTATTTGCTATCGATACGCTAAAAAGAAGACCGCAGAATAAATCCCCAGTCAATCCTACAAACGTGTGATTCCTGAACAAACGCATTTAAATTCCCCCGTTGTCTTATTATAAATCAGGAACCTGCGCGTGATTCACCAGATCTAGGTTATTCTATTTAAAGTACTAACTCAGCCTGAAGCGATTGATTGCCAGCGAAGTTATTCTAGTGTGGATGTTTGAATATACCTAATATTCAAACATCCACACTAGAATGTATTTTTATTATTATAACTAGCAACCCGCCCCGGCTTCGCACGGGTGGAATGGAGAAACACTGATAATTTTAGAGCCATTATTTCTCGTAAAAAGTATAGGATAAAAAATGGTTATTGTGGGTTATCCCTAAGAGATAGACATATACCATCGCGGACTTTTTTTGTAGACCTTTTTAAGGTGTACAATACTGTAGTACATTATTTTGATATATCTTGACGGGTTCAGCCAGCGTTTACAATGTAAGCGCAAAAAAATGTGTTTATTTACGACATCACATTAGAAACCTCTAAAATTATCAGTGTTTCTCTACTATATTATGCATGTATTATACATATAAACCTTCCTCTTGAATCACTCTATCTATTAAAAAAAACCGCATCAAAATCCGTTGCGCAGTTTTAAAGATCTAAGCATATATAGGGACAGACAGACAGGGAAGCGACTTTGTTTTATACTATGTAGTGATGTGTTAAAGGAATTTTAATATTTTGGAGAGTATTTTTTTGAGCGGTAGTGGCCAAGTGGTAACGGTCGCGACGTACGAGTTGTAGGACGTAGGTTCGTAAATAGACAGGCAAAAAAAAAATAATTGTAAATTATCTCATCACCACTGTTCTCAAAACGGTGAAGTAAAACATCGTGAGGAAACCGGCATGTCCTAGAACCAAAAAATCGAAGACATGTGACATCTACCAACCCGAACTGGGCACGCATGGTGGATTAGGGCCCACACCGGGGTATTCCTCGAAGCACACCAACTTTAAACCGCACCAAATAAAGTGCACCAAAAGTATTCCTCAAAATGATGGTGCGTTTCGAGGAATAATTTTGGTGTGCTTCATTTGCATTTCAAAGTTGGTGCGCTTCGAGGAATACCCCCCCGCCCACTCCCTCTCACCAAGTGGAGGCCTGTGTCCCAGCAGGGGAAACATTATAAGCTAATTATACTATTACGCTATTTTTTAAGGTTGTCAATCACAAATATAATGAAATAAAGAGCAAGCTCTATTCGTTGTAAATACTGATCCTATAGATACTATCACTAAATCCCGGTATAATTTTTTGTAATATAAGATGAAAACGTGACACTGGCTGAATGCACAAACCGTGCGAAGCCAAAAAAAAAAAAAGCAAGCTCTTGTCAGCACCAGTTTCTGATTAATCCGATTTAAATTTATCAAGCTGTCATAAGCAGCTCTTTATTCTCTGACGTCCATCACAAAGTCTGTCTGTTAAAATTGAAACCGTCCCTCCATATACAGACTTACATCTTTACCTATACCCCATTTACCATGTCCATTACCTACACTCTAATTGCGTAACACACTTTCAATCTCATTCATTTTGAAGGATATTGCTAATCCATTGCGTCATATGTTCCAAAAATGTGTCTGCAGAACAACGTAAATAACGCAATGAATGTTGTTGAACTGTCAAAATGAAATTCATTGCTACTGATGGTGTAATACGCATTTAGCCTGCAGATCTACCAAGGAACTTGTCAGTTGGAGTACCACGACGAGGAAGCCAATTCCTGCCGTGCGATTCTGTAACCATCTCACCGTGAAGGCTTGGGTGAAGTGAGCGTGGAGTGAGCTGTCATTGGCTAGGGATTAACACTATTAAGTGCTCACTTCACTTATGATTTCACGGTGAGATTTTTACAGAATCGACGGGCTGTAATAAAAAACGAACAAAATCTAGTCGTAATCTAATCTCAGCGACAATAAATGTCAAACATTTGTCAACAATGTATTGGAGGTATTGTGACAGAAAAAAAAATTAAGTGATTTAAAAGAAGTCTGTCAGTGATTTCAATAGACGAAAATTTATTATTGACTAATTTTGCTGTTTTTATCTGATAAATTTATTTTCAACCACAAAACAAGAACTAGGTATTAGCTCCATTTATATTATCTATCCATATAATTTTATTCATACTAAACAACTAATAACCGATTAAGATAGACACGCGATCACTTACTTTGATAGACAATTTAGCGATAGCTCCGAGCGCTTAGCCGATTTTTTATTCGAGTTTCGATTTAAAACGACTTAATTCTAATCGATTTATTTTGTGAAATAGACCAATTAGGTAAAAGATGAATGGTTTTTATTTTAATGTCGTAAATCTTTGCTTAATAATAATGAGTGGAATAGTACCTCTATTAATATTAAGTCATCCGGTCTCCGAGTTTTTAGCTAAAATTTATTTAAAAATTGACACATTTAAACATTTTTTCATTAAGTTCCTACTTCCTACCCATAGAGAATATAGAGAATATAACCACTAGAGAGCGTATGGGTCGATTTCTTCGAAGCACACGACTCACTACTGCGGGCCGGGGGATGAGGAAGAACGCGCGGCTGCAATTGGTCAGTTCAAAGTCAAGTTGCATCGTTAGAGCTGCTTTACTTCATTAAGAGAAAATAGTCGATATCGATAAAATGGATTTTAACATTATAATAAATACTAAATCAAAATCATAGAAATAATATTTAATCAAAATCAATCAATTACAAAAAAACATCCCGGAAATTGACTGATCGGCCCCGGTCGGGGACAGAAAGAACTAAAAAATCCCGGAAAATACAAAAAAAAAAAAAACCGACGAACTGAAAACCGAGGAGGTTCTCAGTTCGTCGGTATTTCTTTTTTGAAGTCGGTTAATAGTAGATAGTTATTTTATTAAAGTATGTGAATTGAATAAAAAATGTATTCATTTTATTTTTCTCGATATCAACTTTCAGCTATTAAAGATAACAGCACTATTTTTTACGATAAACATACAAAAGGAAAGAAAGGGATAGAAGCATTAGAATTGTCTAATACAAGAACGAGACTTTTCCAAAAGACATCAACGCGCGACTCAAAAAGTGTGCTCGTTTACCCAGCCACCATTTTAAATAGACCCCTGCAGTGGCTTATAATCTGATTAAATCAAAAATAATTTTTCGTAATGTTTATGTACCGATGAAAAGTTATGTCATCCTTTTTGTAACTAGATGTCTAAGAATGTTTCCCACACCACTTCACCGCGCATGAAGGCATTTTGATGCGTTATAATTGCATAAACGTTATAAAAAAAATATATTAATTTAGCGTGCACGCAGGTCTAACACTTGGACACAACTAAAATTGCTACTAGTACCGTAGCCTATAGGCGACAAAATACTAATAGTTTTCGTGCGTCGGGGCACTGTATACGCAGTCAAGTGGTTATAATAGTCTTTGTTCCTACCTAAATAGTTATGACAAACAAATTACTTACTAGTTATAACTTGATTTTACTGGGCAATCCATAGATAAAGAAAATAAAAAATTAAAAAGTTGTTGAATTTCTTTTATTTGCCTCACTTACTCCCAAATAAAGTTTTGGACTCCAAAAAAATTACACAACAAAAATACAAACAGGACACTTGTCTTGCCTGCATTATCTTTTACTGCGCGATAATCAAATGCAAAGTATTTATTTACGGCTGTCATCACAAGACACTCATTTGATTAGGTGTATCGAACATGTTCTTTACCGCTAAAAACCGGGTCAAACGCTTAGTGTTGCTTGTCAAAACATGTCAAAGAAGATTTCACGGCATCTTAATGCAACTTAAGCTTTAAATCATAATCACACTAATATTACCAAGGCGAAAGTGTGTGTATGTGTGTTTGTGTTTGTTACTTCTTCATGCTCAAACGGCTGGACCAATATTGATGAAATTTGGCACACAGATAGATTATAACCAGGATTAATACATAGGATACTTTTTATCCCGATATTCCAACGGCATCGACACTTATGCGGGTGTAACCGCGGAGCGCAGCTAGTAATATTTTAAACGCGAAAGTTTGTGAGGATGGATGGATGGATGGATGTTTGTTACTCTTTAACGCAAAAACTACTGAACGGATTTGGATGAAAGCTGGCACACTGATAGTTTATAGCTAGGATTAACACATTGGCTACTTTTTATCTCGATATTCCCACGGGATCGAAACTAATGCGGGTGAAACCGCGGTACTCTGCTAGTAACATAGATATAGTTATGTTATACGCCAAGAAAAGAAGAAGTAAGTTGCATTGCGAATTGCCCGAAAAGAAGCGAAAGCACTAGGAAGTGGTGAAGGGCGGGCGTTTTGGGGGGACTGTCTTTTGTAATTTTGACGTTCAAAAAGTGCTGATTCTCAGCCTAGTTTGAATAAATGACCTATGATTTTGATTTTGATTTTGCCCCTACTGGGCCCAAGTAATCTATTTTACTAAAATAACATTGTATCATCAATTCGAAAAGAAATTAAATTTTGATTAAGTTATAAGAATTCGCTTATTACATTTATTATTTATATACACTATATTGTAGGTACACCACAAAAATAAAAAAAGCAAAAATAAAGCAAACAGTACAAAATATATATTACAATGTGCGGCCTTATCGCGTTATTGTGTATTTTTTTTTTTAAACTAAACAAAATCTGCTACTGGTTAGGTTGATACCGAGATATTTCAAGGTATTATTTTTGTTTGTCTTGGCTCCACTACCAATTCAAAGAATGGCGTCACTCCAACAAACAGCCTGTATATGTTTTTTTTTTTAACTTATAGAGCATGTTTTTTTTTACTATCTCCAAATTTTTACAGGACATTCTACCCATGAATATGAACAACTTTCACTATAGAACCAAGTCTGTGATAACAAAAACAAAAAAAATCTGCTGTTTCATACATTTTGGTCAAGTAGGTATTTAACTTTTGTATTAAACAGTTGATTTTGTTTTCGTGATTTCAGAGTTAGTCCCATAGTGAAAGTTGTTCGTAGTCATGAGTAGAACACCCTGAAAAAATTTGGAGACTATAAAAAACCATCCATTAGGTATACCATGGAAGCATTACTAATGGCCCGCATAGGATATGGTTAACCACTGAAATAATTTCTATGGAGCGTTCCTAATAGCGGTCGATTCATTTCCGGAGAAACATGATCACCATTTGTTAAAAATAACCAGTCACAGTTGAATGCAGAAAAAAACTGAACTTTGTTTGGACTAGACTGAAACTGACAGTTTCTAGATTTTATTAGTTGTTCTCTGTATCGAACTGAAATACAGGGTCGAAGTGAATTAGCTAGCAAAACTCGGCAGATGTGATGGGTATTGATAATTTAAACATGATCAAATAAAAAAGGAAATTAATTTGAAGATTTTTGTGGGGTTACTTGAAATAACAGTTTGAAAAATCAGTTTTCTTTGTGTAAGGTTCACAGACGTGATGTGTGTACAATGATATACAAAGACCGTAACCAAAAAAAAAAAAAACATATTTTTTCAACTCATACTTCAAGTAACAACACCACTGGCGGTCGTTGAACCCAATCAAAAATCATCCATTTTTTTATTTTTGTATTTTGTCGCATTCATATATCGATACCTATCCCGTCTGCGGAGTTTCGCTACCTAATTTAATCAAATTAAATTAGCTAGCGGAACTCCGGAGTCAACCCTGTATATCGGAATTACAGGCCTCTATAAATGATAAATGATAAATGATTTATTTTCTGTAAGTAGGTTTGTACAAACACTTTTACATGTCAATCATATTTTTTTAAACTAGATGAGGTCGGCGTTTCCTATCTGACTACTCTGAGAAGAAAGGCCGAAACAAACTCAGAGGTCACAGTCTCTTTTAAAGTCCAGACATAATCTTGGTCAGATCATGTGAAGACCATGTAGATTGGTGTCTGAAATGGTCTTTTGAGTAAAGAACCACACAGATTGAGCGGACCTGTCCAGTCAGTGCACGCATTTGTCAAAAATCGTGCAGCTCAACTCAGAACTTGAGCAGCCTTACGATTCGACGAACAATACCAATGAAAGGACATTTGGGTAGGCCGCATAAATTACTCAAACTGCCAGATCATGATTAAAACTAACTAAGAAGGAAAACAGAAAAAAGAAATGACCCACATAGTCTTCACACTCACAATAATAATAATAAAAAATAAGATACTTTACAAAGTAAATATCCATAACACTGTTTATAAAAAATTCATCAATGTCTCAACTCTCGACTTAGAACAGTGATGACTATATTTTAAAGTGTGATAATGTAGAGGTGGAGTTCGCGGTAGAACCGATAATTCAACCATTACTGACAGTAGGTACGGATTTCAACGCACGACCAGTGCTTTGAAATCCGACCCCTTCTAACAGAATCCCACCCCTTGTTGGAATCCCACCCCTTCTAACAGAGAGAGAGAGCCTGAGTTAAGAACATTGTGGTTGATTTTGTGTGTGTGTGTGTGTGTGTGCACGCGTGTGTGCGTGTGTGCGTGTGCGTGTGCGTGTGCGTGTGCGTGTGCGTGTGCGTGTGCGTGTGTGTGTGAGTGAGTGTGTGTGTGTGTGTGTGTGTGTGTGTGTGTGTGTGTGTACTGTGTAATGCAACTTACGACGAGAACATGAGCAAACCAGCAAGTTCTTCAGTTGCTCGACAGCACATACCTGAAACAAGCAATGCATTGTTCAATAAGTATCATAAAGGTCATAAGGGTTTATTTAGTATTTTAGGGGCTGATTTTTCAATCGACAGATAATATTTATTCGTGGAATAAAATTGACGTCTGACAGATTTTGTATTGAAGAACTGTCAAAAATTCGATATTATTCTTCGGAAAAAAATATCTGACGTTGGAATAATCAGCCCTAAATAAGATAAACGTGTTTATTTACAGACGCCAACAGATCAAGCTACCCGAAACTGCCAAATTTTCCCAATCAACATTGAGCCTTATTTGCCGTGTTGTGATAAAGGTTAAATTAGTTCAGCTCCAAAAGACGGTGTGACCTATTGAGTGAGGACCACACGTTTAATATAAAATAATGCAGTAGTTTCTTAGAAAACTTTTTGCAAGTTAGCGTGTATCCTTCATTCGATTAAGAGGAAGAAATGATTTTATCAAAATAATTTTTTGTTGGAAACGGTTTTTATTAGATCTTTTGGCAAAAGCTGAGGTGTCTGTCCGATATAACCGCTCATAAGCAACCAAGTGACGTTTGTCACTTTTTCGTTTTGACCGTTGAGCGCACCAAGGGACAATTGTCCGTTTTTCCTTCCAGTACGATACGACGTCGAAACTATAAAATAATATGAGAAACGAAACGACCGTTTCGAACCGTGCACAGTGCACCTAGCTTCTGACGTGTATCCGAAATGCCCGTGTAGTTTTATGTGAAATAAAATATTTTGAATTTGAATAAGAGGTTTTCTAAAACACCTCCGCCATAAAGATAAAATGAATAAAATTGAACAACTTTTCTAACTATGAATGACAGCCAAGTAAGTAGGTACCTAGCTTAGTACTTAATACCTACTTAGTTCTAGATAGAGTTAGTTCATTGCCTGCAGAGTAAGCAAACTGAAGTGGCAGTGGGCTGGCCATGTCTGTCGAAGGGCCGATGGCCGATGGAGCAGACGAGTCCTGGAGTGGAGACCGCGTATCGGCAAGCGTAGTGTGGGACGCCCCCCAGCTAGATGGACGGACGACCTAAAGAAGGTGGCTGGGGTAGACTGGATGCGGAAGGCGGAGAACAGGGTGTTGTGGCGCAGTCTGCGAGAGGCCTATGTCCAGCAGTGGACTGCGATAGGCTGAGTTGATAGTTCTAGATAGGTACGTAAGACAGGTGTTGATAGCTTATTCGTCATCTTCCTAAGGCTTTTGCCAACTATGTTGGGGTCAGCTTCCAGTCTAACCGGATGCAGCTGAATACCAGTACATGGAGCGACTGCCTATCTGACCTCCACAACCCAGTTATTGGGTAATACGATACCCCTTGGTAAGACGGGTTGTCAGACTTTTTTGCTTCTGACGACCCGTAACGACTGTCAAAGATCAACGAACCGGGACCAACGGCTTAACGTGCTTTCCGAGGCACAGAGGGGTCTTGGTATGTAACGATGGCTTGGTTGTATCCTTTTCATATCGAATAGGCAAAAGTTACTCAAGATATCAGATGGCCCTCTTGTCGATAAAGTGTCATTTTGTGACCCAGAGGCAAAAGGCAGCCATCCAATTAACAGGATATTTATAGTTTCTTAATCAGATGAAGGCGTGAAAGATGAATAATTCAGTAAAAATGAGCTTTCACTTATTAACGAACAATTTCGGTTATCTCCTTCAATTATGATAAGGCAATATTAATCGAAGTTCAAAGGAACTTTCTCCGTTTTAATTTAAAACGAATGAATTCTCTTTATTTTAAAGTTCAATGGCGAAAAGGTCCCGTTTAATTATCGTTCTAAAATGAATTTATTCGGTTTTCGCCGTCAGAATTTTATCAGGTTCATTTTTATCTTAACGCATGGGCAGTCTGAATTTAGTTACCTTTTCATTATCAGAGTGCCCAAGTATAACCAAGTAACCAAGTGTATTTGAGAAAAATAATATTTAATTTTTAGGAATTATGTGCATTTGTGACTCGCAGTGTATTTTTGATTACTCCGATTATTATTTCATGTGTCTCTCTCTACATATTTACCTACATAAAAAATGCTTCTAAGTTTTTTTTTTAACGTACACTTCATCTATTACTCCTGGAACCAAATCACTGAAATATCCAAGATATTCTTCTGCATAGAGTCATCAAGAGTATTGCAAATAGTAGTAAAAAAGTATTGCTATATAAAAGTTCTTTCTTTCATCCATTAATTAGCCGATCTATCTTCAAAGTACAAATAAAAAGTACCAAACTAAAAACCACCAAGGAATACACGTTTAATCAACTAAAAATAAACCTCTTAAAGCAAACCACATACAATCTAGTACCAACTTTCTTTCACTGCCTACACGATGTTAACAGCGCTCTGTTTAACCTATCTGCGAACTAATTGCGCCTGCGCCGGTTCAATGCACTTACATGCAGTTGAGGTGTACTGTATTTTTATACGGCTATTAAGTACGATAATGTTCAGTGGGGTCTGTTCTATTGATATTAATATAAGTATGATTTAATAGCGAATGTGGTATGGTCTGTTATTTAATGGGAGGTTAGTATGATTTAATAGACCGAGATTAATATGCAGATTGAGGGGTTAAGTGAAGGTTAAAAAGGTAAAAAGAATGATTGGTTTTATTTTTTGGAGCAGACGACGGTAGTACCTATACGTGAAGCTGTTTATTAATATGCAAATCTTAATATACTCAGTTTTTTTTTCTGTGAGACTCCCTTGCTCTGCGGTGCACCAGTACAGTCTAGTTTTAAAGTAAACCAATATCTAACTCAACTCATATAAAAAAGACAGCTTTAAAATATCAAGCAATTTGTCGGCCAACAAGATCACAATCTTCGCCATTCCTTAAATGGCAACACCACAAAAAGAACCATATTTCTCACGCCCCAAATCTGACACGGAATTCAATCGATTCTATTAAGACGCTGACAACCCTGACCTACAAGGTTCACAGCTCCGTAACTATTCTACATTGAAATCATTGTTTCCGATTGATGGTATTTATCATTTTTAAATCAAGTCGATTTCAGAAAGACTGAAAATGTCATAGAAGTTTAGAAGTTATAGCGCAAACCGAACAGTGTGTACTTTTAAAATTATTTTTCTAAAAATACATTTTGTGTTTACATGTTTGGAAACATAATTGTGAACGAAGTATAAATGGCTGCGCAGGCGCAATTCGCTGATCAAAGATAAAACAGACACGTCAGACCGTGTAGCTGAACGGATGACAGACGATAGGGCAATCGCGATTGTACTTAACAAGCAAGAATGATAAGCTGACTATTTTATTTTTACCTGAGTGCACAGAAGATGATTGTGTCTAGAGCGGGTTGAGATCTTGTTGATTGTTTAAGTCAATATTTCTTGGAGTTTCAATTGTTTTATTGTTGTGTCAGACGAGGTGCTCGTTAATTAATAAAATAGGGTTGTGAAATGTGTTTCATTTTATTAAATTACTGTCCACGAACTAAACTGCTGGGCAAATGCTTCATTCTTTTCCTTCTTCTTCCCAAATTGTGGCGAATTTTTATATATAACGCCAGCACATCAAGCTACTACAATCTGTCAGATTTCTTTAATAGATTTTCAACTTTAGCGCTATAGCATAAGGTTCAAAGTTGATTGGGAAAATCTGACAGTTTCGGGCAGCTTGATGTGCTGGCGTCTGTACATAGATATCTAAGCGAAGAATAAGCATATTCAGCCAATAACGTTCTTACTTCTGGGACACAGGCCTTTTCTTTGTGAGAGGGAATAATAGGCCTTATCCACCACGCGGGTCCAGTGCATAGCCAAGTAATAATTAACAACGGGTTTTTTTTTCTATCTGTATCTACTATTGAAAGAGGTTCTATTATAGTTCAAATTATAGTGGCCTACTAAAAATAAAAGCAAGTTACAGTCGCCGGCACGTAAGTTGGTAAGAGTCGTCAGTCGTTCCTCTCCTTTCTGTAACGTCCTTTTAAACAGACATGTTCAAAAATAAGTTATGGCAATAATCATAAGCCGCGTACCCACCTAGCGCACAGGCTCGCGCGGCAGCCTCGCGAGCCAAATGCCTCGGCTGGTGTGGACGTGCCTCGGCCTGCCTCGGGCGCGCGTTTGCTCGACCGAGCACGGCTCGGCCCCGAGCCATCTGTTGTCGGTAAACTTGACGCGCTCAAAGGTGCCTCAGTGAGCGCTGTGCGTTAGGTGGGGACGGTTATGTTTTGGCTCGCGCGCGAAGCTACTTCAAGTTTTGTCTCTTGCCGTGTTTGTCTTCTGTAATTTTGATATCATGGGCAGTCAGGAGGAGTCCATTCGCTTAATACAACTGTACAGCACGTACAATGCGCTTTGGGACCCCAAAGATCCAAAATATTTAAACAAAAATCAACGGGAAGACAGTTGGCGGCAAATATCTGCTCAAATTAATATGCCTGTCAAGGAAGTGAAAAACAAAATGGTGTCCTTGTGTGGTTCTTATCGTCGAGAGAAAAGCAGGGAGAAAAAAAGTCGCATAACAGGTTCAGGTATGCATTTTTATACTTAAAAATATGAACTTACAAATTATTTGATAAAATAATTACTTATTATATACTAATTAAATTGAAGAAAATTTATTTATACAATTAAAATATTTTAAATTATGGAAATATAAATTTTATTTTTTGTTCTGTTTCATGCGCTGCAGATGTTTGGATATCCTTATTTCCATTTTCTTAAGGATAAAAATGAAACTGGTGACACTCAGGAAACGATGCCGAATGTAAGAATTTTTAACTATGCATAATGATTTTGAAATGGTATAGAACCATTAGTTATAAAATGTTCTGCCAAGTGCAACCGTATTTCTTTTGCGTTATTAGAACTACGCCTTGGAAACGCTGCAATTGGTGCGAATGTAACTTCATTTATTTCATTTCTCCATTGGCCAGGAATCAGTGCGCCATCAAGTTCTCTGTCAAACAATTCCGGTGAAATAAGATTAGTTGAAGTATTTTTTCGGATGTAGTTGTACAAATATACAGCTGCTAAGACGACCTTTGTTGCTTTATTTGGCTCTAGTAAGATAGGTTTTCTAAAAACGCGAAATATGGCACTTAATATACCAAATGCATTCTCCACGACACGTCGAGCTCGGCTAAGGCGATAATTAAATATTCTTTCTTTAGAACCATTTTCTGGGTTGCCCTCAAATGGTTTCATGGTATATTCGTTGAGTGCAAAGGCTTTATCGGATAAAATAAAATAAGGAACTTTTGTTACATATGGTATTTCCAATATCTTCTCTTTAGGCACGTTCAATTCTTTCTTTTCTAGCTTTTTATACAACGTTGTGCTTTTAAAAACACCACCATCAGAGATTCGCCCTTTGCTACCAACATTTACATACAAAAAATTGTAGCTAGCATCAACTAATCCAAAAAGCACGATGCTTGGAAATTGCTTGTAATTATCATAATCAGTGCCACTGTTAATCGGTGCCTGCAACATAACATGTTTTCCATCCATCGCTCCAATAGCGTGGGGAAAATTCCATTTATTTTCAAATTCTTTTGATATAGCAAGCCACTCTTCTTCTGTAGATGGGATCTGTAAAAAAAATTATAGAGTACTATTAATTAAAATTATGTTTTCAGGAGGCAATACCGGAATCTTCACAAACTTCTGACGTAGAGAGACACACAGAGACTGAAAACGCTCCGACCAAGTCGCAATTGCTGGAGGCTAGCATCGAGGAAGCGCCACCACAACAACAACAAGACCTAGCCTCGGAAGCTAGCATGCCTTCACCATCAAACTGCTCGTAAAAAAAAACGACATAATCCGAAGAAAACGCAGCCACAGGAAGTTTCGGCAGATATCATGCTCGCAGAAGCCCTTGAATGCTTGCAAAAGTCTTCGACCGACATCACCGATCCATACTCTTCATTTGGAAGACACATAGCCAACGAGCTAAGAAAATATGATCCGCACACATTAGCGTATGTTAAGAACGCTATCAATAATATAATTTTTGAAGCCGATATAGGGAAATACACACAACAACAAATTAATACAGCATACTATACACAGCAGTACAGTAATTCCTCTACAATGGCCTCATCTGGCACTTCTACATCAGCATCACATACCGCTACGTCTTCTCATGCCATTACACCATCACCTAATGCCAATGTTGGATTCGAAACTATCACTGAATTGTAATTAAAATAAACAATTGATTTTTAAATTTGTCAAATTATTTTTATTTACCTTTACATAATCACTTAAGGCTTCAATAATAGCGTCACAAACTTCTGGAACTATTCTTGAGATACTCTGCTTCGATACTCGAAATAAATATTGCAAGCTGCTATAAGAATCTCCGGTTGCTAAAAATCTTAAAGTTATTAAAACTCGTTCATTCACAGTGATTGCTTCTCTATATTTTGTATCGCACTTTTTTATTTTATCAGACAACAATGAGCACAAATTTTCGAACTCTTGTACGGACATTCGTGTAAAATTATGTAGGGGAGACTGAGGATACTTGATCCCCCCTTTTGTTTTTCCTTTATAAAATCTAAAATATCCATTATTTTTTATACTATAATTGACTAATAGATCCGCAATTTAATAAGTTATAAGTTATGAAGCCATGCAAAAGATAGGATTGCAAACAGAATCACTAGTAAACAAAAACCTCTATGATAGCTTTGTAACAAGTGTCCTCAATGTATAGGAGAGTTGATACTACCTGTCAGGAGACTTGATCCCCCCCGGATCAAGTCTCCCACACACGGAGGACACTTGGGACACGAGATGCTTATCATAGTCCTACATAGGAGACTGTATCTAGATCTTATGAAAAAAAGTTTAAATAAAATGAAAGACTGACATAAGTTTCAATTTGTTTTAATCATTCCACATTAATTAATAATGGCAAGAGTTTGAGATCAATCAATCTTATAAACTAAAATTATAACGACAACACCATAAATTACTTTTCCTTCAGCTTTTATAATTATTTAGTTAAATCACGCTGCACTGGAATTCAGTCAAATCTTAATATAATTATGTCTACTCAGTTTCAACTCTGTACCATAAACTTGAAAGATATAAATCTTATTTTAAAAAAGTAGATGTTACAAACATATAACGTCTCTAAAACTTTGTACAAAAATTAACGAGATCAATCGATAAATCTTACAAACAAAATGATATTGACTAACTATGACAAAAACACCAAATAATAAAAAGATATAACTAAATTAGCGTTTTTGTCGTAGTTAGGTTTAAGTTTTTAACTTTTTATGACCATTTTAAATATTATTATAAGTAAATACTTAAGCATTTATAATTAATAACAAAATAACATTGATAAATCTTAAAGTGTTTTAAACTACAAAAAGGAACAAAAAAAAACTCTTTTTTTTTGTTCTTTTTTCTTCTGCTAATTTTAAAGAATCTTTGTTGATATGTTCCCGCTTTTTACTGCCTTCGTTGGTTTTGTATACACGCGGCATTTTAAATCTGCAAATAATATACAAACGCGTCAAATACTTGTAGTTCCTAAAAGAAACAGTTATTTAAAATAATACTAAAAGAATCTATTCAGCTGTTATAATGTAATCTGGTAAGCAAACCGAGTTTAGGAGACTTGATCCCCGGATCAAGTCTCCTCGAACTGAATGTACCATGTCTCCTCAATGGTAGTTCAGTTAGAAAAAATAATACAGAATTTAAACAACTTAAGTCTTTCAACTCACAACTGATTATTATGAAAATATGTAATATACACAGTAATTATTCTATCTCAGTAGATTCCTGATACACAAATTTCATAATAAGAAAAAAAAATCAAAAACTTACCGATTCTAGTTTCGCTCGCTCGTAAACAACACTCGTGCGCCATTTGCAAAGTTGACGGAATATTGACATATGAGTTTTATATTCTTAAAATGGTAGCAACGGAAGCTTAGTGTTGCTACTTTAAATAAATCTAATACGCTTCGTTAATTCATAATGCTCGTGTACCATGTCTCCTAAAGGGATCAAGTGTCCTCAGTCTCCCCTACAGTCTGATCATATACTAAATCTCCAAGTAATCTATTTCCATATTGGTGGCGACGCTCATACATTTTTCTAATCCAGAAGCGTCTAGGTTTTTTCTTGATACGTGACTGTTTTCGTTTCTTTAAACAATAAGCAGCTAGGAAAATAGCTGCAGCTGAAAATACACGACTGTCCATTACGAATACTCGCGGACTTATGATGGCTCAGCCTGCCTCGCGAGGCGGCCTCGTGTAAATTGAACAAAACTACTGAGGCTGCCGCGGGAGCCATCGCTCGCGATCCGGACACCGAGGCTGCCGCGCGAGCCTGTGCGCTAGGTGGGTACGCGGCTATAGAATAACGAGAAACAATAAAAGTGCAATTTTTTTTGCTGCAATAAATGTAAATGCGCGAACTTACTCACACTACGCAAAAACCTTGCCAAGTTACGTGCCGGCCACTATAATAGCTTATTTTACTAATGTTCTAACTAAGTGGTCGAACATAAAACTAAAATAATAAACTGGAATAAGATGATACTCGTAATAAGTAGGTACCTACTTCTGCAATGCAACCCAGAAAGCTGTTAAGCTGTTGAGACACTTAGGACTAGAACAAGTTAATTAAGTCATATTACATGAAATTATCGTCTAATCGGTTATGTAGGTACCCGTAATAATATCTTCGAGGAGATATATAAATTGTATTGAGTCTTCGAAATATGCAAATTGCAGAGTAATTTTACATTTCCATTAAGCAGCTGAGTCTCCATTAGTGCTGAGAAGTATTTTAAGATATGGTATTAAATCTCGTTTTAATATACAAGAGTTGCTTGACTTAGGTATTAGTTAGAAATACACAAGTAAGTGATTATTTTGAAGCCCAATCAGGGTGACAGGGACACCGACGCGCAAAATATAACCCTGAATTCAGCACATAATTCTAGACCCTTCAGCGTAGTAATACAGAAAGAAAGAAAATACATTTATTTGCGGCAAACATGACACAAAAGAAATAACGAGTTGGG
This sequence comes from Eremobia ochroleuca, assembly GCA_949629135.1. Taxonomy (NCBI): domain Eukaryota; kingdom Metazoa; phylum Arthropoda; class Insecta; order Lepidoptera; family Noctuidae; genus Eremobia; species Eremobia ochroleuca. Next base: position 3,200,921 of record OX451396.1, on the reverse strand, counting down.
GGATTATTGTATAATAATAATAATTATATAATAAATAATTAATTATTAATTATTATTATTTATTGCATAATTGCAAACGTCACATCCACGCAAAACGGCCATCGCTCAGCATAATGCTAAGACCCTACACGAGACAGAGCCCGTGGTAAAAAATACGGGCCGAAAATACGCCGAAAACAAGCCGAGGTAGTGAACAAAACACCGAAAACACGCCGACACACGCCGACACGCCGAAAACAGGCCGAAAACACGCCCACACACGCCGAAAATAGGCCGAAAATACGCCGACACACTCCAAAAACACGTCGAAATGAGGCCGAAATCACACCGAAAATCATTTTTACCCGGGGCCCCAGCGCTGGTTTTCATCGAAAGCCGGTGTTGACGTGATGACGTCAACCAGTTCAGCATACGATTAGATATAATTAAAAAACCGGCCAAGTGCGAGTCGGACTCGCGCACGAAAGGTTCCGTACCATTATCTATAAAAACGGCAAAAAAATATCATGTTTGTTGTATGGGAGCCCCCTTATATATTTATTTTATTCTATTTTTTAGTATTTGTTGTTATAGCGGTAACAGAAATACATCATCTGTGAAAATTTCAACTGTGTAACTATCGCGGTTCATGAGATACAGCCTGGTGACAGACGGACGGACGGACAGCGGAGTCTTAGTAATAGGGTCCCGTTTTCTACCCTTTGGGTACGGAACCCTAAAAACAACAATCAAAATAAGAAATAAAATAAATATGACATTACAAAAAGTTGGTATAAACATGAAATATATGATGAGGTAACATTCTGGGCCGCGACTCACGTGAACTTCCTAAATGTAGGCCTTAGATTTCATTTCACCTATGACCCACAGAGGTATACTGTTACAAACAATTTATTTACCTTCCAATATTGCTGCAAATCATAATAAAATTGATTATTAAGTATGTTACTGGTAAACAATTGTATTGGTCCATACGCAAAATAATGCTAGCCGCAATGTTGCAAATCATAATAAAATTAATATTCTATTATGTAAGTACCTACATATTAGGAATACAATTTGGTATTTACCTACTTACAAACAATGGATATAGATAAATCGCTATGAAAAGTTGCGTTGTGGGTTGAAAGTAACACGATTTAGAAATAGGTAACGTAGTTTATATCTTGATTGTATTGTATTGCCAGTAAATAACTCAGTTTAATTTATCTTACTGGAACATAGAATAATACTAAAGATGGTTTTATTAAGTGATCTTTAATAAAAATAGATAGATGAGGTAGGTATCACTATTCCCCTCCCGTGAACCAATTCATTTCCATATATCTAGTCGTCATTGCGGCAGTCATCCCCCCTTCCAGCAATATCATCTTTCACACAGTCTATACCTACATCGTTTCTTTGGTCTTCCCTTACTCATATAACCATACTATAGGTATACTTAGACTAATAATTGGCCAGCATAGTAATTGGGTAACATACTATTAGTAGCAATGGGTTTCATTTTGACAGTTCAACGACATTCATTGCGTTATTTACGTTGTTGGGCAGTTGGGCAGACACATTTTTCGAACTTAAGGAGCAATGGATTAGCAATAAGCATCAAAATGATTCAAATTGAGAGTAATAGTGTGTTACGTAATTAGGGTGCAGGTTAATAAAATCTTATAAATCATCGCAGAAGTTTACTGACAAGCTTCTGCACTATAGCATACTTATCTATTAGTTCGATAATCCCACGAAAACTTACATATGGTCATGACATAGGAAGAAAGTACCGGTATTATTAAGACCGGACTGCAGAAAAGGAGCCACTAAAAAGACAGCTCTTACAAAATCTAAAAAGTAAGAACGAAGCAAAATCAGATCACAGTTACAACATCGGCTCAAATAACAAGGACACTACCAACAACTGCTGACTGCAATAAAGCACACTTTGTTTACAGAAGTTACGTGAGATGTCAACCGTCGTACTTACTTTCCACACGAGTTGTATCTAAATTACAACACAAATTCTTATGCATACCAAACATAAATGTTACATACAGTAGCCGAAGCACGAACTTCAGAGAAAATGAAAATAGTTGTCACCGTTAAGGTTTAACGTGCAATGCTCGTGCCTTGTCTGTATGCGAAGAGGCCTTTGCCCTGTGGGATTTTAGGCTGTTATTATGTAACGTTTAACGTGTCACCTCCCTGGTAAAAAATACAGGCCGAAAATACGCCGAAAACATGCCGAAGTAGTGAACAAAACGCCGAAAACACGCCGACACACGCCGACACGCCGAAAACAGGCCGAAAACACGCCGACACACGCCGAAATAGGCCGAAAATACGCCGACACACACGCCGAAATGAGGCCGAAATCACACCGAAAATCATTTTTACCCGGGCTTCAAGATATTTTGTAAGGATGCACGGTAGGGCGCACGCCACTGGTAAAAAAACCGGTATAAGTTTGCCTCTTATTCGATTGACACTCCGTACTATGCTAGGCCAGCTGACCATGTCTAACTGTTAACGTTGATGTGCGGCCAACTTCGTCTATCGGAAAAGTTACAATACTTACAACATGTTAACGTTGTTGTTACAAGGTGAAGATGGCGGAACGAGCTTGACTACCGAAAGGACTGGCCACTAGCAAAAAACGGAATTGCGGGGAAAAGGAAAGGGGGATCTTTGGCCTTCAGTGGGACAATACAGGCTAGTTAGATTGGATTGGATTTTAATAAATATGACATATTTTGGGTTGGGTACTGGGTTGCAAACAAACAGAACTACCTGAAGTTAATTGGTCACCGCTGCCTTGATAGGCATCTGCAACAACAGATGCATAGCAGGTGCGTTGCCGTCCCAGAGACAGACAAAGCTGAAATGTCTCATGTGCCTGTTATTACAGCGGCAACCATCCCCTTAAAACTGGGACATAGCTACGCTGCCAGTGTATTAATCTGCTGGTATTACTTCACCGGGCGAGCTCTGCCATTGGGTACAGTAGAGATAAGAGATTATAGCCTATTTGGTGCTTACACGTAACCTTCGCAAATCAGTTAAAAGTTATTGGCAAGAAATATGAGAAAAACATTACTTTAGTTTAAGAATAGAACACACTAGGTGTCAGATGTGGCTGACAAGCCAAAGGACGAATATTTATGAAAATGTTATTAATTTAAAGATTATAATAATTACACAATTTAAAAGTGAATAGTCTTTTATTCATAAATCCCGGTACAGTTAGCATCCCCCCGGAGCTAACAGTGCTACTAACTATATTTTATATTATAAGTAATGCTAGCGACCCGCCACCTTTACAACTTAACGATAAAACATCGAGATTTTTTTTATTATATGTAAGTTTAAAATTAATGTTTTATACTCATATATCTTCCGAAATAAATTCTCTAAATTATGGCAAAAACCGCATCAAAATCCGGAGCGCAGTTTAGAAGAACACCGCGTTCACACAGACAGACACGAAAAATGTTTTTAATTTTATAAAACCTACGTATAGATTACGTAGCTACTGAATATTTCGGGCTAGGTGTACTGAGGTGCGTCTAAATGATATACATTACTTTACTTTAACTATTGTGGTTACGTAATAAGTATGTAAACGTGAACATTCGCGTTGCATCGCATTCGCGCCTCGCGTTTGTTTATTTATGTAGTTCAGACTTCACGCTCTGTTTTTGGTTTAATTAAATAGTCTTTGTGCGTACAGGTAACAAAATTACTGTATGAATTTTATTGTTCGAAATTCTGAGTTCTGAATTCTGACCTAAGTAAGTCCTTTTTGGTCTGCAAACGGAAAGAAATAAAATAGATCTCGTATCTTATAATAGGTACCTATGCAAGCGGTTGCATCCTCTTTTTAATTACAATAATATAGAGTACCTACCTCATTAGTAGGTACTTAGCTAGGAACCTACTTTGACAAAGCATACCTTTATTGTATTTTGACACCTTAAGGAATTACGTGGAACTTCAGTTGTAGGCTCTATTTCTAACGTTGACCTATTTTTCTTTGTCTTTTGCGTAGGAATTCTCAAAAGAAGTTGAGAAGCCGGATCCAGCCTGACGGACTCAAACAACCTTTGTACTTAGGAAAACAAGTTACGAAGCAGTGTATGGTGCTGATTGGTACTCTACAAAAAATACACGTAATGTGTTATGACACGAATCCAACACTTCTAACAAACATCATATAAATGCAATTGGCGTGGCAAAAAGTCATGTGCCAAATCTAACACCATGTGAGTTCCAGAAACCTACCGACGGGATTGGTCACTAGCTCAAGACAGAGAGGAGTGGAAAGGAGAAAGAGAGGCCTTTGGCCCACAGTGGGATAACATAGGCTAAAAATAAAATAGCTTTTATTTAGTCTACTCCAATTCTACAAACGTACCGCGAAGATGACGAAATAGCTAAACAATACGAGATACGCAAATCGTTTGCACCGCGTTATTTATAACACCCACGTTGGTACAATGTTGTGCATTATTTGTAGACTGTGACTAAACAAAGGGTTCACCGAATGCTTTATAAATACGCTTCTAGTTAGCTTTGATTGACTGCTTATACAGGGTGTTTAGAAATTATGAGATTTTACTAGCAATCTGTGGCAGCGGGTCTAAATGCGACGAATTGACTTTCTATATAATTTTTAAGTTATACATTGGCCGAAATTGTATAATTTTTCAGAAATCAAAGGTCAAAATTTTAACAGTCTAACATCAAAATATCAGTGTCCTATTATGGATGCGGAATAATTTACTATGTCGTCATTATCAGATAGAAAAACCTTAAAATTAGAGTAAATTTCTTGGATCATTTTGATCCCTATAAATTAAAGTGCATTTGGATTCTTACATCAACTGTTTTACAAAGTGTTGCAATTTTCAAAAATCTGTTACATATTAAAAGGATTTCGAAGTAAGCTGTTCCCCAGTAGGTACCAATACAAACCTTCCAAGTGACAATTTCCTGCACTGTTTATTAAGGAACGCTCGAATTTCTACGTATCAAAACACGCTATTATCAAGAACAGTGCCAATCATGTGAATGGAAAGCATGTTCACTTTGCTATTTTGCAGCCGAACATTACGAACTGTATCCGTCTCAAGTACGTGCCATACTATCTGTTTCCGTCAGTTAACATTAACACTTATCTTCTGCGTGCTTGTGTAAGTACAGACACCAGCACATCAAGCTACTACAATCTGTCAGAATTCTTTAATAGATCTATAACTTTATTGCTGAAGCATTAGGTTCAAGGTTGATTGGGAAAATTTGACAGTTTCGGGTAGCTTGATGTACTGGCGTCTGTGCATCGATAAATACATAATGTCACACGTCAGTTGTTATGTTTTCTGAGGAAGGTAACCCCGAATTCATTCCGAGAATGTCAGCATAATTCGATGAGGAACGAAAAAGAGCATAATGTGTAATAACAGCAAAGTGCAAAGTGTTATTGGGTTTTTCTTATTAACTGGCTGGAGTTTCGAAGTTCCGCCAACTTCCAAACTTCAGGCAGTTGTGATAACCCCGTGCCTCGGTGATAGCAGACCGAGTGTAAAAGGACACGTGTTTAACGGCAATCTATGGCCTGACCGCAAGCGCAGCATTCCTTACGTGTCTTATGCAGCCAAAAGTCTCATAATAATGATACCACATGGCACTGTTACATCCAAAACATAACACCATACTTACAAAGATACTTTTAAAATATCCTTCCTTTAATAAAAAGTAACGGTGCTGTACGTAATTATTTTAATCGAGTCATTTGCTTTTAACCGCACCGTTTTTTTTGCACCGTTTTGTGCCTTTACATTTATGCTTTATTTATATTTTGTGTCGTTTTTAACGCATTTTTATGTGAGAGATGACCCAAATATGATGTTGGAGTATCAATCTTTTGTTTTCAGAAGGTATGTTGTCTTTAAACAAAATAAACAGGTTTATCTTCATCGTCGATTCTAAGACAATGTGTTCAAGTTCAGTCAACTCACATTATAATTTAAGTATTCTATCTTTTAATATTAATTTATTTGTTTTATTCAGCTCTCTCTAGTCCAAAAATGAGAAAAATAGAGCCTTTCTCTCGTCTGCTGAATTATTTTCTTTTAATCCTTGATAGCTCACAAGATCTACTCAAATAATGGTATTTCATAAGTTCAATTTATGTTATAAAACAAAAGGAGTATGTATGGGTGACATTTTGTAGCATCTGCCTACCCCCATGATTGCCAACCCCATAAAAGGCGTGACTTTATGTATGGATGTGTGTATATTATGCGTTCTTGTTAGTGATCATGAAAAAAGCCTTCGTCAACGTCCAAAGAATAGTCCAACAATCCGGAAACAAATAAACTCAAAGCATTTATTTCAAATAAACCTATTAGATACAGACACTTTTGAATTGTCAAGGGGTCGGTCAGTCAGAAAGATGAAGCTAGTTGCCCATTCCAAAGCGTAGTAGGTACCTATGGAGACGAACGGGCAAGAAACTCTACGGACACTTTTAAATCAAAATAATTTGGTTACATCATTCATTCGGTGAAATTGTGCATGTGAGAACGATGCAGAACGTTAAAAGCGTCCGTAATGAAAAGATAAAAAACCATTCAAATGTTAAATTTAATTAAAATAACTCAAACAAACAGAAGAAACTTTAACTAAAAGTAACAATTACTTAATAATTTAATAAACGTTATGCAAAACTATCGTGATTTGAAAATGAGGTGAGCGTATCGTACATTGGAAACCAACGTCAGTTATAAAAGTCAAGTGGAAATGGGTTAGTGTGGTGCCAGTAGGCGGCTGTCGGCACTCGTGAGTGGCTAAGTTATAGCACGAGGGGCTACGTTTATGAAGCGATACATAAATTATGTATAAAAGGTTTTAGAACGTAGAAGTTTTTATTGAGATGTGTAACACTACATAGATAATATTTGTGAAACTTTTTGTGATAAAATTGATGAAGACGTTGGATTATCATAAAACATAATTTGAAGATAATTAAAAAAAAAAAATTGAAAATCCAATACGGCCAGTTCTCACCTATCATATCCTATCCAATGACTAGGTATAGAGTTAAGGCTCCCGAAGACAGGTGCGACGCGACAGTGCGACGCGATTCCAGAAGAAAAAATTCTATGAAATTTTCATAGATATTGTTATACGAGAGTCGCGACGCGTCTGTCTGCGAGAGTTCTTCTTAGCAAATTTATTTTAAAAAAAAATCTATTTGGTTGAGAAAGAAAAACTAACAAATCTTCTTCGAAAAATCAACAACTCAATTCTAACTTTAATGTGGTCAATTGGTCATCATCATTTTACAACAACCATCAAACAAACACATTTCTCCATATCCCATCTTTATCTTTCTCCATATTCCTTTATGTGGTAACCCTATGGCACTTTGATGGCATAGACAAAGTGCACATAATCCCGGGAACCCATTAACCGTGGTAAACAAAAGATGGGTTCCCATAAAAAGATGGCGACACATGTAACGGGACACTATGGAAGTTTTGTCCCGGAAGAGTCACCGCAACACCTGGCCAAACACGTTTTCAAACGAAACTGTTGCATCTAGTTCATAAGAATTTGGGGCTTTTGTATTGAGAACAGAATGATGTATGAGGGATGTGTATACAAGGTGTAACTTAAATAACGCACAACCTCTTAAGGGGTCATTGTACTCATCATTATGAACAACTTTTACTATGGGACCAAACCTGAAATCGCGAAAAAAAAAACAGCTGTTCCCTACATTTGTGTTCGCATAACTTGTCAAAATGTAGGGAACAGCTGATTTTTTTTTTCGCGATTTCTGGTTTGGTCCCATAGTAAAAGTTGTTCATAATGATGAGTACAATGACCCCTTAAGAGGTTGTGCGTTATTTAAGTTACACCTTGTATATTGTATTGTATGTACGCCGTGTGAGGTAATATCGGTATAGGTGTTTTTAGGTTTACGCAATAGCAAGAAACTTAAAACACCTTCATTGTCAGACTACAAGTTTAAATTCACGATTGAACTTGTGTTCAAAAGTGAATCCAATGACCTACACCGTAATTGCGTAAGACACTTCCAATTCAAATCTGAATCTTTTTGAGGGATATTGCTGATTGGCTTTGTATGTTAGAACAATTTGTCTGCTCAACAATGTAAATAACGCAATGAATGCTAGTTTAAAACCCAGATATCGCATTCCATAACGAAGGAACGGGTAGGTTTGTTAATCGTGGTCGCAGCGATTTCTTTAAGCTTATCGGACTATTTTACTTCGTATCGAAAACTCTAGAACGTACTAGATGCCATTTGGAACAACTATGAAACGCAAATTAATTAATGCAAATTCATGCTTCCATCTGGATTAAGTCCTCATTTCTAGATTAACTGAACAAATCAATTAGGATTTATAGGCTATTTTATGTTGTTGTTTATAACTAGCATAATCTGTTTATAATCTTCCCACTGTTGGGAACTGGGCCTGAGATGGAGTGTCTTGGAATTTGTCGGTTCTAGGACATGCCCGTTTCCTTGCGATGTTTTCCTTCACCGTTTTGAGAGCAGTGGTAATGAAATAATTTAGATTTTAAAGTAAAGCACCTGTCTGGGTTCGAACCTACGACCTACAACTCGGAAGTCGTGGTCGTTATCACTGGGCCACCACTGGTCTATATCTAATCCCATCTACATGTCACAATTGTCGTGAGTGCTCAACGTCGTCAGTTTATCGGAATAACTTATTAAAGTGATCAAAAACTCGAACACTAAACATTTTGCGATACGAGTATCTTTTTACGTAGTTCTGGAGCCAGCTGTTCAACCTGTTGTTGACCACCACTTGTCCAGTCATGTTTAGTGTACAACTAACTAAGTACCTATGTGTTTTTATTTGTACAGACGCCAGCACATCAAGCTACCCGAAACTGTCAGATTTTTCCAATCAACTTTGAACCTTATGCTTTAGCAATAAAGTTTAAAATCTATTAATGAAATCTGACAGATTGTAGTAGCTTGATGTGCTGGCGTCTGTACAGTAAATTTATTATTTATTTATTTTTAATTATACCAAAATCATCATCACTAGTTGGTATTTCGCTAACTTTCAAGATATTTTGTACCTACTCCTTGAAAAATAATGGATAGTTTTTTTTTGCTTTTAAAAAACGTTGCCCCACACTAGGAATTTCTCCTGTATTGTGGGTGCGTTTACAAACATTTAAAGTCAAATACACAAACAGCCAGATCCGGAACAACTACTTGTAGGTCATACAAATATTTGTTCCGTGCGAAAATCGAACCCGCGACACGCAGCGCAGCAGTCAATCGCTTAACCACTGCGACAACCGTGTTGTAAATAATGGTTAGTTATAATACTTTAACTGACGTCTAGAATGCGGAGGTTACTTAAATTAGACAACACAAAATAAACGAACAGTTTTTTTGCAATTTCCATAAAACCTTGAACATTAGATACCTCGCATAAGGGCGAAACGGGTCGTATGCACATACAATCTCTTAACCCTAGAGTGAGCGATATAGGGCCATTAAGACCCGCCACGATTTATCACATCACTGGTCAGATAAAATGCAAAGTGCTACGCAAAATGGACGCGTATACTTAGTTGCTGAGGGTCGTGAAATTTTTATGCCTTTAGTTGTACGGTTAAGATTCGTGAGACTAAACCAGCGGGAAAATTTCGTAACACCCCTAAAATAACAACTGCCTGTCAATTCTGTAAAAATCTCACCGTGAAATCATAAGTGAAGTGAGCACTTAATAGTGTTAATCCCTATCGAATGACAGCTCACTCCACGCTCACTTCACCCAAGCTTTCACGGTGAGATGGTTACAGAATCGCACGGCTGATCACATTTTCTTTCATTTTGACAGTTCAGCCATGTTCATTGCGTCATTTACGTTGTTGAGAAAAGGAATTTGTTAAACTTGTGAAGCAATGGATTTGAAGTACCCTTCAAATTTCTCGGATTGTGATTGGAACTCCGGGGTAGTTGTGTAACACACTATCAGTAGCAATGGCTTTCATTTTGACAGTTCAACAACATTCATAGCGTTATTTACGTTGTTGAGCTGCAAATTTTTCGAACAGATGATGCAATGGATTAGCAATAACCTTCAGATTGAGATCTTTAGTGTGTTACGCAATTACGGTGCAGGGTTTAGTTTAATACAAAGGATACGCCATTTCCAACGTAACTTATATTGGGCTATGTTTTGTGTGCCGGAGGAGAGTGTAGCTTGGTGGAGAGTGGACCTCAAACTCAAACTCAAAGCATTTATTTCAATTAAACCATTTATTTTTGAACTGTCAAGAAGTCGGTCAGTCAAAAAATATGAAGCTAGTTGCCCATTGCAAAGCGTAGTAGGTACCTATGGACAAGAACGGGCAAGAAACTCCATGGACACTCTTTCAAATTACCTATATTTTTACAAAAATATTACTTACATCAATAATGTTAAATTTATAATTGTATGTGAGAACGATGTAAAAAAAATAGTTTTAAAAAACTAAAAACACACGCTTTAATAGCACGTCGAACTAAAAATCACAAAATAACTTTTAATTTAAAATTCTAAAATAAAAATAAAGTTATGAAAAGAAAATTAATTTCATTGTAAAAAACAATAGTCTCGAAATAACCCATCAGCGCGACAACGTACTTTAAAAAATGTTCAATTATTACAAAATCGTTTCAGATGCGACACGATAGCATTTTATGCCTAATCTTCGTTCGCAAGTCGCAACTTAGTTTCCGAACATGTAAACAAACATGATATTTTGAAAAAAATAGCTTTTATTACCAACACATAAAGTTCAGTTTGCTCTTCAACATGTTTTATAACTTTTTTAATAATATGCTAGACATTCTAAAATTACTTAAGTTAACACAAATACAACAACTTTACTGTTTAAAAATAACATCCATTGGAAACAAAGATATGAATAGACCTTACATGCGCATGCGCATGGCCTTTATATTCGCTTATCTGTTGCGAAAAGGGAATATTTATGGCACGTGCGGGCTATTACTGCTTGTGAGGTCGCTGAATACGGATAGATATGCCTCAATCCTGCTTTTATAACTTTAAAACAAAGTTTGAAAGCCTTTTGTTTAGACTAAGTAAGAGTAAGTAAATGTTGGCATTTCATTTTTGCTGGAAATAATCTGGCAACAGAATTAATTGCAGTTTTTCAGCGGCGTTCATTTAACAATAAAAACGATCAGTGTAGGAAAAAGAAAGATAATTCAAGTACGGCACTTTTGAATAACCTCAAAGAAGTCAGCAAGTAAGCTTCGTTATTATTATGAACTGGCTGCGCCCCGCGGTTTTGCTCTCATAAGTCTCGATCAAATACGAATATCGGGATAAAAAGTTTCCTATATTCTAATCCAGGTCATGGTCTACCCATGAGTCAAATCTCATCCAAATTCGTTCAGCCGTTTTGGCGTGTAAGTGTAACAAACAAACATACAAAACATCAAATGTTTTGTATGTTTGTTTGTAATAATCTTTATAATATTAGTGTAGATTATGGTTTAGATAAATTATTGCAGTTAGGTATACAACATGCAAAATGCGTTCTACAAAGAACAAAAAACAATCGACCGTCACGTATACCGACCGTCACACATAACATAATTGCGACATGCGCCTGAGACGTCCCCCGTCCCGATGTTATCGCGCACCTCCCGGACGCATGCGTTTTAATGCTTTTTTTTCTACATTAACACTTTTATTATTCATACATTACTGGCCGGCTATAAACCCTGAGTGGCCCGGCTATAAATGAGTGATAATGTCAAAATTATTATTGCTTTCCTACGAAGTCATGACATCGGTACACTACATCGTACGATGTGATGACTTCGATTAATTGGTTTCGACCAAGAGACATTATTGTCTAGTCTATAAAGGCAATGATTAGTCGATGACAGTAAAATTCATTCCTTTTAAATCTTTTACAACATTGAAAGTCTAAATACTAAAGAGAGATAAAGATCTGCAAGTCTTGACTTATTTTTCGATTCTTTCAAATCTTTTTAAGATCACGATTCGATTACTTATCGACTGTCCAAATCTATACGTGCCAAAGGGCCAATAAATTATTTACTTCTTATTTTGCATCTTGCGACATTATATTATGAGGTATTATAAATAAAAGGAAATAAAAACCTTTTTTATCGAAAAAAGTCCAATCGATTCCCGTTTCCAAGAATGAGTTGAATTATATTTATTGCAGTTCTTTTTTTTATTTTATTATTGGTAACGCTTAAATTCAGTAGTGAATTCAAAGTTGCACATTAGTAGCTTTATTTTATTACGGAACTTTAGTGAGTCAACATATTAAACATTTTATTTTTCAGATAAAAATACTTGGGTTACGTTTATATTGATAAGGTTTACTCGAAAACCAATAAGATTAAAATTAAATCTAGCGGAATAATTGCGTAACACACTATCAGTAGCAATGGGTTTTAATTTTGACAGTTCAACAACATACATTGCGTTGTTTACGTTGTTCAGCAGGCACATTTTTTGAACATATGAAGCAATAGATTAGCAATATTATTAAAAATAATTCAGATTTAGATTAATTGTGTGTTACGCAATAGTGCTGATGCCTGTACCTATCTCGATTTGATTTTAAACTTATTTGTTTTCTTCATCAACTTGTTTTTTCTTTAACTTTACTGACAACTTTCTATTGCTCTATCTTTACTGTAACTGTTATCACAAGTCTTCTTTTATAAGACCATTGAAGTACCATAGAATAGTGAAACGTAGTCTCTTTTGAGCGATTCAAATGACAAAACCAATAAAGTTTTTTTCATAGTTAAAGCTAAGTTAGATTATTTTTATTCCTCGTCTATCTACACCCAAAATAAACTAAGGAAACACCATAAAGATCCCATAAATTACCAGAAACGCTTCCGAGCAAAACCACAGGAAAAAATACAAACATAAAATAAATTCGCGATATGATCTCGACTGTTCGACATTTAGTTTCGGATATATTTTTATTGGGTCGTGAATCGTGTGAGATGAGTCTTTGATTTCACTTCGAATCACGAAGTAAAAGAACTCACGATTACTCTTTGAATTTTTTGAATATTCATGTCTTTGGCTCAGACGATAAAATATTGGGTTGGTATTACTGTTGCCAGACGCGTAAAAATGTTGTTTGAATTGAAGTATCAATGTACACACTAAGTAGATGCGATGCATTAATTCTTTCAAAGCCGTCCTTATTGTTGTGGTATAGCTGCAGTGATTTTAATTTAGTTAGATGAATATTATATGAGATGCAAGCTGGATGGCTGAGATAGTACAGTCACGTACATCGACGAACAGCTGACCATGTCGTGAAAAAGTGCCGTTCGTGGTAAGTAAGTTCGTGGGATCGCGTTTCCCATTCATGTGATGCTATTTATTGTGCGTCATCTTCCGTAAGACCTATCTGCCTCTTATCCTTTTGGACCGTGCATCCTTAGTCGTGGACTTTCCATGACTACAAAGAAGAGGGGAAGAGGAAGACCTCCAACCACATGGATGAAGAAAGTCCAAAAAGATGAGAGGCAGATAGGACTTACGGAAGATGACGCACAATAAATGGCGTCGCATGAATAGGAAACCCGACCCCACGTAACGGGAAAAGGTGAGGCAAAAGAAGAAGGAGACACAAGCTGGACTCGTTGGTCTAATTGTCACAAGCGCTACTGTTGAGAATGAGGTCCTAGGTTCGATTCCCGAGTTGGACAAAGGGTTATTGGGGTTTTCTACCTAGAATTTCTCAATAGCAGCTCGGACCTAAACATAACTGATGAAATGTGTGTGCTTAATGTACCCACGACGACACCTCAAGCTATAGATTTCAAGTTTTAGTTGACCTCGCATTGTATGGGCTTTTCGTACAATAAAACGTTAGCTTATACTGGAAAGTGTACCTCGATAAGTCGTCTTGCACTAGGTATTGCCTAATCTCTCGGGAAATGCAGACGTGATGACTTCTTGTATTTTTTTTTTATAAAAGATTTTTTTTTTATTTACGAAAAAACATTATTCTAAGTGCTGATTTTCCAGTCATCTGATAACTTTATTCGAGGAATAATTTTGAAATTTTGACAGTTATTTCATACAAAAACTGCCAAACGTCAATTTTATTCCTCGTATAAAAGTTATATGGCGTTGGAAAAGTCAGTCCTTAGTCACTTAACATTAGTTCTCATTCTGTAATGTGAAAACTATTTGTTCAATAGTTTCCCTCCAACTTCAAACGCCAAACGAATGTTCGGAAACTTGCACAAATTGCAACATTTAACGTCACTAGCATTTCTTAAACTTACTTAACGACCAGCTTACAAGGTAACCACTCAACTTGTATTTCCTTAAGCTTAAGCAGCTTACCAAGTGTTCAACAGTTCAACTATCTAACTATCCCAAAACTGTCAAGCAATAATGCTGTTCCTAACGACTTCCCGACGGTTATGAGATAAATTAAAACGAACACTAGTTAGTCCAAATCAAAGAGTAGTTTTCAAATAAGTAAAGAAAAGAACGAATAACATTTATCTGGTAACAGATCATGAAACAGGAATTACAAAATTTTAAAAAGTAAAATTTTTTAAAGACATGGTGTGAATTACCATTTCAGCATTAATGCCAGATAGATTTTGTCTGACGCTGGTTTTCATGAACACTTATAAAAGCTAGAAGTAAAGAAAATTACCGTAAAACATTTTCAATAGAAAGTTAGTTAGGATACTTTTACGTAAAAAAAAAGTAAAGTTTAATATTTTCGCCTTGCAGACTATTTAGCGTTTTACACGTTCACTCCATCACACTGCACATTTGCTGAAGCGTTTATTGTCATAAATACGAATAGTTTAAAAAAATACTTAAGCCAAAAGCGCCTCACACACCGAGGTTTGCCATCTGATATTACGACTACCACCTAACGCTGGTTTTCAGATGCAGTCCACCACTCCTGCTTAGATTGTAGGAACCCTACATAAAACTGTTCGTAATGATAAATGATTTGTTTCTGTAAGTAGGTTTGTACAAACACTTTTACAAGTCAATCATATTTTTTTAACTAGATGAGGTCGGCGTTTCCTATCTGACTACTCTGAGAAAAAGGCCGAAACAAACTCAGAAGTCACAGTCTCTTTTAAAATCCAGACTTAATCGTGGTCAGAGTAAGTAAACCGTCTTTTCTTATACATAAAAGGCACGTTACACACGACATAAATATTTAGCAACGCCAACCTCTGTAGACTATTGTGCGTCTAATTATGAGCTTCAACCATTGAGGTACATACTCACTGTGGCACGGGCAGAGGTCCACGTGCTCAAGTATCAAGTCAGGAGGGGTCAAGTGCGAGCATTCATCTACACTGGTGTACTCGTAGACTGGATGTAACTGGCATAATGTTTAGCTTTTCTTTTGTTAGTGGCCAGTTTCATGTTGCTGTTTTTTTTTTTGGGGACTATATTTAAATTTTGTTTTGTTAGTGGCCAGTATTGCTGCCCGAAACTCTCAAATTTTCCAACCAACTTTTGGCCTTATGTTTCAGCGATAAAGTTGAAAATGTATTAAAAAAAATTGACAGACTGTAAGTAGCTTGATGTGCTGGCGCGTCTGTACGTTTTAGCGCAGCCGTGAGGCACACAATACTGTACAGGATGTTGTGGCGCAGTCTGGGAGAGGCCTATGTCCAGCAGTGGACTGCGATAGGCTGAGTGGATTGAATCTGCATCAAATACATTTTATTTTCTTTCTTTCTATTGGTCAGGATATTACGGGAGGAGATAGCTATTCTGTTACTTTAATTAATTCGCGTGGCAAAGGTTTAAGAAAAGTTTTTAATTGTAATTGCAGGCCCGTTTGGCACTTTGCCAGACTTAGCTTTGCTGAATTTGGTACTAGGCTCATTAGCAAGAACAGGGCCTTTATTAATGGCCTAGTTATTTAGTTTAATTACCTACCTGATTACGGCACTACTACAGACTACTGCGAGTGCTTACAGATTTTATTTCATAAATGGTACCTAGGTTCATTAGGTTTCCGTACCAAAATGGTAAAAAAGAACCCTTTTTTTTGCTACAGGGACTGAAAGGCGGTCTTAAAAATTCCAAGTGGGACTACTAAGGCATGTGGGGTAACATGTGAAAGAGCGCTGTTTGCACATTCTCAAGCATTTTATCATAGTTTTCGACTTTGTTGAAAAATGTAAAACAAAAAATACCGTTACCCGTTACCGCTACCCCCCCAACCCCCATCTCAGAAGTTTGCATAGAGAAGTATCTGAAATAATTGTATGAGATAGAAGTTTATGTAAAAATTACAGGAAAAATAAAACGATATCTCTAAATAGCACACTTTTTCAGAAATCATCGGAAATAATCGACAAAAATTACATTAGCTCCACTATCGGTCAAGAGATGGCGCTGACCTAAACTGGAATATTCTATACAGCAGTGTTAAAATTCTCGAATATAGGCATCGCCGATGAAAATTTAATAATGATGATGATACGGAACGAGAGAATGAGATGGTACGGAACCCTCGGTGCGTGACCCTCGGTGCGTGAGTTCGAATCGTTCTTGAACGGTTTTCTTTTTTTAAATCAAATCTGTTAGCATTCGTAAAACTAGAACTGTAAGATACTCAGAGAGAAACTGTTTTGCAAGCCTTTAGGTATTTGCTTTGGTAACTTGATGTAGAATTTATTCAACTTTGTCTAGTTCGAAAATATTCTCCAAAGCAAAAGATGCTTCTATAATTTCAAGAAACTTATCCTAACTAAGCTGCAACGGAACAAGAAACTCTGAAACTTAATTAATTAGGAAACAAGCGTAATTGCAGAAACTTTCGAATAAAATGTCACGTCTAGCAATATTCCTGTTTACTACGTCATTGTTCTATTCTTGTCAGACTCTGGGTACATAATGTAGACTGACATAACTCAACTCAAAATAATTAGACATACAAGTATGTTCTTGACAGTACAGCCGGTTGATTCTGTGAAAATCTCACCGTGAAAACTTGCGTGGAGTGAGCTGTCAGTGTCATCCCACTGATGCTAGGGATTGACCAAGCATACATTTACAATTATAATCGAGATATATTTTTTTATGCCAATCAATTCTATTGATCATTTTATATAATTTCAAAGCTAGTATTTTAGATGTCAAAACGTTACTATTTTGTGGGGTTGTAAAATAAAATAGCAAAACAGAAACTTAGTCAGTATTTCAATTTTTTTTTCTTTTTTTGTCCTTATAAAAGAACTAGTCTTTTTTCCTAGACTAAAACCCCAGAAAATAGTAATGTTTTGACGATAAAATACTAGCTTTGATATTATACAAAATGATCAATAGAATTAGCATAAAAAAATATTATTAAAATCTCGATAGTGATTGTAAATGTATTCTTGGTCAATCCCTAGTATAAGGTGTGATGACACTGACAGCTCACTCCACGCTCATTTCACCTAAGTTTTCACGGTGAGATGGTTACAGAATCGTACTGCTGTACAATTTTGTTGTTACTATGGGAATGATAACCAACTGCTTACGATCCTCGCTTAAAACCTGCACTCTATTTGCGTAACACAATCATAATCTGAATCATTTTGAAGAATATTGCTAATCCATTGCTTCATATGTTCGAAAAATGTGTTTGCTCAACAACTTAAATAACACAATGAATGTTGTTGAACTATCAAAATGAAAGCCAGTCGGATTATTAGTCGATTGGCACGAATTTACTCGCCCAAAACACTCACAAGTCACTTTTTAATAATATTATTTTTGCCATAGGCGACTAGCACGAAGTTAATTTATTTGTGGGCGAGTCGACAACTCCAGAAATATTTATAGAACAGTTGGCACATTTTGAATTTTATGCAATAACTATAGAAAAAGGGACACTAGAGCGAAGAAGTGATAATTATATTATAAAACGTGCACTTTTTCTCACCTTGATTGTTACGCAATCACCCCGCAGATAAAAATTATATTTTGTGATTTGATGAAGATTTACCCACGTTCCTCAACCTTTGACAAACTCATGGGCAGAACCTCAATAACGAAATATGATTTATGCTAATAGCGTGTCCGAGGGAAGTAATAGTGCCTGTAGATAATAGTCATGGCTTCCAATATACGTATTTGTATGTCACAGCCAACTGGTTTAATTAGCCGTTTAGTTAACCGCCTGGCCTTTTAACTAAACGGTGGCCGTTCAACTAACGGCTTGAATGATATTCTATTATAGTTTAGGTTGCAACTGTAACCAATCCACGCGCGAGCCGAGTTGGTCGCAGTAACTAAGCCAGGGCACCCCGTCCAAATGGGTTAGGTTGCCCCCTAAATGGGTCCAGGGGCGACGGACTTTGGGACGTCCGTCGCCCCCCACATATCGGGACCCGAGGCGGCGGCGCGTAGTGTTCCACGCGCGCCCCTTTTAGACGTCGCGGGGGGAGTTTAACACCTCACTCCCCCCCCCCCCCCGACACGAGGAGGCCCGCAGGAGCGGACCAGCACCAGCCGGGGGTTGCGGAAGTATCGTTCGTCCCCGTGACCCCCGGCGTAGGTGAGAGAGGGAACACCGGGGTGGTTTTTAGTCAGTAAGAGTCTGACAGACCCGGCTGCCCGCCCCAGGGTGGCGGACTTCCATGAGGATTTTCCAAACCAAAACAAAAAAAAAAAAAAAGAACTGTGATCAGCCGCCTGCGAGACGAGAGAGCGAACCGAGGCGAGCACTACTTCCAAAGGCCAGGCGGCTAACTAAATGGCTAATTTAACCAGTTGGCTGCGAAATTTATACAGGGTTATTTTTCAAAGACCAGCCAAATCTAAGGATGTGGTACAGACCATCAAACTGAACAACTTTCTCCACGGGACCAATATCATATTCGCGAAAAATTTATCAACTGTCCCTTAGAAAACTTAAATACCTACTCTACCTAAACGTATGGGACGGCTGAATTTTTATTTGCGAATACGATGTTGGTCCCATGGACAAAATTGTTCAGTTTGATGGTCTGTACCACACCCTTAAATTTGGCTGGTCTTTGAAAAATAACCCTGTATGTATGTGTTAATAGGCGCGTTTTATTTCTGTTTCTGCATATGTTTGCATGCGGTGTGGTCTGTTTTATGGTCAGACCACCCTAGTGTTTTCTATAGGTTATAGGAACAATGGACTACGGAAGTTTTGTATGCTGAATTAGCAATTGAGCAGCACCAGTGTTTATCACACCTAGCGATAAAAAATGGCAGTGGATCATTAAGAAAATGTGTGCAAGAGGGGTCCGTGGCTAAATAATAACAGCCGCACAGGTCGATGGACCAGGTTAAGCTACGCTTGCCGCGGTTGGTCTGTGGATGGGTGACCATCTTTGCATACCGAGACCCCTCCGTGCCTCGGAAAGCACGTTAAGCCGTTGGTCCCGGCTGTCATTCGTATATCTTTGACAGTCGTTACGGGTAGAGTCAGAAGCCCGAAAGTCTGACAACCAGTCTTACCAAGGGGTATCGTATTACCCAGTAACTGGGTTGTGGAGGTCAGATAGGCAGTCGCTCTATGTAAAATACTGGTATTCAGCTGCATCCGTTTAGACTGGAAGCCGACCCCAACATAATTGGGAAAAGGCTAGGCAGAGGTACCAGCTTTTTTTGTTTTTATTACTGATTGGCCCTGTTTTTGACCTCGATCACGCCTGATGGAAAGCGATGGATGAGGTCTATGATGGAACGAGCGCGCCCAGAAGAAGCCTGTTCACTCTTGCTTTGAAGGCAGACGGGTGAAATGTGGGAGGGAACACAGATGCTGGCAGTGAGTTCCACGCTGTGGCTGTGCGCATAATACACGTGGAGGAGAAGCGCTGAGTACGACTCGTTGGGATATCAACCAAGTGTGGATGGTATGCAGTACGTCTGGTAGTAAAAAGGCGATGGTGGGATCACTCTCTCCGAAGTACAGTCTACAGTTAATTAGTATACAGTTTATTTAATTTTGCACACTTTTGTTATGAAAAGTGTGCAAAGTTAAAGTAGGTAATAGTTAGGTACTTAAGTGCACATAGGCAGAAAAATACATTGGATTGAAGATGAAAACAAGAGGAAGATTTTTCCTCAAAGGGTGTAAAGAAGACCCTAAATGTAATAATATAATAATAATATAATAATAATAATATAATAATAATAATATAATAATACTAGCGACCCGCCCCGGCTTCGCACGGGTGCAATGCTGATCACTACATAGTATTAAACAAAGTCGCTTCCCGCTGTCTGTCTGTCTCTATGTATGCTTAGATCTTGAAAACTACGCTACGGATTTTGATGCGGTTTTTTTTATAGATAAGAGTGATTCAAGAGGAAGGTTTATATGTATAATACATGCATAATATAGTAGATAAACACTGATCATTTTAGAGCCATTATTTCTCGTAAAAAGTATAGGATAAAAAATCGTTATTGTGGGTTATCCCTAAGAGATAGACATATACCATTGTAGATTTTTTGTAGACCTTTTTAAGGTATATAATACTGTAGTACATTATTTTGATCTATCTCGTAGGATTCAGCCAGCGTTTGCAATGTAAACGCAAAATATGTGTTTATTTACGACATCACATTAGAAACCTCTAAAATTATCAGTGTTTCTCTACTATATTATGCATGTATTATACATATAAACCTTCCTCTTGAATCACTCTATCTATTAAAAAAAACTGCATTAACATCCGTTGCGGAGTTTTAAAGATCTAAGCATATATAGGGACAGACAGACGGAAGCGACTTTGTTTTATACTATGTAGTGATTTTTTGTAGACCTTTTTAAGGTATATAATACTGTAGTACATTATTTTGATCTATCTCGTAGGATTCAGCCAGCGTTTGCAATGTAAACGCAAAATATGTGTTTATTTACGACATCACATTAGAAACCTCTAAAATTATCAGTGTTTCTCTACTATATTATGCATGTATTATACATATAAACCTTCCTCTTGAATCACTCTATCTATTAAAAAAAACTGCATTAACATCCGTTGCGGAGTTTTAAAGATCTAAGCATATATAGGGACAGACAGACGGAAGCGACTTTGTTTTATACTATGTAGTGATAATCCTTGGGTTTTCATCTTCAATTAAACGAAATTTGTATATCCGTCATACACGCAACTGTTTTAGATTTATTTAAAGAACACAGGATTAATAGTAGTCCCCTAAAACACCACAGAATTTCAAAACCAAGCCACAGCTCTATCGCCATACTTAAATAAACATGGTAATTTTATTTACGAAACAATATGATTTATGCCCCGAAGATAAGCAGTTTACTGTGAAATAATGTTAAATTCTGTAATGCACGTAATAGCATACATTTGCTATTAGAACAGGATACTTATTAAATTTATTGATATTGCTTTTAGCTGGTGGTCAGAGTTAGGGCGGTGACAGACTGTGAATTTGCGATGTTGGATAAATTGGATTTACCATTTTTATTATTATTTGCATAATGGGAAGCCATGTTTAACATGGGACGTTTATTTTATTTTATTGGGTAGTAAACAAGCTGTCGTGATTGGTAGTCGCCTATCACCGCGTCCTAACCAAGAGTGGTCTCGCGATTAAGTTAAAAAAAAGTAAGTCTTTTATTTCAATAATGAAAGGCATATTTTATTATTTACAGCGCAACCTGTTTTATAACCGACAGAAAAATTCAACTCCGGAGGTTCAGAATCATGAACTGAATGCAAGGTAACAGCCTGCGCCTCGCTGTTCCTGCCAATACTGCCACCAAGTGTTATAAAATACGCCTTCCATTAACGACGCCGTCATAGTACCTACCTACTGAAGGTACTGATAAAATGGCGCCCCGCCAAAGTTAATCCGACACCGCCAAATTTCCGGCACGTAGGTATGTGTACGCTAATCTCGAAAACCACTCAACAGGTATTGATAATGTTTTAGCTCCGGGAAACGTTATTAGGAGTTGTTATCTTAAACTGTGTTGGTAATACTTGCATCTGTTTCCTCACATTTAGCAGTCAATATTAACGGAAATCCATAAAATCGTGCAGACGTCACAAGCCATCATACGGTACCGCCATTATAGTCAACCCAACTCATGTAAATTTGACTACTAAAACCTTGGAAATCTTTAAATATTTTTTTTTAAATATGATCGTAGTCAACAGTAATTGCAAAATAGGATGTCAAAACAATAATGAAGATAGGTACTATAAATACATACAAATGTACACAAACTCACGCAATCTTCCCACGGGGGTAGGCAGAAACTGTAGGTACAGACGCCAGCACATCAAGCTACTACAATCTGTCAGATTTCTTTAATAGATTTTCATCTTTATCGCTAAAGCATAAGGTTCAAAGTTGATTGGGAAAATCTGACAGTTTCGAGTAGCTTGATGTGCTGGCGTCTGTACAAGACGCCTTATACTACGAACCTTACACCTTCCTCCCCACCTTAAATCCTCCACTTAGTGTCGCTCGGTGTCTAACTTATTACCATTTTTAAATATTTTTGGGACAAAATATGACAAGGTGTAAAAATTATTGGAATTGATTCAGTTACTTATTCTGAACAAACTATATTCAGGTTTGCAGTATACTAAAAATAATGTTGCATATTTTTAAGACAAGGATTAATTTTTGTAGTCTGTAAGAAAGAGAATCCAAACATCCTTAAATGTTTCTGCAGTCGGTTCCCACGTTGGAACAAATATTTGTAAGGCCTCCCCTACACATAATTTGAGAATGTCCAAATGTTTGACCAACTGTCGTGTAAAAATAATGACACCTACAACAGAGGGAATGCTTGTGTGGTCGTGTGAAAATTTTTTGGAACATGTTTTTCTTTTTTAAGAATGTATACTTACATAAAATAAGGTATGATGAGTTACCTTATGTTAGTTTAAAAGCGTGAGTGCCTGTTTTATAGTCTTTGGACTGGAACTATTTACCAGATAAATTCAGAAGTATATGGATTATGAAAAATGACCTACATATGGGTTTGCCTGCTATGTCGTCAAGCGGGGTAACTGCGTAACAGACTATCAGTAGCAATTCGTTTTTGACAGTTCAACAACATTCATTGCGTCATTTACGTTGTTGAGCAGACAATTTTTTCGAACATATGAAGCAATGGATTAGCAATATCCTTCAGCATGATTAAGATTGTGATTGTCATCATGTTCCGCAATTAACATGCTAGAAAAAATTAGTTATGTCATCTTTTCAAGACACTAAGGCACTTAGAATGTCACTAAATATCACAAGCGTCACTTCTTAAATAACTTGTTTACAAACAGAAACTTGTTCGTTCTTCGTAACTCTAAAAAACAACCAGTTAAACTATTCCCTATCGTTTACCTCATCGACAAAAGGTCCACTCTAACCGTTACGAACACATTTGTAACAATTAAATGTTGATCCGCTACGCACCTGTCGCCCAAATCAATCAACTGGAAGAAGCAACTGCGAACAACCGTAAAAAGTATCCATACTTAACTCAAACTTACAAAGAACCAATAAAAAACAAGCAAACAAAACTTTAAAATAGGAGCGTTTTTAAGAAAAAACTCCTTACGGCGCGCACGAGCCGGACGCCAGCTTGCTGATTGGTCGGCTTTTTGTTCCATATTCAAAGTGAATCGGCCATCAGTCGCTTGGTATTCAGTCGAACTGTAATTATCGTCGGGAAGGGACGTGTCTCACACCTGCTGCATTGTTTAAATAAGTCGTTCCTGTAATTTTCAATACGAAGATATAATTCTGATGGCAGTAATAAGCATCTTTTAGAGTTGAAACAACACTGTAACTTCGAAAATATTACATGTGTTTGGAAACGTGTAACAGATGATTTTAATGTCCCTTGAGCAACTGTTTTTGGAAGTTACCTTAATTTTTTTAGGAGGATCATTCCGAGAATGAATGAATAATTTTTTCTAATAAATAAATAATTAGCTTTTACATTAAAAAGTCCCGTTAAGAACAAAACTTACAATGAATTGCGTATAAAGGTGAACAAACTTTTCGTATCAACACAATCAATTTATTACGTACTAAAACAAAAAACCTACGAGTACTTCCCGTTTAAGTTCATTGAATCGATCGGCAGAAAAACAGTAATTTATCATGCGACGATTATGTGAGAACAATCGTGCAAGTCAGTGAGATTTATGTGCTTGCGCAATGTCGCCAAACTTGTACGGTGTAGGGCTACCGGGAGAGATAATGCACATAATAGCCAATTATATCGTAAAATCGTGATTTTGAACGATAAAGCACGTAATTGCTAGTTATTATGTGATCGCAATCAGCACCGGTCGGTGAAGTGGCGTAGTAAGATAGACCTGTTATTGTATATCTATTTACCAATGGATAGAATTGGGTTAAACTTCTTCTACCCAGGCTTTACCAACTATAATGGGGTCGGCTTCCAGTATTTCCAGATGCAACTGATATCAATACTTTACACGGGGCGACCGCCTATCTGACTTCCACAAAAGAATTGGGTTGGACGTGATGGGATCTTAGGAAGCCCTTTAAAAGCGACAGATGTTCAGGTGAAGGTTGCGTGGATCAGATGAATGCTAATAACTCAAAAGCAATGAATTTGAAGCTCTATCAAGGATGGTTATTTTAATCAAGCGATCTCTGAAAACTTTTATAATATTGATAAATGATAATCATGTCTGACGAACCACGCAAAGTCTGTAAAACACGATATACAGAGGAGGTCTTAAGTAAAAATAAAAATTAAAAAAAAATTGTTAACAGACAGCCCACCTCACGGTAAGTTTTCACAGTCGCTTATGGACATCGAAGATGATGATCCTTTATTGAAGATCATAACAACAGATGATGATCTTCTATAGAACGACACAGTCCAAATGCATAGCAAGGGCATCGTCATCCCAGAAATAAAGATAAAATGTTTTAGCGCATGAAATTAGGTACACCGATATACCATAGGTACCCTCCAAACCGGGACGCTGTAACGCTACTTGCGATAAATAGATACAGTGGCCATCCAACCAGTCCTTTCCTAAACAGTACAAAAAAATTCACTCCAATACCGCATCATCTCCAAGAAACAAAATAATTATTCCCCAAAATTGCCAAATCAGCAAGCAGCCCTATTACACAAGTTCTTTCATAAGAAACTCCGTAGTGACTCGGCCGTCTCGAGTTTCGGACGGACCACAGACAGAAAGACGCGTCGCACCTGTACCTCACTTCCTGTCGCATACCTTTTTTACTTGCCCGACTGCCCAACGTTTCCTGGCACAAGCTTGCACAATTTACCGACCAATGTTTTTGCTGGGAGTTGATTTAAATGACGAAATCGTCAATTCTTTTAGTTATGTATGTTTGGCATTCACGAAAATGTTGATTCCTGTGTGAATGTGTTGTTGTGTGCAAATAATATGGTTTTTTTGATGACAAACATGGATCTGATGACTGGTGACGGTTTCTTGCACAAACTCTCATAGGAATTTAGGTATGTTTGCAGTGAATAGAAGAGGGGCCCGTGGCTAAATAATATCAGCCGCACAGGGCAATCGATCAGGTTAAGCTACACTTGCCGCGGTTGGCCTGTGGATGGGTGACCATCTTTACATACCGAGACCCTTCCGTGCCTCGGAAAGCACGTTAAGCCGTTGGTTCCGGCTGTCATTCGTGGATCTTTGACAGTCGTTACGGGTGGTTAGATGCCCGAAAGTCTGACAACCAGTCTTACCAAGGGGTATCGTGTTACCTAGTAAATGGGTTGTGGAGGTCAGATAGGCAGTCGGCAGTCGCTCCATGTAAAATACTGGTATTCAGCTGCATCCGTTTAGACTGGAAACCGACCCCAACATAGCTGGGAAAAGGCTAGGCAGATGATGATGCAGTGAATAGAAGTTGGTTTGCAATAATCTATTTATGTAATTAGCAACACGACCTTGCTTCTACCGGGTACCTTCTACTAATATGACGACATGCTCTATGTCTAAGTTAAATATTTCAATCAACTCAGCTTATCGCAGTCCACTGCTGGACATAGGCCTCTCCCAGACTGCGCCACAACACCCTGTCCTCCGCCTTCTGCATCCAGTCTGTCGCAGCCACCTTCCCATCTAGCTGGGAAGCGGGTGACCCACGCTCTGCTTGCCAATACGCGGTTAAATAATAATTTAAGTATTATACGTAAGTTCTTGACATTGTGAACAGAGCTTATCACAGTGAACACTACCTACTGGATAGGAAAGCATTTATTTGAGCATCAACATTGTCATAAAATGCCATAACAAAACAACATTCATTAGTGATGATTACAATCAGTGTATGTACGTGTACATACGTACACTGATTGCCTTAATCTTTATGTAGGTAGGTAATCAGTGTAACATAAAAAAAGCAACGTCATCTGCCTAGCCATTTCTCAAATATGTTGGGTCGGCTTCCAGTCTAACCGGATGCAGCTGAATACCAGTATTTTGCATGGAGCGACTGCCTATCTGACCTCCACAACCCAGTTACTGGGTAATACGATACCCCTTGGTAAGGCTGGTTGTGAGACTTTCGGGCTACTGAGGACTAATACGACTGCTAGAGATCCACGAGTGTCAGCCGGGACCAACAATTTAACATGCTTTCCGAGGCACGGAGCAGTCCTGAATAGTTTTGATATGTAAAGATGGTCACCCATCCACGGACCAACCGCGGCAAGCGTAGCTTAACCTGATCGATCGACCCGTGCGGCTGTTATTACTTAGCCACAAAAAAAAACAACATCTAAAACAAAGTTCAAAGCTCTTTCTTCACTCATTTTGTAACATGAATCGGTATAAAAACATAATGATACATTGCAAGTCACTAAAGAGTTCGTAATGAGGCTATTATGCAGTACGGGCCCTTTCTGATTCGCATATTAGAACCCAATCACGCGCAGTTTCGTAAAAATATCACATCGATCAATGTCGCGTACAGTTAGCGGAATTCAATTCGACTGCATTGAGGTTTTATGCTGTTACAAACGAAATTCGATAAATATAAAAAGGTTTAATTTTTTTTTTCAGTCGTGTGTGGCAGACACTTTTTAATAAAGCTGGCTGGTTTAAAACCTGGTAGACCTGGTGGCTAAGTAATGACAGCCGCACGAGCCGATCGATCAGGTCAGCTACGCTTGCCGCGGTTGGTACGTGGATGGGTGACCATCTTTACATATCAATACTATTCAGGACTCCGCCGTGCCTCGGAAAGCATGTTAAGCCGTTGGTCCCGGCTGACATTCGTAGATCTTTGGCAGTCGTTACAGGTCGTCAGTAACCCGACAGTCTAACTATGTAAATACGAGTAAGGCACACACCGACAATTATCCCCGTACACTATGCAAGTGTACCCAAGGAATTTAAGTAAGTCGTCGTCATGTCTAAGGCGTCGGGAGTCGAGATCCGATTCCCGGGCACCGAGAAGGCGCAGGCTTGCGGACGGCGTCCGGTACAGTTTTAAAGAATTCTTAAGATTTCCTGCGTGAAAAGCGGTTATTGACGCCGAATCCCATAACATTGGAAAAATACAACTCGCTGCCTATATCAGTAAGGCTAATTGCGAAACTACTAAAGATACGGTTGTTGAAGAAGAGCGGTGGCCGCCACACAGCGACCAGAGTGACGGTCGTCATGAAAAATGTGGCAGCAGGGTTTGACTTAACGGTGTCAGAAAACTTGGACAACGTTTTATAAGATTGAGTGCGGGGCTTTTGACTACGTTCTATGTGTATATTTTATGTCACTTGTTTATTTGTAACGTGCGTTTTGTTTGTGCAGAATACCTAAACAATTTTTCTTTCTTATAAAATATTCCAATCTTATTGGGAGTTATAAGTTCGAGCCGTTTGCGGTTGAAATACTAGGGCCATGGGCTCCGAGTGCCCACTTGTTTTTTCAAGACATCGCCAATTGTTTGTCGACTCGTGACGTGACCAAAGGGCTGGCCTATGTTTTAGCAAAAGAATCAGCATTGACATACGACGTGGTAATGCTGCCAGCCTTTTGGGCACTTTTCCTGTTGACAGCGATGCGGACGAATTTTTTGATGCCCTATAATTCTTTTACCTCATTTTTTTATATTCATGTATGTACATATTATTAATATTATTTTAAGTCTGTCAGCTTATATATTATGTATACAACGTGTAACGTTAAATGCGCAAAACCTCAGACACCCCAACTGATTTTTAATTCAATTGACCTATTTCAGAGAGAAAATAAGTCATTTAAAAAATTGTAAAGGTTTTATGTGCTGTTTTAGTTTTACTGGCTATTCTGATCGTTTCTTGCGTCTGCGACGACGCTTTATCGAGGTATGAGTCGTCACCGGGCCGCTGCGCCGCGCTGACATTGGCTTGCTTGACCTATTAATAAATAGACACGGCAACGTTTTTAATGAAGATTTTTTGAAAAATGTGACCTATATTAAAAAGTGGTTCAATTAACTCTGCTCGTTATTCTGATCAAACTATTTTCAGGTTTTGCGCATTTAACGTTACACGTTGTATACGACTATAATTAATTAATCTTTCATAAATAACGTTTCATTAACGTCATTCGCACCTAAATTGTGGCGGCCACCGCACTTCTCGGAATCCGTAGCTTAACTATTGATCTACCGCGCCATCAAAGCCCAATCAATACATCACCCAATTCAATAGATTATCTTGTATCGTAAACCAAGTAAACACAAACAAACTTTCATGTAAGTACCGTTAACTTAACTTACGGTACGAAATAGAATAGAAAGGTAACTTAGCACTTGGAAGCGAAATGTACGCCCTTTGTCACACTGACGTTATAAGTTGTATGTCACTTAAGTTACAGTACGAAATAGAAAGGTAACTTAGCACTTGCAAGCGAAATGTACGCCCTTTGTCACACCGATGTTACATGAGTAGATAAACGGAACAGAGACAAAGCTTCATACAACCCGCGCGAATCGGTTACACTACTACAAGTACGCGTGGCATGTGTGCGTGACCACTGGCCGCTTGTCGCGTACGCGGCGAGACAAAAAAAACCGGTTTACGCTGGCACAGCTAATTTAAAATCTCAGGGTCAGTGAAACGCACATTGTTTATTTTGTTAGTTGCAAGTTTGAATATTTTAATGTAAAAACGTGGTATTTTATTATTAATAATGGTTGTTTATTGTCCTGTGTGTATGAGTAATACTAGAAAAAATAAAAATGTATCATACTTTAACTATCCCAAGAATATTTCGATCTTGAAATAAATATTGTCAATGTTGGCAACAAAATAATTAAACATTAAAGATTGTCAATTTGATATGCCATGT
This sequence comes from Eremobia ochroleuca, assembly GCA_949629135.1. Lineage (NCBI taxonomy): Eukaryota > Metazoa > Arthropoda > Insecta > Lepidoptera > Noctuidae > Eremobia > Eremobia ochroleuca. The sequence continues at coordinate 3,171,502 of OX451396.1, read as the reverse complement.
GAGTGTTTTCCGTTACATTACTAGAAAAACTTGAAACACCATTAAAAGAAACAATAAATAATAATTATAAAAAGAAAATTGTAATTAATTTGTAAGGTATTCTATCTTACTGAATAATAAAACTATTTAACAAAATAAATGTTTTGTTTAATTTGTCTTAACCTACTGTGATAACCCTATCAAGGTAACAATTTTGGACGTTCTTAAAAATCTTTGTTTCTGTTCCGTTTATCTACTCATGTGCCAACGTTGCAAGTTGTATGTTGAATACTTAATTGGTAATGTGGCGGTTCCCATGATGGGGCTGTGGGTTATGTGATTGGAGATAGCGGGGTTGGAAGCACTTTTTATTGTTGTAGAAAAATACAGTGTGCCAGGGGACACCGACGCACAACCTGTTATCATGGATTCAGTACAAAGTTCTGGACCTATCAGCGAATTCATAATCATTCATCTGCCTAGTCTTCTCCCAACTGTGTTGGGTCGGCTTCCAGTATAACCGGATGCAGCTGAATACCAGTATTTTATATGGAGCGACTACCTATCTGACCTCCACAACCCAGTTACTGGGTAATACGATACCCCTTGGTAAGTTTTCGTGATTTTAGAGTTGGTCCCATAGTGAAAGTTGCTCATATTCATGAGTAACTTGAACTTGAACACCCTGCAAAAATTTGGAGCCTGTAAGAGAAAATCATCCAGTATATATCACTGCACAGAAGTTTTAACACAGTGAGATTTATACAGAATAGATTGACCGATGTCTTATCTCATTACTATCGAACTAGAACCATTTAGATTTCTTGGCAATCACAGATAAAATATGTGCTTACTAAAGGGTCTTGACAGACATATAGACTGACAAAAAAGTGATCCCCTATAAGGGTTCCGTTTTTTCCTTTTGAGGTATGGTACCCTAAAAAAAAAAAACAACGAAGAAGAGTACCATCGACACGAAAAGAAGGAGAAGAAGATTAAAAAAACAAAAAACAGCACGGGGTTGATACTTAACATACACAATGGTAGGGTTCTTGTTTTATTTACAGCATCGTCCAATGAATTCTCATACGAGTAGTAATATACACGGAACCATATTATTAATAGTAAGAAATGTCAGCATATAAATTAATGAGTTAATTATTTTAATTAAACTTAAGTGAGTTTTCGTGTCGTGCCACTCACGGGAGTTGTGTTTGCTTCTCACGTTTGTTTCCTTATTTAGAAATGTTTCCAATAATCACTTGTAAGTAATGTATGTTTGTTTGTTTGTTACATTTGTCTTCAATTGACAAGTGATCAGTCACATTGATGAGGTATGAAGGTGACTGACATTCTTGTTGACTGTTTCCTAGCGACTTATTTGTTGTAAGGGTTCATGATTATTTATTTTATTCTTACAAAGGAAGTGCAATTGCTTTGTGTTGTTTCTTCTACTACTCATTTGTTTTATTACCAGAGAACGATGTGGGACAATTTTTATAAAATAATGCCCCTTCCGGAACGTATCTGTACAGAGCATGCATTTTTATTAGACTTCACTGTCCCACAGCTGGGCAAAAGCTTTCCCCAAGTCCTTCCAGGAACTCTTTTCCCGCATGTTTTTTACGAAGTTCATTTTATAAAGTTTTCTGTAATAGTTATTGCAGAAGACTTAAAATTGATTAATCATTCATGACTATAAATAAAAATAAAAAGTGAAAAAGAAACAAAAACAATGTGTAAAAAAAACGTAATGTGTTTTTCTGAAATAAAATTTATTTATTTAGATTTTATTTTTAATTAGTACTAGCGACCCGCCCCGGCTTCGCACGGGTGCAATGGAGAAACACTGATAATTTTAGAGCCATTATTTCTCGTAAAAAGTATAGGATAAAAAATGGTTATTGTGTGTTATCCCTAAAAGATAGACATATACCATCGCGGACTTTTTTGTAGAGCTTTTTAAGGTGTACAATACTGTAGTACATTATTTTGATCTATCTCGACGGGTTCGGCCAGCGTTTACAATGTAAGCGCAAAAAAATGTGTTTATTTACGACATTACATTAGAAACCTCTAAAATTATCAGTGTTTCTCTACTATATTATGCATGTATTATACATATAAACCTTCCTTTTGAATCACTCTATCTATCGAAACAAACCGCATCAAAATTCGTTGCGTAGTTTTAAAGATCTAAGCATATATAGGGACAGACAGACAACGAAGCGACTTTGTTTTATACTATGTAGTGATAATCATTATTTTTTAGATAAACTAGTAGCATTACGTCCTTTCCCAATTCAAAGGCTTAGCAGATTTTTTAGTCATCCGACTTAACGCAGTCGGATGATTAAAAATCTACACGGTTCGCTCAGACTCATTCATATTCATACCTTTAATACTGAAGCAATTAAATCTAAATCAAAATATACCTCATTCATAGTCCAGACCTTGCTCACAGCGGATGACACTGAGCATAAACGAGCCATGCTCCGTTTCCCATCACATTTTATGACTTTACGAGTTCACAAAACATTTCCTGCGCAGCTTTTGTTTAGCATAGACATTAAAACTAAATTATTATGACTGCATCGTAATGAGATATAGGTACACTCGTTTAATGTTTTATTGCGTCTTGATACCACATCAAAGTGAGGTTAGATGCTTTGTATTAGTTAAGCTGCTATTCATAGTACATACCTAGGTAAGTTTATTGAAAATGGAAATTAATTTTTCACTGTCAGTTCGTGACATACTTTTCGCCCATAGTACGGTTTTGTATAGGAATAGTGCAGCCGTCGACGCGTTGGCACTCGTGTGTATGAGCACCAAGGAAATGTCGAAGACTTGATTTTCCAGTCAGATCGGACAGATGTTTTAGCATTCTTTTTGTAACGAAGTTCTTTTACGGAGCTTGCGGTAGGAATAAAATGGGAGAAATCGTCACGTAAAGAAAAAGCGTTATCTCCCCTCCATGCGAATTTTGATTTATGTAATAGAAAGAAATAGAGGGAGAGATAGTTTACATGGTTTTCGAGGGTACTGAAGCCCAGTCAGGTCAAAGAGAAAACCCAAGATGGCTGCTGCAATTTTTTATAAATGTTGGCCATGGGTGTCGTTTTCATGGTTTCCGAGGATGCTGAAGCCGATAATGAGGTCAAAATGAAAATCCAAGATTTTGAAATTTTCGCAGCCGCCATCTTGGATTTTTATTTTGAACTTTGTTCCTGTCGGGGGCTCTCCGATCCACAAGTTTTTTTTTTTTGCTTTTACAAAGGATCCACTTGCTTTTCTAAGCTCTAACTCACTTTTTTACTATTGGTTTTGAGCATAACAATTCAAACAAATCTACAGAGCAATTCAATTAATAATAAGGTAACTTCTTTAATACTTCATAACTAGAAATCGAAGTACCTAAATCCTTTATGAAGCTCGACGTGTCCTGGTTTACCTGGGTACCGAGCAGGAGCCATATCGATCGCGGCTAGTTTTACCTAGAAATCGTCCGTACCTGGAACAAAGGAATGAATACATTAATATTTGGTGATATTCAATGCTACGTTATGATGGCAGAACGTTCTGAGAAGTTCCACTGTGTGTGGTACGAAAAAACAAACCCTTACATAGTACTGATAAACAAAGCAAGTATGGAAGAAATTAGACTGTCTGTACACCTACAAGCGTGTCATAACTTGTCTAAACCTGATAACTTGTCTCACTTATACGGGTTACTGAGCTACGAAAAATCGAAAAAATATATGAAATCTAATCTCAGTTAACGAGGCTTTAAAATTCTCAGTAAGGCCCGGCGCCCATTATCGGCATCGGTACGACTGAGGATTTTACGTGGCAAATAGCAATATACTATAACATAATGGCAATAAAGTAGAAATTTCCGTGATATGTGGTCGTAATAACAAAAATACCGCTTCGGTATGCTTGAAGCTGGTGTATCGGCAGCCTTGAGAATGCTTCGGGCTGCTTCGGCATCCTTCGGCAACCTTCGGTACGCCGCCGGCGCCGAGGCAACACTCGGGGGATAGTTTGAGAAATACTCCGTGGAGAAATACGATATTGAGACGCTTCGGCAAGGTACAGGACGGTGCGGCATCCTTAAGGACGCCTCGTCATCCCTAAGACCGTTGCAGCATGCCAAAGCATAATTGCCGATAGTGTGCGCTTGCATGTAGGATGCCGAAGGATCCTTTTCATTGCCGATGCCGATAATGGGCGCCGGGCCTATCAGAGGTATTTATCAATGCAAAAGTGTCGGAACCTCATCGTAATTATCAATAACAGAGGTTTCTCACATATCCAGTGCCCACTTAAACCAGGTTTCACTGCAGTACTATTTTTTTCGATAAGCACTATCTTAAACGTTCTATCGTTTGATTAACAAAGTTTTCAGAGGTCCATCATGACATAACTTGACAGATCGATAGTAATACGCTGAAAATATGACCATCTCGTTTCAAAAAACTTGATCAGTGATCAAATCTCCTATTTATAAAACTGCTGCCTAATCATACATATGTTAGCCCCTTGTAATCAAATGTCGGCCATAACAAAGTCGGGCATAAAAAGCTTCGACCACAGATTATATTGAATACCCTTTCAAAGACTGTCAGAACAAAATAAATAACCAAATCCCAGTACTGCACGTCCAAAATTCACTCATTTTGTTTTCAACATCGAACACAGACACGGAGTAAAAAAAAACTTTAAAAAAGCTTTTGTTTCGAGTTCAGCATAAATAGTTTATCGAGTTTGTATGACCAGTATAAATCATTTTGTTGACAGGCACGGACAAGGGACGGGGCCGCGGGGGCGTCGGGTGCATGCATGCGACCTCCGCGGTACATGCGTGCGAACGGTGCAATCTGATAACTTTAGGGGGCTATGAATGGCTACATTTATTGGGTTTCTTTTTGGTATTTTGGTGATGCTTAGATACCGTAATAACTTTACTACTTAATGTCTTAATTGGAGGTCTGCGATGTGAAGGATTTTGAAATCGTACCAATGTTTGTTTTCTCATACTGTGTCTTTGATTAATGACAGATGATTACAAAATCAAATGCCCACGTTATGTTTACATTTCGATTTGTTATTACAACTCTATCTTCTTAACTTAAAATCCGGTTTAAATTGGTCAGATCTATACTTAATATAAGTAACAGTTTGTTTGTAAGTCTGTATGTAGGGGTAATCTCTCGAAAAAATTATCAAGTCGGATTTCAAAAGTTCTTTTTGCATTTCATTGCCCAATTCTTGGGGAAGGCTTATAGGTTATGCTGTGATCCTTAGCAGCCGAACGAAAAGAGAAAAAGTCAGAAAGAACGCCAAGTCAACGAAGTGACACCGCGGGCAGGTGATACGATGCGACGGGGTGAAATTTCACGTTGATAATAATAATAATAATATTCCACAACTTTCACACAACGCCATTTAGTCGCAAACTAAGCAGAGCTCGTTCTATGAGTACAACTGATAAACATACACATATATTTCTAAATACGTACATATCATAGATAAATTACACCCAGACAAAGAACAAATGATCGTGCTCATCACACAAACATTTGTCCTGGGTGGGAATCGAACCCACGGTCTTAGGTATAGTAGTCAGGCCACTGACCACTAGACCAAAAGGCCTGCCAGATGAAGTTACGGGCAGAAACTAGTAATAAATAATCATGTAAACGACCGATTAGCACCACTAACATCGACCTAATCCGCCCCTGCATAGGGTCATCAGGAGGCTGACCACAACCTTTTACAAAACAATCTTATTTCAAGAGAGTTTTGTTTCAAGCTTATAATAACCTTACTCATATTCATACCATGACCTTCATTGTTCAATATTATTGTATTCCTGCTTAGGGCTGGGAAAGAACGAACTATTTGTGAGATTAATCTATGGCCTGCTAAAAAAAAGAAAAGAAACAACGCTATATGAACTGTATAGCGTTGTCCCTTTCACACGTCGGCGTCGGTCCGAAATCCAATTATGGGGTTTTACAAATACAATATTAACTTTTTACTTAAAAAAAAAAAAAACTTTGTATTAGTATCTAATTATTATAAGTTATTATCAATAATTTTCATGAAATTAACACAAATATTAAAAGATTTTACTTTAAAAAATGAGAAAAACAATTGTAAAAATTAAAAATATGCTGCGGCTATGTTCACATAATAGGAATCGGAACAAACTGTGTTCTTTCTTATCAGCTGTTTATCGTATGAGATCGTAAACAGCAAAAGTCAAAACTTCAAAAGTGTTCTAAGTGGTTTTCTAAGTGGTTGGAGTTATTTTATCATAATTGCTGTGCATAATTGCTTATGAATATGATCCTGTGTGTCGCCCGCCAGTATTATGTAGCCAGTTGGTTCAAGGAACAAACATGGAATCAAGGTAAGGTTAAACACTACCTAATTCAATATATTATAAATTTTAAACAAAGAGACATTTTTCTTTATCGTTTTACGAAGATAATTTGAAACAATATCTATGTAGTATGTGGTCAGTCGGTGTTCAGTGTTTTGTTATAATATTTGCAGCCGAAGAGTTAATCGGGTTTCCTGGCGGCAGCTAGAACTCCTCTGGGAGTTTTTAAACTCCAACAAATCCATCGCGACTGCCCACAATCGTTCTCTGCAAGCTAAGGAGTACTCACGAAGAAAGTGGAAGGAAATAGCAGAAATTTTGAACGCGCAAGGTGATGGTACTCATAAAGATTGGGCAGGCTGGACTAAAGTAACTACTTGTGACTTTTATTTTGTCGTATGTTTGTTGTATGTTTAATTTATTGATATTAATTTAAGCAATATTTTTTTCAGTACTGGGTAGATTACAAGGCCAAGTTAAAAAAACGGGTTGCTGTCTTGCGGGCTTCTCATGTGCAAACTGGGGGAGGGCCTTCTACTGAGAAACCCTTGACAGATATAGAACAAAAATTTCTTCAAATCCTGGGAGAAGATATTGGCCAGGGTTTACCAGGCGTTCAGGTGGAACTAGTAAGAAAACATACCTAAGTAATTAAGCATAATTAATTGTTATTTATAATATTAAGCACATAACTCATTATGTTCCCTCTTTGTAGCCTCCAGAGATTGGCACTGCTTCGGCAGATGTAGATGTGCATGAATCCCCTGCTTCCGAATCCATTTTACACAACATCGATTTTTACGATGATCCAACAGTCCTTGTCCCTATCCAAGACCCACCTTTACAGCCTAGCACAGAGCCACTGCCTCAAAATCCTCCTCTGGAACCCCTAGTCCAAGAAACAGTAGCCCACTCCCCGAGAACTCCTACTACCCCGACCCCGCAACATGCCACTACATCTGCGGCCCGCTCTCCGCGACACCGGCGTCGGAGGCGCGAACCACCTATGTCGCAGGAGGCTGCAAGACGTGCGCTCGTGAGGTCTACTCAAATGCATGCTGAGGCTGCTGTGAGGAGTGCCGTAGCATTGGAGAAGATTGAAAGGTACAAAGTTTAAATTATGTTCAGACTATAAATCTCCGCTCAGCATTCCAACCATGTCAGACAATTTTTTAAAATTAATAATAATAATATCCTTGGACATTTTCACACAGCGCCATCTGGTCCCAAGCTAAGCAACTTAATGCTTGTGTTATGGTAACTAGATAACTGATAAACTACTTATATACATTTTTTTTTTGTAAACACATACATAATATTTTACATAGAAAAATACCCAGACCCGAAACAAATACATGTAGGTCCTACAAATATTTGTTCCGTGCGGGAATCGAACCCGCGACATGCTGCGCAGCAGTCAATCGCTCAACCACTGCGCCAACCGTGTTGTTAATAGAATTAATCTTTGGTTTTTCTTTTATTAAATAAGTATGTCTTTTAATAAGGTATTAAAAAATTCAATATTAATTAAGTTTTATTAAATCACATAATTAAAAGCATTGCAGTAAAAAAAGGTCTAAATTATCACATACTTAAAAACATTGCAGTAAAAAAAGGTCTAAATTACATTAAAAAAAAACATTGATATATAAAATAAAATAGTACTTCTATATTGTTTCAGGATCTTAAATGCCGCCTTTCCCACAGCCGCTGAACCAGTGCTTCACGAGTAGCCAAACCCTGTTGCAGCGCGATATTATTGCTCTGTGGCTGTTCACTCGCATGATTTTGTGGTTGTAATTGGGCTTCACGAATCACATCTTCATTGTTTAGTTGTTGCACAGATAAGTTGGCCCTATTGCAAATGTTGTGTAATATAACACAAGCATTTATAATAGAGCCAGCTACTTCTGGTGAGTAGTGCAAGACTCTGTGAACAAGTAAGCAACGAAAACGTGCTTTGAGAAGCCCAATAGTGCGCTCTATAATGTTCCTTGCATGGACATGTAAGTCAGTGTAGTGTGCTTCTGGTGAGTCAGGTGCTGCATCAAGTATTGGCGTCATCATGCTCTTTCTTAAAGGGTATCTGGAATCTCCTATAACAAAGTTAATTAAAATTATTATTGTCCAGTTACAAGTTGAATTTAAATACAAAATGTTTTTTTTAACAAGGATGTTGAGTGTGTAATACATACCAAGAAACCAAGTATCTTCTGTGTTGCTAAGATCTTCCAAGTGAGCTCTTAGTGGATGAATAGCCCATATAAAAGAATCATGAGTTGCACCACCATGACTTGCATCTACACTGATTATTTGCATGTCCGCATCACAAACCTAAAAATATATAGTCTATTATCTAAAAGACTGTCAAGTGCCATATTTATGATTAAGAATTGTATGTATGCTCTCTTATAGTAGTAAGTGATTATAAAACTCTTTATGTTTTGTTTAAACCTGTTTTTTTTGTTTTATTTATTTTCAATACTTTAATTAGTTAACTTCTACTTGACACTAAATAAACACTTACCAATTGAACATTCAAGGAATGGTAATGCTTGCGACAGAAGTAGCGCTCCTCATGTAGTACTGGGCGTACTATAGCTACTTGGGTACAATCTATACACCCTAGAACCCCAGGTATTCCAAATGTATTGTAAAATCTGCAATAGATAAGTGGATATAAAATTTACAATTCCTCTCAGCCTATTATAATCCACTGCTGGGTTTTATTAATCACTACAAAATTATATGCTACAGTGAGTTTAAATATGCTTTTATTTTACCATTGAGCCCATCCAATAGTATTATCTAATTTTACATTTTATTTTTGTAACAATTTTACAAAGTAGGCATTCTGTATCTTCACTAAACATAATATTGAATAAAAAAAGGTACATACTTCATTTTAATCCTGTTGCGTTCTTGATTATTTATTGGGAACTTTATGTATTTCTGTCTCATCTGCTGTAGGTTAAGACACGCAGTAACCTGTGCGATGACAGAAGAAACAGTCTGCTGAGCCACAAAATGACCCTCATTACTGCCTACTGGACGTTGGTATGAACCAGTTGCATAGAATGATAATGCAATTAATACCTAGACAAAAGGAATGTACCAAGTTAGTACTTATGTATGTATAAAAGTGATAAATGGAATGGCACATATACACTTGCCACTTTAGTGTTATTCGCGGTAGAAATAAGGGTTTTTACCTTCGTTTCTACAGACAAGTCTGTAGATCTTTTAGGGTTCTTCATCAGTGGCCTCAATTCATCGCACAGGTTATGTGCTAGATCTTTTGTTAGTCGGTACCGTTTAACAAACTCCACATCATCTAAGTTAAAGGGGTCGCATTCCTTACGTAGCTGCATACGACGCCGCTTCCTTGTGCTGTGAACTTCTGCGTTATCAGCTTCCAAAAATTCAAATAATTCGTATGCATTCGCCATCTAGAACCAAGCAAGAAATTAACTAAGTACCTATGTACCAAAATCAGTAGTTAAATAATTCACTAGGCAAGTTTACGTAAATAAATACATTTTACTTACTTTATATGACACGAAAATGTTTTTTTAAAATAGATATTTGCAAAAAAATAATACATCCATCGAGCCAGAAGAACTTTTTTATGATTGCTAAATTTGACGTTTAAACAATATTGCTTGTTGTCAAAAGTCACGTCGTGGTACGAATTGAATGAACTTTTTAGAGGTTACGTCACCAAAACCGCTAAGAAAATAATATTGTTTTAATATTATAATAAGCTTATTTTAAGAAGGTCATGGTACGAAAAGTCAATGTAAGATTATTATAATACTGTTATAAGAGCTGGCGGTAGGCCTCCAGACGATAACCGTATGACATGCACTCCACGACTCTGCATGCATTATCAGCGTGTGATAAAGCTGAATTGATTATAATTTTGATCGCGTCGTATTTATATTTTGTGTTTAAATTTATTTTTAAGTGAATCGTTTCTTTTTCAAAACTCAAACTCAAACTCAAAGCATTTATTTCAAGTAAACCAATTACAGGCACTTTTGAATTGTCAAGGGGTCGGTCAGTCAGAAAGATGAAGCTAGTTGCCCATTCCAAAGCGTAGGTACCTGTGGAGAAGAACGGGCAAGAAACTCCACGGACACTCTTTTAAATCATAAAAATTGTTACAAAATTTTGGTTACATGTTTTTGTGAACTGTATCGCTTGGTTTAAATATCGTTGCAATGGATTTCGTGAACTTTATGTTGGTAGTTCAGTTTTTGATATTCAATGATATTTGAAGGAAATGCGGAATGAAATGCGATTCAAAAGCGCATGACGAGGCAGGCTAACCATATAAATGTAAGAACACCGAGGACAAACGCACCGACGAAAAACCACGCTAGAAAGACTGTCCTATGAGGGAACACAACTCTCTAACTCCATACCTAAAGTCATTAAGGAATCAAAATCACTTCCAACTTTTAAAAGGCTATTAAAGCAACATATTTATTTATTAACTAGCTGCGCCCCGCGGTTTCACCTGCATAAGTTTCGATCCCGTAAGAATATCGGGATAAAAAGTATTCTATGTATTAATCCTGGTTATAAACTATCTGTGTGCCAAATTTCATCAATATTGGTCTAGCCGTTTGAGCGTGAAGAAGCAACAAACATACACACACCACACACGCACTCACAAACTTTCGCCTTTCTATTATAATACTAGTGTGACGTCAGGCGCTGACTAATTTGGCAGGACTAAATTAATTTATCTTCTGTCCTTTTCATAATGAAATAGAAAGAAAAAGATGCACTGAACTTAAATTTAGTTTAGTTTGTGAACAAGGGAATCGTCACCAGTAACCACTTTATTAACCCCCCACAAAAACAGAGGCGTGTTATAAGTTTTTTTTTACTAACGTTGCTTAAAGTTAATAGTAACTAGCGACCCGCCCCGGCTTCGCACGGGTGCAATGCTGATCACTATCACTACATAGTATAAAACAAAGTCGCTTCCCGCTGTCTGTCTGTCTCTATGTATGCTTAGAACTTTAAAAATAAGCAACGGATTTTGATGCGGTTTTTTTTTAATAGATAGAGTGATTCAAGAGGAAGGTTTATATGCATATAATACATGCATAATATAGTAGAGAAACACTGATAATTTTAGAGCCATTATTTCTCTTAAAAAGTATAGGATAAAAAATGGTTATTGTGGGTTATCCCTAAGAGATAGACATATGCCATCGCAGACTTTTTTGTAGACCTTTTTAAGGTGTACAATACTGTAGTACATTATTTTGATCTATCTCGTAGGGTTAAGCCAGCGTTTGCAATGTAAGCGCAAAAAAATGTGTTTATTTACGACATCACATTAGAAACCCCTAAAATGATCAGTGTTTCTCTACTATATTATGCATGTATTATACATATAAGCCTTCCTCTTGAATTACTCTATCTATTAAAAAAAACCGCATCAAAATCCGTTGCGTAGTTTTAAAGATTTAAGCATACATAGGGACAGACAGCGGGAAGCGACTTTGTTTTATACTATGTAGTGATGATTAGCGACTGTCTAACCATACATTTTTGACGTTTAAACGTCTCATAATTTTAAGCAACATTAACAAGGAGTAATTCTGAACTTTGGGGCTCGGGATTTGATTTTCAGAGTCATTAGAAATCTTGATAGAATACGCTTCAGTAAACCATAAATACGAAACTAATTAAACATGCTGATATTAACAAAAGCGAAACTCGTTTGCAAAAAAAATATTAAAACGAATAACAAAACAAAAGATCAAGATACACATCGATGCACCTTCGCTGCCCCTCGTACAATATAATATCCTTACAAAAAAACAATAACAATTAATACTCAGGGAAACAAAAATTATAAAACTCCATTGGGAAGCTCATTACCTGTAGATATCATTGAGATTTTTATCTCGAGGTGATCGTTATGACTCCTGCTACACCGAATACCGATGGTTATCAAATTAACTGTATCTATTCTCGATTTCAGGGTTCCGTACTCAAAGGGTGCCAACGGAACCCTATTACTAAGCCTCCGCTGTTCGTCCGTCCGTCTGTTTGACTGTCAGCGGGCTGTATCTCATGATCCATAATAGGTAGAAAGTTGAAATTTTCATAGTGTATTTCTATTGCCGTTATAAAAAATAATAAAAATAAAACAAAGTTAATATAAATCAAAAGGCCAAAAAAAAACAGGTTTCTTGTATGGAGCCCCATACAAGAAACCTGTTTTTTTTTGGCCCTTCGTGTCCGAATTGCACTTGTTATATTAAAAGCGGCTTCTTTGTAAATGTCTACTGTAGTAATAATTAAGTGAAAAAGAGCCTCAATTGTCTCAATGGTTGGTCATAGTATTTTTTTGAAGTCTCAGCTCTTCATTTCATTCCGAATGATACCTACTTCGGGCGAATTTCACCAAACTTTTATACACAGAATGAGTCTTGTCCTTACATAGTATAAAACAAAGTATAAAACATGTCTGTACGCGTATAACTTCTGAATCATCATCTGCCTAGCCGTTTCCCATCTATGTTGGAGTCGGCTTTCAGTCTAACCGCATGCAGCTGAATACCAGTATTTTACATGGAGCGACTGCCTATCTGACCTCCACAACCCAGTTACTGAGTAATACGACACCCCTTGGTAAGACTGGTTGTGAGACTTTCGGGCTACTGACGACATAATAACATATAATAATAATACACATACGCGCATAACTTCTGAAGGACTGCACCAAATTGGATAATTATTTTTTTGTTGTGTTCAGTATTGCCTGGACAAGGTTTGTATGAAAGAAAATTTCGGAAATTCGAAAAAAAAACATTGCACCCGTGCGAAGCTGGGATGGGCCGCTAGTCTTACAATACATTTTGAATTTTTGACAGTTATGCCATACTGGAATTGTCAGACGTCAATTCATCAAAAATAACGAATAAAAGATAATTATCTGACTTTGGAAAAATCAGCCCTTAACGGTAGAGTTGTGTTTTTTTAAATATTTTTCGGGACTGCATGGGACTCTTTTCACGAAGACCATTCAAATAAAACAATAGTAAAATAGAAATTGAAAATATTTTACTTGTCAGCGGGATAGTTGCGTAACACATTATCAGTAGCAATGGGTTTCATTTTGACTAGTTCCTTAATCTACGATAATTTATCAACACCTGGGCTACAATTAATTTGTCGAAAAAAGATTTACGGGATCAGAGGGCACAGTAATATTATAAAGGCGAAAGTTTGTGTGTGTGTGTATCTTTGTTACTTCTTCACGCTCAAACGGCTGTACTAATTTTGATGAAATTTGGCACACATATAGTTTATAACCAGTATTAACACATAGAATATTTTTATCCCGATATTCTTACGGGATCGAGACTTATGCGTGTGAAACCGCGGGGCGCATCATCCATAAATCTTCACATTTCCATAACTTCCGTGTCCAATATATGTACCGAGATACTCGTACTATCGAAAATAACTCATTCAATTTACATATGTCCAAGGACTACCCGACAAGCGGCATCAGAAAATATGACTAGTCGAAAAATACCTCCTTCTTTTTTAAAACACTTAATACCAGGCATCCAGCTGTGAGAGGTCCTTCTGACCTCGGGTCGTATTGACCCCGAGTCTCCAAGTCCCATCGTTTCTGATACGTCAAGTTTTGTTTATTTTACACTTCAAAAACGATACTTTTTTTTATAAAAAAGAAATTGTTTCTTGTATCCTGTAACTGGTTTGCCATTTTAGGCGCGTGCCCTTTACGTGACAGGATTAAGAGGATGAGTGTTGGTATGCAAATATGAGCAAAAAGTTTAAAGAGTTTATGGTAAGACTAGCTGTTGTCCGTGACTTTGTCTACGATCCAGGATGAAAAGTAGCCTATGTCCTTCTCCAGGTCCCAGGTTACCTAACTGTCAAATTTCATAACATCATTTCATTTTTTGTGTGATTGAGTAACAAATATCTAAACATACAAACTTTCACATTTTTTATATTAGATATATACAAACTCCTATCCGCGGCTTCGTCCGCGTGAAAGAGTGAACCAAAAAACCCCTATTTTTCGCAACTTTTGTGGACATCATGAATTGTATTCAAAAGTAGTTTAAATGATAGTTTATTGTGATATTTTAAAATAAACAAAATTCCAAATTGAGCATAGTTCTTGTTTTTGAGATATGACAAGTTAAAGTCGTTAATTAATTAATTCAAGGTGAATTCGACATACTCGGTGATACCTTGCGTTACTTAAAAAATCTCATCAGATACAAGGAATACCATTATTAACTTAAAATTTTCCGTTTTGTTCGAATCGTTTATCAGATTTTACCAAAAATATAGTACAAAAAAAAATATGCGCCAGTCAAAAGCTAACGGCGTTAGAAGTGAAACTTCTTATGGAATGCATAAACTGTCAACGAGGAATAAAAAAAACACATTGAAGTAAAGAAGAACTTCCTTAAAACTTTAACAGATTTTTTTTGTAATACCTACGAGTATAAATCAATAACAATGTGCAGATATCTCGAATGAAACACTACAGAAGTTTCACTTGTATATATACATATCTATTGGAAATAAAAACTATGCTCAACTTGAAATGTTGTGTACTTTAAATTGTCATCATGAGCTATTATTCAAACCACTTCCATGAGGGTACAAAAGGGGCGAACTTTTAGGACACTCTTTCTTCAATTCGCGCAAGTGCTAAGGTGCGAACTTTTATCACATTCAGATTAACGGTTAAGTTATAGTAAATGCCTAATTTTCTAATTTTCTCCTAACAAATCTAACCTAACCATGTCAGATTTGGCTACCTACCACTTTTACCAGAGCTATCAAGGTGTCTCAATGAAATTCTAATTCTTAACATTAGACCAAAATCATTAAAATTTGAGTCAAAAGGATTTCAGGCAACTAGCTTCATCTTTCTGACTGACTGACCCCTTGACCATTCAAAAGTGCCTATAATTGGTTTACTTGAAATAAATACTTTAAGTTTGAGTTTGAGTTTGATTCGCTGCTGGACATTTTAAACCTCTCCTAGAATAGTCTCAATGCAAGACACCTTAAACATTTTGTATTCCTCTCTTCACCTCGACACACGAACAGCAACAACACGAAAATCAGTTTATCAGTTTCTGATATTTGCACAACACAAATATATACATTTCCTATTATTCCAGGCGTACGGTCTGGCCCTATTCCAACTAGATTACTGGCATTTATCTCGACTCACTAACCGACGCAATAAATATCTGAAATTGTCTACACCGCACGCTTTTATAATCTATGGAATTTTGAAGATAGGGCTGCTGGCTGTTAACAAAATAGACGTATTTATCTTTACTTGAAGGAAAGTTAAAATAAATTAGTTATTTTATGCATTAAAACACTAAAGTTAAAATGAATGCTATGCTTTTGGCCACAATTTTTTTCCGTGTCTGCTTCCTCGTTGCCTACGACAAAATCCGGATCACTAAGGAAACTAAGTCATTAAATAATGATAAATGATTTTATTTATGAAAGTACAGACGCCAGCACATCAAACTACCCGAAACTGTCAAATTTTCCCAATCAACCTTGAACCGAATTTCTTGGCAATAAAGTTGAAAATCACAACACCCTGTCCTCCGCCTTCCGCATCCAGTCTACCCCAGCCACCTTCTTTAGGTCGTCCGTCCATCTAGCTGGGGGGCGTCCGACACTACGCTTGCCGATACGCGGTCTCCACTCCAGGACTCGTCTGCTCCACCGGCCATCGGCCCTTCGACAGACATGGCCAGCCCACTGCCACTTCAGTTTGCTTACTCTGCAGGCTCTCTGGGTGTTGTGGCGCAGTCTGGGAGAGGCCTATGTCCAGCAGTGGACTGCGATAGGCTGAGTTGATTGATTGATTGAAAGTTGAAAATCTATCAACGAAATTTGACAGATTGTAGTAGCTTGATGTGCTGGCGTCTGTACCAAGATTTTTACAAATTCTTTTGCATAATCAGCTTATAATGATCCACTGCGGGGACACAGGCCTCCTCTCTGTGAGTTGACAGATGTCACACGTCTTCGAATTTTTGGTTCTAGAACATGCCGGTTTCCTCACTATGTTTTGTTCGTTGTTTTAAGAGCAGTGGTGATGAAATAATTTACACAAAATAATGTGCCTGCTTGGGTTCGAAACCACGATCTAAAACTCGTAAGTAACAGCCGATGAGTACTACTGGGCAACCATTGCTCACAGACACTTTTAAACGTCAATAATGTTTTAAAAACAAGATGAGGTCGGTGTTTCCTATCCGACTACTCTTGAGAAGAAACAATTAGGTAGTGAAAGAAAATGATAACAATTACAACAGCTTACGTTTTGAACACGTTATCTTTGCACTGTTGGTCTAGTAGTCAGTGGCCCTGACTGCTATGCTCAAGGTCGTGGGTTCGATTCTCACCTAGGACAAATGTTTGTGTGATGAGCACGATCATTTGTTTTTTGTCTGGGTGTAATTTATCTATAATATGTATGTATTTAGAAATATATATGTATGTTTATCAGCTGTCTAGTACTCATAGCACAAGCTCTGCTTAGTTTGGGACTAGATGGCGTTGTGTGAAAGTTGTCGAATATTATATTATTATTATTATATTATATTACTGTATGGAACGGAATCCATCTCGTCAATAAACTAAGGAATCGTTGTGGTGTGAGAACCCTAGAACGAAGTATATAAATTCATAGCATCTTAGCAAAATGATTGAAGCGGTTCTATTAAAGTAATTCAATACTTTAGTCTACATATGTATATATACTTGTGCTAAATTGGTATACTTCACGACTTCCTTTTCCGAACAAGTCGATTGAGTCGCAGAGACTGCACTTCGTCAATACCTACCGTCTCTTGAACTTAAAAATAATATCAAGGCTTCGTGCTAAACAAGTATCATGTAGCTGTTGAGGTCTTATGATAGGACTATAACAAATAATATTAGGTTACTTAAAAACTTGCTTCTAATGCAATTTGGCAAGTTTTTAAAGATTACTGTTGAGAATCTGATAACTTTCTAAGTTAAATTCAGTATATCAAGGAACCTAATAAATTTTCATTCAAACCCATTGAACATGGCACCCATCTAGATCACAATTCATTGAAGAGGTCCCCTTTTTACATGTTTTTTTTTTTTGGTGGTGATAAACTCTAAACCTATAACTTCGATCTGATAATCAACTCCTGACTAACTTGCGATCAGTATTGCCACTATCACAAACAATATTAAATTGAATACTACCAGCAACTACAACAACACCCACAAAACCTCGAACAGGTACGGGTTCTTGACATTAACTTCCACATACCTATAGGTATCCTATATGTCTCCTTTTCCAGCCACAGAGTTAATTTAGGTCATAAATAGGCACGCAAGGTGTGCTGGCGCACGGCTGCCAGTCTTCATACTACGATTCGATACAGATTGCACTAACTCACAACTGGCGAGGAGTTGCGAATAGCCTAGTAGAATACACCTTTTGATTAAACATAGAACCATTACCCAGATTTTGTATAATATTTAAGTGAAAAAATGGCGGTATAAACCAGCATCGGTAAAAATAACTAAGTGTATTAGGAAATAGTTTGAATAATGTGACTGGCCTTGTTTGTTCACAGATTCAGATCCCATGAAGGAGGATTAGGCCCGGCGCCCATTATCGGCATCGGTACGACTGAGGATTTTAGGTGGCAAATAGCAATATACTGTAACATAATGGCAATAAAGTAGAAATTTCCGTGATATGTGGTCGTAATAACAAAAATACCGCTTCGGTATGCTTGAGGCTGGTGTATCGGCAGCCTTGAGAATGCTTCGGGATGCTTCGGCATCCTTCGGCAACCTTCGGTACGCCGCCGGCGCCGAGGCAACACTCGGGGGATAGTTTGAGAAATACGATATTGAGACGCTTCGGCAAGCTACAGGACGGTGCGGCATCCTTAAGGACGCCTCGTCATCCCTAAGAACGTTGCAGCATGCCAAAGCATAATTGCCGATAGTGTGCGCTTGCATGTAGGATGCCGAAGGATCCTTTTCCTTGCCGATGCCGATAATGGGCGCCGGGCCTTAGGATTAGAAGTACCCGTAAAAGTAACACTAGATATCCGTTAAACCAAAGTTTGCAGTGTTCACCGCCGAGACACGGAAATGTCTCGAAGGATAGCCACACATCCATCCTGTTAGGCTGCGGTTGCCGCGCACTGATGGATCATTTGATCCTTGAGGTACCCTTGCCTCAAGGATCACGTAGATCAACATCTACGTGGTCATTTGATCCTGGAGCTAAACAACTTTAGCTAATAACAATAGACATGAAACAAGAGTAAAGAAAATATCATGGTGCTGTTTAAGGAGAGAGGAAGTGATTTTTTATCATAATTTTAAAAGTGAACAAAGATTGAGCACGCCTTACCGACAGGGGCAAGTCATTCCATAAGCGTACTGCTTGAACAGTAAAATATTTGTCATAGAAACTTGTGCAATGCATCGGCATCTCTAGTCTCAGGTTTTCCGATGACCTCAGATATCTAGCTATGTATAGCTTGACGTGCTGGCGTCTGTACATAGTTTTGGAGCTACTACGGAGGTTGAACCGTAGGGATTAATAATATACACTATATCCACGAATTCAACCGGCCCGTTCTAATACATTTAGGCTGAGGTTACCTGATGGCAAATTAAGAACTCAGACCTTTAGAAATGCAGTGCAAAATAAATATTAACTTTGAGCAATTAGTAGAAATAAAGTAAAATAAACAAGATAAAGGTGTCTCGTATATTATGTTACAATTTTTAAATAACCTATCCTTAATGTTCTCTTTACCACTTCCACGCCTCGATATGTTGCAGCTAGACGCAAATTAACGCGATTAGTCGCAGTCGCAACATGCGCTGGAGTGGAACAGGATTAGTCGAACGTATCCCGTCACCTATAATCACAATAACCCGCGTTGGGAGTTAGCTTTCATAATAAACCCGATATGATAAATAGGGATTGAGGTTGACGTATGGAGGAGGGAAAGTAATATTAAAAACTAAGTGAAAATTTCATACAGAAGAGTGCAATTTTGAAAATATAGGTTTAGAACGAATGCTATGTGAAAAACGAGTTTAGTGAAAGAGAAAAGAATGTATGTAAGTGTTCAAGGCGAAAAAGGTGTTTTACGTCCAATTTTCGGTTTCAATCGTGTAAAATTAAGAGTTTTCGGCAGGTTAACGTTTCATCTTCAGTAGAAAATGAAATCGCCCTAAGTATGGAGATACCTTGAATAAAACATTAGGATATGCATGTACAGTAAGGGTCTTCCCCGCTTCATTAGAAAACTTCTTTGCTTGTCCTCTGGGTAGTTAGCCGTTAGTAAATCTCTGGCCCAGTTTGTAGGAAAGTACGCTTCTTGTGTACTTATAAAACGGAAAAATAAACGTGAAAGATGACAGTATTACAAAAACAACCGACTTCCAAAAAACACTACAAAGTGAAAAATAATTTTAATTTTGGAAGTCGGTGTCGTTGGTTCCGCATTTTGGTTTTTTGACACCGACTTCCGAAATTAAAATTATTTTTCACTTTGTAGTGTTTTTTGGAAGCCGGTTGTTTTTTTTTTATATAATTTTTTTTATTTTTCACTTTTTAGTTATATCTACCCCAATCAAATTCATATAAACACTACTTGCTATGTAAATATCAGTGACAGGAAGCTGCATCTGCGTTTATAGGGTACAGACGTGATGTTATGTTGTGCGATTGCGTAAACAATGCATACATATGCGATAGCAGCAATCGCGGTTGTTTTACTGGTATTAATTATTATTATAATAAAAAAAATTATAACCTTTGTAGTGAGTACAGGCGTGATATTATGTTGTGTGATGGTGTAAACAATGCTTAGATATGCTATAGCAACAATCGCGGTTAATCTGCTGTTATTTATTGAAGAGTTCCCCAGATTTCTACAAGATCCCATCATCAGATATTGAAATGGTGACAATGGGACCACACGGGAAGCACCAGCTTTCAAATAGAAAAAGAATCATGAAAATCGGTTCACCCAGTCGGTTATTATGAGGTAACAAACATAAAAAAAAAAAAATACAGTCGAATTGATAACCTCCTCCTTTTTTTGAAGTCGGTTAAAAACTAAACCGTAGCGAGTATACAGTAGGTAAAGAACAACATAATCGCGTAATTCAAGTAAACTCCATTTCCCAAGAACTCCAAAGAAATTGCCAATAAAAAGGAAAATGTAATACAGCTCGTGACGGCCTAATAACGGCGGACGGAGTGATTCAAGTTAGCACAAACTAACGCTAATTACACGCCATTGTGAAGAAACTTTCTCTTTTACTACTAAATTCTAATTTATTCTGTGCGCTTCGTGACCGTGTAGTATGCTCGTTGAATGACAAATAGGATAGTAATGAACATCTGCATTAGTAGTTGCTTTGTTTTTTTAGGACCCGTTAGGTACCCATAGATATAACCTTCACACTTAGGATAATTATTATGATAGCTTAAAAATTGCACCTTTAACCATGGATGGACTAAGTCGTTGACCAGATATCGTGGTTAGGAAAAAGAATATGAAGATGGAGTAAGGAACGTAAAATGAAAGACGACAAGAAGTAGAGTTGGATTACTGGTGGAGTGGACACGGAGAGAAAAATCTTAGAAAAATTACTGTGCAGTCTCATAATCTGAGTGCATTTGAGTGGTAATGGAAAAATTACCATGCTAGCACAGTGAAAATTCTTATGCTGAACAGTAAAATTTATTGGACAAATAGTGAATTTTTCCCAATCTCACTCAGAATTTTTTTTGTAGATGTCACTTGCACTCAGTTTACAGTGACGAGCAAAGTAATTTTTTTAAGAATTTTCTCTCCGTGTAGAAGAGGTGAGTAAAACAAAAGACAAATATCAAAGGTTGGGCTTATAATAAATCATCCAAGCTAAAAATCAAAGTGT
The DNA here is from genome assembly GCA_949629135.1 of Eremobia ochroleuca. Lineage (NCBI taxonomy): Eukaryota > Metazoa > Arthropoda > Insecta > Lepidoptera > Noctuidae > Eremobia > Eremobia ochroleuca. Next base: position 3,150,108 of record OX451396.1, on the reverse strand, counting down.
CAAATCTTTTAAAATTGGTGCAGTAAGAGCAACTGAACTTTCCACTGGAGATTTCGAAACCATCTTTCTTTTGTGAGGATAATAACCAGGAATCTACTAGAAAAGAAGAAAAGGAAATTAAAAGGTAGTAAACTATGAAACCAACGACATGTCACGCAAAGAAATAAGTTTCACATACAACCAGTTGCTTTAGCAATATTTATAAGAAGAAGACGATTCGAATACCCATGCAGTCTGCGTAATTGAAGATATTTATTGTAATGGACGCACTAAGTACTCCGTGAGTCACAGAGGGATGTCCCTCAGTCGCCACACACAATGGAAACCACAAAAACTCGTCAACCACAACTACCCGCATGGCTTCTGTGGTTTGTATGGACAATGAGTACGTATGTACTACTGTATCTACGTAACAAGCGTCTAGAAACAGGAAATATATTATGATGGAAAGTTTTCTCGCTAAGAAATCGGTCTCATTGTCTCCTCAAAAGTGAAAAACTAATCGAATTAAACGATCGATGGTTTTAATTTGAAAGTATCGATCACAGAACTTATCGTGGTAAGTTCTGTGTGTAATATCGTGGATATTGCTTAATTGGACTCTTCCAAATTTGAAGGCCGACTGACATCAAACAGCCAAGCAAATAAAGATCGGTGATACGTTTACACCAGATGATTGTACATTTTCTAAGAACACCTATGTATTAATGAAGTCTTCTCAATAGCACGAATAAACTAAGACAAACAATATCAAGTAGACCATCGCAAATCAGCGGTATCTTCACCCATTGTTTTCTAATAAAGACACACAACCATTACGATACACACCCCGAAGTTCAACCATCATCGTGATGCAAAATGATCATAAAATACACAAAGAGACAGATCAAGATCCACCAATCAAGAACGGTTGTGTACAATCAAAATCAAGTGCGATGCAATTAGGACAGCGATCTATTCCGACAATAAATTGTTCGGCGCGCGCGCACGATTCTAAGATCGTGCCGGACGACGATCTATCTGAGTAAGAAGTGACTTGTACTTTGTTGGTAACGGAGTTGGGATTTACGTACATGGGATATTTGTATAGCACACTTGGTTTGGCAAATCTTTTTGTCACGATACTGAATAGAAATCTATAAAAGATCTACCGAAAAATGGCAAAGTTAGGAAGCCTTATTGAAGCATTTAAGTTTTTTTTAAATGTTTAATCAACATCTTCCCATATCCCTTTTCTATTTATTTGGGGGGCAACATTTCGTTTTCTACAACTATATTAGCTATTATCATCTTTCTCGTAACAATCCGTCCGATGTTTAACTGACACTGTTAAATTCTAATAAAAAGTTACTAGTCTTGACATTTATTTTGTGCCCATATGCTGTCAAACATCGTGCCATGATCAGTAAGGCACTTAATATATTTCAACACATTTTAAAACCTTGAATTAAAACCCTGCCATTCCCGTCCTCAAAAACACGTCTTCAATTTCCAATCCCTGTCCATTTCAAATCCATATCCTGAACGTTTTTCCACCACCAAACCGGAATCCATGATCTATCTCGCTTTCCCAGAGGCGCGCAGGCGCATTCCCACGGTCGTTAATCATCCGCTAACGATCTATGGATCTGATTTAGCACTATGGTGCACTTGTTTGTTCGTCTTCTAGTGATAAACTAATGAACACAGTATGATACGAATTCGTTGGGCACGATCTCGTGAGATTTTGTAACTGTTAATTATGTGTGAATGTGGATGTGAGGTACTGTGTTCTGGTGCTGTGAAGCGTATTTTGATGAAAGCTGTGTAAAATCTAAACTAATATTATAAAGAGAAAAGATTAGATTTTTGTATGTTTGTTTATTAAGTTTTCACGCTAAAACGGCTTAACGGGTCTGGATGAAATTTGACACATGGGTAGACCATAACCTGGTTTAGGACATGGAATACTTTTTATCCCGATATTTCTACAGAACCAAGAGTTATGCGGTCAAAACCGAGGGATGCAGTTGGTAAATGATAATCCGGGATACAAGTATCTACAGTATGGCTATATTGTAGGCCAAATATGTATCTAGAACTCATAGTCCATAACGTTGTATTTTTTTTGTTGCTGCTGGTCTGACAATGCCACTTTTGCCGTGGGGAATTCCTCATGGATACCCTCTGTCTGAGAAGAACCGAGGACTATGTTGGACTCCTACCGACTAAAACCCCACTGGTCCTTCTAGTACCACGAGTAGGGGGCCCGGGAGATAATTGTTGTGTGATGATTTATTTGGGGTCGGCGCAATATGTATTTTTCTTCCATAATTCTCTGTTAACATAATAAGAAAAATTTTAATACCGTAAAAAATATATATTGCTGACAGAATTCTCAATTAAATTCACATCAGGCGATCCACTGCATCCAACATCGCTAATTACCACAAAAACCGGTTCTTAATAAAACATAACGCTCAGCTCACATCAGCGTTTTTTACCGGCATTGTATTATCTAATGCCTGACCTACACCGTCTGTGTAGACTTACCCTATATGGAATACGGCAGTGGGTACTGGATGGCTTGAAGGTAGTGTGTGACTGTTAGTGCGTATGTATAAGTAAATACTTTATCATATAAGGCATGTAAACAACTTATGTTAACTTTCAATGTGTACACGTATTGATAATAACGTAAATAGAAATAAGTAATTTGCTGCTTCGTTTGTATAGTGGTCGCAAGCGCTAAGCGATGTTATTGGGATTTTTCCATCTGGAATGTCTCAGTAGCTGCCTGGAGTCTTGATTTGTGCCCGGATGATGACAATAGGTTCGCGCGCTATTACATGAGACTGGTGAAATGTGGGTGTATAATACTGTGGGTACACCTCTGCTTCCTTCTGCGATGGCTTTATGTTATAAAAATCAGTAGCGTACTTTTCTTGCTACTGACAACACATGCAAGCAATCAATGAATTATCTCCCAAACAATGATAATAGAAAAACACCTAATCGTTTAGTGGTCAATGTCAACTAAAGTTATCTAGCTGATAAGTAACGAGCATTGCCATTAGAATCGACTCAACTAAAGCAATGTTTACAAAATAAGCAGTGTAAATAGAATGCCGATCATCTGTGTGTACAGTCATTATAGGCCAGTGACCTCTAGTGTTGGCAGACTAGCAAATTAGCAACCTGCCGACACTGCTCCATTATGATGGTTAGACAATGACTTTTAGGCCTTGAAGTGTAACTGTTCCAAACAGTTGTAGCGGTTTTCTATGTACAGACGCCAGCACATCAAGCTACTACAATCTGTCAAATTTCTTTAATAGATTTTCAATTTTATCATTAAACCATAAGGTTCAAAGTTGATTGGGAAAATCTGACAGTTTCGGGTAGCTTGATGTGCTGGCGTCTGTACTATTATAATGTCTTTGTATACAGAAAAATCAAGAGCAGAGGTGGGCCTGTGGTAACGCCTTTCCCAACCCCCAACTTACGAGTTTTAGGTCGTGGTTTCGAACCCAGGTAAGGGCTTACTTTGTGTAAATAATTTCATCATCACTGCTCTCAAAATGATGTAGGAAAACACTGTGAGGAAACCGGCATGTCCTGGAACCAAAATTTCGAAGAAATGTGACAACTACCAACCCGCACTGGGCTCGCGTGGTAGATTATAGCCCACTCCCTCTCGAAGAGAGGAGGACTCTGTCGCAGCAGTGGGAAAATTATAGGCTGATTATGCTATACAGACAAATCACAGATGTCTTCATTAGTTGGGTACCAAGGCTGCATGTACAGACGCCAGCACATCAAGCTACCCGAAACTGTCAAATTTTCCCAATCAACTTTGAACCTTATACATCAGCGATAAAGTTGAAAATCTATTAAAGAAATCCGACAGATTGTAGTAGCTTGATGTGCTGGCGTCTGTACCTTAGTAAAGAGGACATTACTTCTCCTATTTTTGTGTCTATCATTTTTGTTTGCATACATCGCTATGACAATGCTTTAGCCATTGCTAACTTAAGGTGTAACTTGTCGCGAGCTTGAACTCACTGGTGGACATGGCCAAAAAGCACGCTGTCTCACCTGGCATCGTGTCCGACAGATATAGTATCAGACGCAGGTCTACACGCACAACGTCTATTTCTCACGCAAACAAACACCGTACTGAACTGAAAGGTCCTTTGGAAAATCGAGTTATATGAAAAAATCAATGCATACATCAATTACAAATGAAATTTACTGAGCTTTATCGAACAAAGACTTTGTTTTGAAGATTTTACAGTTCTTTTATTACTTATCTACACCGAAAGTTACGTTAAAAATAGGAAGAAAAACGAATCTTTGTTGGCTCGTAACTTTTTAATGGCTTTTTATTTTACTATTATGTTCCCGTACAGAGAAAATTAACAGAATATATCATGATATCATGTTTAACTTTATCATATACAACGTGTTAAGTTAAATGCGCAAAGCCTGAAAATAGTTTGATCAGAATAACGAGCAGACTTAATTGAACCACTTTTTAATATACGTCACATTTTTCAAAAAATCTTCATTAAAAACGTTGCCGTGTCTATTTATTAATAGGTCAAGCAAGCCAATGTCAGCGCGGCGCAGCGGCCCCGTGACGAATCCTCCCTCGATTGAGCGTCGTCGCAGACGCAAGAAACGATCAGAATTGCCAGTAAAACTAAAACAGCACATAAAACCTTTACAATTTTTTTAATGACTTATTTTCTCTATAAGATAGGTCAATTGAATTAAAAATCAGTTGGGGGCTCTGAGGTTTTGCGCATTTAACGTTACACGTTGTATATCATGTTTAACTTTGGATGCAAAATATGAAACAGTGGAGTTATATCCTCCCGAAATCTGTATGGAAAAAATATCGACTAGTGCCACCTTAACTATACAGAGTGGCCGGGACATCGATGCGCACCCTGCACCCTAATTGCGTAACACACTATTACTCTCAATTTGAATCATTTTGAAGCATATTGCTAATCCATTGCGCCATATTTTCGAAAAATGCATCTGCTCAACAACATAAATTAAGGCAATGAATGTTGTTGGACTGTCAAAATGAAACCCATTGCTACTGATAGTGTGTTACGCAATTACCCTACTGGTACCATGGATTCAGTACATGATTAAGAACCACGTTGCACTGACATTTTTCGTCGGATATTAAAAAAAAAAAAAAATGCTGCTCCATAAATTTTGACCGCGTAAGTATTGCACTTTTCTATGAAACAGTTGATTTTTTTTTTTGATAACCGACGTAAAATTTTAACCCAAGGGGGCCCAGAATAGTTCGCCGTCCGGTAAGGACCAGGTCCGGGTCGACGGCGCGTTGTGTATTCCACGCGCGCCTCAAAGAGATGTCAGCAGTAACTGACGGGGTCCGCTGGGGCCGATGCTTGCCAGGGTCGCGGATTGTTCGAAAAAATGACCGTGGCCCTTGGCACAGACAACTGAAGAAACACCGGTGGGTTTTAGTCAATAAAAGTCTGACACGCCCTCCTGCTCCGCCCAGAGCGGGAGAAGTTATTTGATAATTTCTCACCAAAAAAAAAGGGGGGTCAGAACCTATGGTAACAAGTATTGCGTCGATGGTCCTACCACCCTGCAGAATCATAGTATGAAACAATGAGTGCTTATGCCTTAGTAGGCTGCAAGTTTACTACCTTAATAAGCCGCAAAGTTATTGTACTAATTACTGAAAAAAATAAGAGACTAACAGAAGCTGTCGCACTTTATAACAAAGTGATACTTAAATAAAATTGCAATTTATAAAAAATCAAGTAGTAAATTAATTCGAACATATTTTTTCGCACTCGAAATAAATTTATTTTAATTTGCAAACAAGGAGCCTTCAAGGAAGCGATCTCTTAATTAAGATATCTACAGACAGATCTGGAAGGTAACTGCGAACTTAAATTATTTCGACCTCCAAGCCTTCAACCAGTGTCCAGTACGTCCACTATTCAATATGGATGCAAATTTTATAAGATATAAGCGCCAGTAATAAGAGTAATAACAAATTAGCCTCGAGATGGTTGACTCATGGGGTGCTGTGGCTACGGTTTTGGAAAAAGGGAGGAATTTCCTTCAAAGGTTTGGTAATATCGTAATATATTCTTTTCTCGTGCTGGCGCAATCGGCTCTCAAATTCTCAATACATGGTCAATTTTATTATCGACTCGGCTGATATATCTGACCGATCTCTTCCGTAGAAGACAATCAAATTACGATAAAAATAATTTTGACAAGTCATATAATATTCTAATCACCTATTATTCCCCCAAAACATATCGCAGATCACATTTACATCCATTAAGTATAATAATTTTCATTACTCACAAAAAAAAAAAAAAAAACTACAATATTATGACCCCTCTAATCACATAACTCTGACTATACCCGCAAGTAATCTCAAGAAAATCCTCCTTACATATGACGTGTGGTCACAACACGAACTCACGCGCAGGATATTAAAGTGTCCACCTTATATTCCGGTTCCAATAGGGTTGTACCAAGATTTATTTGCATGGCGAAAGTAAAATGTGTACTATGTCAGGAGAATCAAGAAATACAGTACTTAGTTCAAGTTTAAGCAATCAGAAGTATACATAAATTAAAGTCTTCCATTAATTAATTCCACTGACGTTTGTATATTTTACGGGAGGTATTAGGCAGTATTTCTATGTATAAATATGTTAATTAGTAAGCAGTAAGAGTCATCACCCGCTTAGCCTTTTCTCGACTATGTTGGGGTCGGCTTCCAGTCTAACCGGATGCAGTATTTTACATGGAGCGACTGCCTATGTGACCTCCACTACCCAGTTACTGGGTAATACAATACCCCTTGGTATGACTGGTTTTCAGACTTTCAGGCTTCTGATTACCCGTAACGACTGTCAAAGATCCACGAATGACAGCCGGGACCAACGGCTTAACGTGCTTTCCGAGGCATGGAGGGGTCTCGGTATTTAAAGATGGCCTCGTTATTATTATTATTACTTTTAATTATTTATTTAAACTTAAAATACATCATGTAAAAGATGTACTGATAGTGCCATCCACGAAGACGCGCCTCACTCTCTTCCTAATCGTTAGTGGCTGTCGCTAGATGATTCCGCACGTGTTTTAGTTTTGACTATACTCACTAATTACCCAATAATAAGTAATTACAGTGTATCGACAAAACTAAAATACTAGCGGAATGTTGCACAATTTTACTGTAAGCATTAAAAAGAAGAGTTGGGCGCGTCTTCGTAAATGGCAATTTCTGTAGCTGTTTGAGTTAAATAAACAAACCTTGATTATATAGTATATAAAGATTTCACAAGATTATTTTGACTTAATAGGTATTTATAGCATTGGTATTTCAAGGCAGTCCAATTTTACGTCAAAATACATAATTAAGCATAAAAAGAACAAGGTACCTAGGTAATTTTTGTTTCGCGTGTTCACCTTGCAACCCTATTTATTTCATCTTAAATTGGAATATCTGAACTGAATTGAGTAATATTCTTGATTATTTTAACCCTGAAAGACGTAATATTTAAGTTAGATTACTCGAAAAATGTACTAAGTTATTGTTTGCTTTAGGCATTTTCAGACATTCATATATTAATGTCGACCTTCACACACGGAACGAAACGGTGCAAAAAATCCTTTGTTTATAACATAACTAGCTTCTGCCTGTGATTTCATTCGCGTGAAATGTATTGTTTTAACATAAAATATATCCTATGAAACTCGGCAATACTGTAGCTGTGAAAATTTTCGGAATTGTATCAGTAGTTCTGAAGTTTAGCCCCTACATACAAACTCGCAAATTTTACCTTTTATAAAATTAAATATTATTAGTATAGATATTATTAGGACTACTTAGGGACGTAGTTACTTAGTGCTCAAACATACGAGCAGATGCCTCTGTCGTTGACGCGCGTCGCTCGTGTGTAAGCACATTAACGTGCGATTTATCTGGTTTTTCCGTCTAGTTTCGGTCCTAGCTGGATTCCTTCATCAGCTCATGAGTTAGTTGTGTGAGAAGACATAGACCTCACTCATTAAAACCTATTAGACATAATTATCATGAAAATCATAACCCTCTTTCTTTCATCACAGTCGGTTACTATTTCGTTTTTCTTTTAACTGGCAACCCTACTTTCAGTGCCACATCTCAGGATTAATAATCACATTATATTTTTATATTTCAACTTTTTTCTTTACTACGTCGGTGGCGCCAGCCTGGCACGCCTGTGCTTCGTTTTTTTTATAAAGTTTTTACGTACGTGTTTAATTTAAAAAAAAAAAATGCTGCGCGTACTCACGTTTAATAGTAAAATTTTGATTGATCGCTTGTTTGTAGAGATGTTAATTTGTTTTATGGCTTCTGTAGCGGTCTTTAAGTGGTTGATTATCAGATTAATCATAGGACGTAGGTATAGTTGGTCTCTCGGTATTCAGAAACTCGCATTTGAACAATTATGGCCCACCATAAGGGTCCAAATGCATTTTACACAGTTTAGGCTTTATCCCAATAAAGCCTAAGCTTTTCATAGGTGCATTCAACAAATTGGCCTCGTAATCAATTCTCCTTCGTCGTGTCGAAGGTACGGCTGACAACAGTGTATTCAAATTTGTTGGCCCGAAGCTTCGCCACCTCTACGGCATCGTCGCCGCGTCGGTGGGAGCCCAGAGGTCGCTATGGCTGAATTGTCCAGAAAATTCTTGGCTATCCCTATGTATCATCGACAAATCCATTACAAAACCCATGCAACTGTTAACAGATTAATAACCTTCCTCTGTTTCTATTAATAACACTTTTCTTCAAACGAAAAAACGGCTTTAATAACTCTTTTCCTTCATCAGAAAAACGCTACGGCAAACGGCATTGCGTACAAACATTTTGATACCCAGAGCACGTACTGACGGCAATAATCAAACACGTCATAAAAATGTTTGATGTCTTCAAATAGAAAGCTTTGCATGCCGCGCCATTTTCTTTGAACATTCATAGTCGATAATCAATTTACAGTCTTCATTATTTACAATGACTACCATCTTAACATGACCTCTCTTAAACCTGGCTAATCTAGAAATAATAAGTCTGTGATTTCTGGATGCTAGTTCCATTGTAACTTGACCTATCTAGAGGAAAAAATATAGTTAAATTATAGGTCTTGGTTCCTTGGGTGTGTTAACTAGGTCGTGCTTAAGTAAGCATGTAGTTTTACTCCGTGTGCGTGCATATATGCCCAGTTTTTGTAGGGAAAAGTTTATAGAGAGTGGACCAAGAGGTAACATTTGATATGCAGATACGGCTGGGTTAAGCGTACTTGTATCTAACATGTTGGTGTATTGACGGTTTTGTTATACGATTATAGTGCTTTGTACAGTTAGGTAAACGTTTTACATCAGTAAACAAAAAACAAGCAAGAAAGAAATTAAAAAATGTGAATTAACTAAGCAAAGACCAGTATATGAGTATTATACAGAGATACACGATGAACATATGACATGGTCGTTAAAGATCAGTATGATAATTGTGGGGTTCATTAGACTCACAAGTTAGGGCTTTGAGTTGAGCACAACAACTCAAAGAGAATATCTAGTCGCCACAAGGGATAGAGCGGGACTCTTGAGGCGTTACCATTAAACTGTGTGCTACATTTAATAGTATATCACAATAATGAAGAACAATTGCAGTGCAACGATAAATGCTATCTAAAATAACTTTGAAGAAAATTACACTATATAAACTTTGGGTAGAAAGGGGGTGGCTACCGAGATGATGGCTAATAGGGAAGTACCTATGGAAGAAAATAAATTGATAATGGCAAGAGGATGATGATTATGATCTATACAAACGTTGACGATTATAATAAAGCGTCATACTTCATCCTGATCGGACCCGTACTCATCTTAGCAAGAAAAACAAAACTCAGACATACAGATCCACACACATATACAAAATGATTAAACCTAACACATCTCCTGTACAAAAGTACATTGTTCCGTCATACGTCCAATGATTTTATTACACACGGACGGACACGGGTGTTTATGTATGTACAGTCGCATTATCTCACGCGTCATGTTTCTGTCATACAATACGAAGGAGATGGTACAAGGTGAGAGAGATGGCGATACGTTTTGTCTGAATCGGTCTCGTGAGAAAACTTTGTGGGAGATAAGCTTTTTGCATGCGAAACTCGAGTTGGCGTCTTGGTTCAGTAAAGGCTCACTGCAATTGAAGTTATACGAATATGTAGCTACAAAGTGCAAAACTGTAAGGTTCGTGCCTTTGTAGCATGTAAGTTATACGCCGAAATTCATATTAAACACTCAGGGGTGTTCTGGTACAGTTACACCCAATTATGGGTCTAAAAGGTAACCTAAACCAGTTTAGCTTTTAAGAAAATGTCTCTGCTGCACATATCAGCAGAATGTTATGGAATATAATCTTTTGTATTAGCACCTACTATTTGTCACAGGATACAAAAAGCCGGAATAGGTGACAAAAAACCGTCTAGTCGAAAGTTGTTATAAATGCCAAAGGTTGTTATTAAACAAATGGCACAAACCTCTCATAGACAACGTAAAAGAACATTGGCAGTAAAGTGAAATCACTTACTAGAAATAACATAGTAATTAACAACATTTCTTACAAAACTTTCACTACGCATTTTATTACTACGGCTCGTCCATCTTAAAACAAACCGCTTCATCTTCAAACTTACGAGTCTTTACAATCTCGGCGTTATTTCCAAGAAGGCTTTCTTATAAAACGTCGTGTAGTATCAAATCCAGCATTTCTTTGCCTACATCTCACTTGCCACTGTTTGACGTACCTTTTTAGTGTTACTGTTATTTTTGATATCTTGATTTAGCTCGATAAAAGTTACGAACACACTGATGTTATAATATTTGGCAGGCGTAAACGCCCGTGCTCGCGCGTGAAGTTAATCGTTTAAAATTGTAGCTTGTAAGCTAATGCAAAACTGGAATTTGTTTCCTCTTCTTCATGTTCATGTTTATTCTTTGTTGTATTCTTCATGTTTCTTGCATGTGAGATTTGAAAATAATGTATCAATCAATACTTATAACAATGCTGAAGAGTTTGTTTATTTGAACGCAGTAATCTCTGAAATTAGCAGTTGGGTTTGGGAAATTCATTATGCATTTTGATAGCCCAATACTTAAGGAAGAACACATCACACATCACATCATCATTTAACATCACGTTACGACCCTCAGGGGCCGAGCAAAGAGAGAAAGAACACTAAGCGAAGACGAAGTAGTAGTGCGGGCAGGAGATGCAATGCTACGAGGTGGGTCGGGGGAGCAAGAACCATGCGGACGATGTCACAGGCAGAAGGTAGTCTGTTTATAAAACCTAGATTATTTTAACTTCTTGCAATACAATTGAGCTACGAGTACTATCGATATCTTAGTGGTGTCCCAGAAAACTTTCTCGTAAACATAACGTTTCTTTTGTCCGCTCACACTCACAAATGTCTCACAGACCTGTATCCGCATATAGGTACAATAAGAAAAACTTGTCTCGTCCTATAACTGATTGAGTATTAGAACTGCTGAAAGTATAGTTCATTTATCATACTTAATTCGTCGGCCCCAGTGGCCAAGGCCTCGCCTATTATGCACAAGATTGCGGGTTCAAATTGGGGCCAGTAATAACGTGACTTTTCTCTTGCATATTTGACATCGATAACATAGACAATAATAAGCTGGTTTTATTTCTTACTCCTTAAATTAGATGCTAAATGTACAGGTACAAGTTAATAAGTCAGTACTGGGACCTTAAAGATAAATCAAGGTGAAGTTAGAATTATGTAAGGAACATACAGGGTCTTACCTCCGACTAACCAGAATGTAAATTAATATTCCTAAAGGAAGTGCTCGATGGATGGCGATAAAGCTCGATATCAGATTGGAATCTAAAACTGTCATCGGTAAATTATTGGAGAACGTCGACCTTTGCCTGCCACTTCAGGGAATAAACACCGGAATTTATGTTATTTTTATATACAAGAGAGAGCGAAATGGTCTTAGATGACGTAGCTAATGCTATTGAAAAGATCGATAATCACGAAAACACTGAAATCACCATAAACCCTTATTAAAAAAAAGAAAACAGAATTTAGTAATTGTTCTGCTTCAGTTTATTAAAACGCCAACTATTTTTACAAAAAAAAACACATTCTATAAATATCTTCACAGGCCGGCAACTCACGCAAACATATCACGTTCCGCAAGGCACCATCCTAGGTCCTATCTTTTCGATCTACGAAGAACTTACTCGGAACCACGTATTTTCATAACGAGATTGAAGATGTTGAAACCGGTCCTTCATTGAATAGATAAGGGGAGATAGTCTAATTGACTTTAGAATCCATCCGTGTTAATTAAGTATTAAGAAACATGTTTTTATCCAAGTCTGACTCATAGGACAATATTTGTTTGAATTTCTTCACGATTAATAAAACTGTAGTTGATTCTGAGGCTGGTTTTGCCTTATAAGCTGATGCTTAAACGGTATCAATAGTAATAATAAATGCAAGCAGTTCACGCCGTGACGTTAGATATTTATGTTTCAATATTTGCCACGGTCCTTGCAGGCGTCTTTCGTTTCATTCATATTCATAGCTTCTCAAATATGCATTTCCAAGTGTAGTAACTTGTTTGGTAATGTTGATCACATCACCGCTGAATCGGTCTGTAGCGGCTTCATAATCAGTCGTACTCAGGGGATGTTGTCATAATCTCCATGTTTGGGAAACAAGTTGGTGATTTGAATACGTAGCCTCAACTTCTTTTTACATATCCATTTGTACGTTTATTTCACCTGCTAAGCATTTGGTTTTCTATTCACATAAAATTAAGTGAATAAACAAGATGCAAACAGCTGACTAGTTACTCCCATCCTTTTCCCTCGATAGACTCAAACCACTAGCAATTACACACAGCTGCTCATATTATTAGCCTGTGTATCCCCATTCTAATTAAGCCGCACAGCATTTTTCTAATTTTACACTCCGAACAGCTAACGCACTCGTATCTCTATGTTTGACGATGCACAAATTACCCGTTTTAACGCATGCGCCATGCAACAGGCGTCTATAAAAGTAAAGAACCCAACTAGTAATAGAGCTCAATCATTTCTTTTCGATGCAACAGTCTTCAATCCAAATCAGTACCAAGATATAAAACATTTTATTACCTCCCCTCATCCCACTTTTTCGGTACCAAATGGTCATTACTTTTCTGGAATCGATTTTGTGATTAATGTTACACTGGATTTATTAGCTAAGGCCACAGGCTATAATTTCACGAACTACTGAAGTGTTGATTTGGGAATGGAAGAAAATGCGTCAGCTTGTAATAAATCAATGTCAGAGAGAATCCTGACCAAAGGGATTCTACTATATTGAGAAGCCATTACTTTACAATTTGAAATCTTTTCCAGAGATAAGAAAATATAAAGTCAACTGCTTTTAAATACGTAGAAAGCATTTCCAGTCTTCAAGGCCTACTACATAGTTTTTAGTTTTCTACTTCTTTCTGATAACTTATTACTAAAATTCACAAACCTATTTCTACTTTCAAACTATTAAAGATTCAGAAAAAATCTTATCAAACTCCACTCTCTATATTTACTTTACCGCACCATTTAACACAGAAACTTCCAAACTACTTAAACCAGAAGTTACTCGAGCGAAATCAAAAATATTCTCCGGAGCCTTTTCAAAACTAGGACTTTCGTAGCTGGTTGCATAATTTACAGCTGACTTGCGCTTGTTTGAAATTCACGAGGGCCCTCTATTCTTGGGTGAGTATATCCCCTTTCATCTCGCCAGATTTTGCTTCGAATCTTGATCAAAGAACTTGGCTTAGTGGCTGCAGCGAAGGATTTTGAGGACCCGTTTGAGAGCTCCGAATATAAGTGTGAACTGTTGGATTGAATTACGAATTGTGGAGGATCTTCTATGTACCGTTATGTTTGAGGCTTTTTTTTTAAGTTGCTTAAAGGTGATGGTGGTGGTGGTGATGTGATGCAGGTAATGAGTAATATACGTTAGTGAGTAAAGCGGGTTTTTCTGATGATAACTCCGCAATATATGTAGATATAGATAGTGACGCTATTCGCTACACGAACATCGGATTGTTGCTATCTGTGGGCAATCAGATTAGTACCTATCAGTATGTACCTCGACTTGTAGAATCCTGATACATGTAATGGTTGAATCAAATCAGTCCTAATAATATATGGGTGCTTTAACTAAAACGGTATTACTCAACTTGAACACTTCCCATCCAAGAATAACTCAAACCGACTGCAAATTAAACGTCAACCCTACTCATAAAAGAATTCTAATGTAAAGCGAAATAAAATAATTACGATTTCCCAGAAATTAAAGCAACACGAGAAAAGAATAAAAACGGAAATAAAGTCTACACTGATTCCAATCAGCACAATTCCCAACCTAATTGTAACAGCAATAATAGAAATCCAGTTCTAGAATCAAAGTTAAATCGTGTTACAAACAATAAGGTCCAATGTTGAACGACGAGACGTAAATTTTATTGTTAATTAGACTCCGTGTATAGAAGTTACGATTGCTGATGGTGGAAAAGTTAAATTCAACCTTATTGATGTAGTAGAAGCTGTAGAATCTAATGTAGAGAGTGAGGATGGCCATACAGATCAGCTAAGCATAAACATATTACGGATCGGAGGTCTAGGACCTACAGCCTGTTAGCATAAATATTAATTTATCGTGGGTTTTAATTTCAAAGTTATAACTGGCGTCAAGTAAATTGGATATGACGAGGCTACTGGGTTCGTGTCGTGTTTTGTCGGCTGGTTTTATATCTACATGGACTGCAGTCAAAGGTGTTCGTTTTTTTTATGTGTTGGCGATATATGGGATGTTCATCGTTCGTTTTCTACTTTGTTTTTCGAAGCCAGAACTTATTGCTTTTTATATAATAATATTCTGCGAGTAGAACTACTTTGACAATTAAGTTTTTCAGTCGTTGTTAATGTTTGTTAGCACCATTTTTTTTCATAATTATATTCTTAAATCCTTTAGAAGTCTAATAATAATTTCTGGACCTCAGTTTTGGAATTTATTAATTAAACCTAGAAATATCCTTACATAGTCTGTTAAATAAATACACCACTCATTACAACTATTTTGAACAGCCATCCTTTGCGAATGAAACGAACATTGCAGATTTTCCAGCCAAATTGTGCAACACATTTACAATGGATTCTGTCATTTTGGCAATTCAACAATATTCATTAGCAGTCGAGCAGACAAATTCTTCAAACATATGCAGCAATAGATTTATGTATTTCCTTCAAAATACTCGGGTCGTGATTATATATATGTTTATGTGACGCAATTGAGGTGCAGTTCGAGTACACAAAAGCAAAAGCTTGATGACGCTGCAGAGACAAAAATATCTGAAAACACAACCCAACTCATCAGCTTTTTAGAACTACATCCTCTACTCTTATTAACAGAAACACAGTATATCGTTACATTTGCAACAAAATATCCAGAAGCTAGTCCAGGAAGCTAGAGCGCTGTACCGTGACTGTAACACAACACACGGCATCATATTACACCGTTAGACATGTAGGACCGTGTGTACACCGCTTTCGAGAACGGTACACTTTTGTTAGAATAGTACTGAGGTGTAAAGCGGGAGCACATTGCATGAAACGCTGTTGTGAATGAGATTTTTGTTGCTATGCTAGTGTCTGTTTACAAAAACATACATACCTTCATGCTGTTTCACGAAGGGGTAGGAAGTTGTGGATAGTACAGGAATGTCTGAAGGTAATTAAGGTAGCCATGGATGGAGGACGTGAAGAATCAGGCTTTGATCCTTCTATATCTAATACATTTTATAAATAAGTCGGAATTACTACCGAGATGACGACTAATAGAGAAGTATGGATGAAAAAGACATGTTGCGCCGACCTCAAATAAATTAGGATATCGACAGGAGAATACTGACGATGTCTGTGTAACCGCGTTGTTCTTCTGAACTACAATATACAGCATGCTTGTTTTTACCGGCTACAAATTTTCACAGGGTGTTCCACCCATGAATATGAATAACATTCACTATGGAACCAACTCTGAGATCACGAATAAAAGTTGTTCATATTCATGAGTAGAACATCCTGTAAAAGTCTGGAGCCTGAAAAAAAAAAATCATCCAGTATTTTGATGCGGTTTTCACCATTATCTACAGGGTTTATTCCGAAAGGTTTATGTGTATAATATACTAGCTTCTGTCCGCGACTTCGTACGCGTAAAATGTTTTGTTCCCCGACTCCCACATCGCATTTCATCGTCTGCCCGCGCTATTGCTTCGTCTTCGCTCAGCGTCCTTTCGGCCTTTTTATATTTTTGCTCGGCTTCTAAGGGCCGTAGTGTTATGTTAAGTAGGCAATAGCCTATCAAGAACTGGGCCACTAAATGCAAAAAAAAAAATATCAAATCCGACTGGTAGTTCCAGAGATTAACGTCTTCAAACGAACAAACAAACTCTTTAGCTTTATTATTTAAACTTTATCATGTTAAACTGTCATTGACATATCTGATATTGAACACAAATGCCAATTTAGTACAGACTAGGAAACTTCTAGGTACGCGGGTCACGACCTATCGAAGCTCCAGGTTTAATCGTAAACACAAATAAGCACTCTAGAACTAAGTTAGTGACAATGTTAATGTCGCTCTACACTTTCGCTGAAAATCCATTTATCATACAAATAGTCTCAAGTATCGTATGTGATGTGAAATAAATAAAGTAAATAAATATCGAAACAACCATTCTGGCTGGGGGGAGGCGGGGACACACTTGGCTCTAACAAAAATTTGCACTAAAGCTTAATATTTCACAAAAGGATCCCTGAATCGAAAAATTGTTTTCATAAACCCGCAATATATAACAGACTTCGAAATAAATATAGAGAATACGCAGTATATAATAGACGGACATGGCGAAACTATAAGGGAGGGACCCTTATAGTTTCGCCATGTCCGTCTGTCTGTTGTTGATTACGGAACCCTAAAAATACTACAGGTGGTACTCACAGAAAACGAAAATTTGTTTAATTACTGTCTAGTAAGATATTGCAGTCGAGGGTAAGTTTGCTTATAAGAGTTTTTTAGTTAACCCACATTTGCAACTCCACGTACAAGCATTTATAATAAAGAACATTATCGTTAAAATTGCACTTACAACAACACCCTAATTGCATTCAAAGTCACAATCAGAATGATCTTGAAGGATACTGTTATTCCATTGCTTCATACCTATGTTCGAAAAATTGGTCTGCTCAGCAACGTAAATAACGCAATGAATGTTGTTTAACTGTCAAAATGAAACCCATTGCTACTGTTAGTAGTGTGTTACGCAATTACTCCGCTGAATAAACACCATTTCCTAACTAGTTTTGCTGAGATGAAACAACTCACACGATACCTTACCAACTTACAACATCTATGGGAAGCAAAACGAAAAGGGTGGTCCTTTTTACTAAAGAAAGGACCACACATTGGCAAACGGTTTCTTTCAAAACAAAACATCCAGGTTGTGTTGTGCTGAATGTTCGTTTCGCTGAACTGGCTGTTGTATTACCTGGAACAAATAACAAAATTGGAATTAACATAAGTGTTGTATGAACATTTCTTGTGGTTACAGAAAACAAGGGAGCGCTTCCGTTCTACAAAGAAGATGGTTTGTTGAACAAATTGTTAAAACTCTAAGCATCTATTTCAATTACAACATTTACAGGCACTTTTGAATTGGCAAAGAGTTGGTCAGTCAGAAAGATGAAGTTGCAGATTGCCGATTCCAAAACGTAAAATTTCTACGGAGAAGTATGGCCGTGTAATGAGGCCTTTTGAACTAATTGATATTTATATATTTGACACACCAATTTGTATGGACTAAAATATGATCCCAATAAATACAATACAGATAATTTTATACAAAACCAGAATTCCATACATTTCATTGCAAAACAGGGCACGACTATGTCCCTATACATTTTCATCTGTAAGTATGTATGCAGGGTTACAGGTCCAAAGGTTTGCAAATTTCAATTTCGTGTCCTAATTGCCTAACAAAGTCACAATACACAGCAACAGCACGAATATTGAATAAACAAACGGCTTAGAACATTCACTACAATATTAAATGTCGTAATAACCAAGGAAATGATATTTTGCAAGCGATTTATAGTTTACATTATGATATACCAGTTGAAATGTATTTATTATAGAGATAGCATCGAGAGAATCGAATAATGTTATTATTTATGATGGATAATCGAGAGGTTATCGACTTGCGTCAAACGACATTCGATTACTAAAGAGATATGGATTGTTGTGATTCGTAATATTATTATGACGGTGTTGACATCTGTCTATCAAAACAAAGAAGCAGACAGGAAAGTTTATTAATTGGTCCTCACTACGTGTTATAGAAAAAACGGCAGCAGCCCGTCGATTCTGTAAAAATCTCACCTTGAAATCATAAGTGAAGTGAGCACTTAATAGTGTTAATCCCTACCGAATGAAAGCTCACTCCACGCTCACTTCACCCAAGCCTTCACGTTGAGATGGTTACAGAATCGCACGGCAGGCTGTGGATGTGGAGCCTTGTCGCAAACTATGGTCATATGATGGTATATCTATCTATATATCCTGCTCTCTGTGCCCCAGAAAATGCAGCCAAAGTGATCTACGCTGCCACCGTCGATGCCGTGGAAGCGGCAATGCTTTGGGCCAGTAAAATTTTATAAACTGTCTTGCCATGTCGATGATGGCAAACCTATGAAGAAGTAAATTATGAATTTCATTCAAAATCCTGCGCAGTGCAGGACTTTTAGAACGTCAAAAATTTCTATTTTAAACCTTCAAAACGAGCATATTTAATTCCGATTTCAATGAGGTAGTGAAATTAAGGGGTTAAAGTTAGGCAGGCAGCAGTCAGGTAGCAACGTCCTCCTGTCTGCTAATAACAACAAAATTCTATCACCAATTTCTCTGCCAAGTGTATTGATAATGGCAATTGCCATCTGGCTTTTGACCGTTCACTGTAACGGTTATTGGGAGGCACATATTAGGCAGTGGACATATACAGGATGGTAAAATAAAGGCTATTTCTGTGAGCTTTTCTACTGTTGAAAATAAAGGAGGGGGTATATCAAAAAGGAGTGCTTACCATTACTCCGATACGACAAAATATTGAGAATGGTGGAATACAGATTCGAAGGTTTAGAGGAAACCAAAGATATTGCAGATCACCATCACGCCTGATTTATCCTCGAAAGGTTAGATTAACCCACATTTCGCTAGGTACGATGACTAGACCAACGAACAATTTACAGATCAGCCTTGTATGGAGCCTGAATATTTATTTTCGTTCAATGAATAGACAAGTTATTTACAGAAGCAGAGTCGATGACCGATGGAATATGATTCGAGAAATATTGTGCAAAATATAATAAAACTAACGCGTTTTCATTATAGAAGATGTGACGATCATAGTCGGTGAAGACGGAAAGTCATTATCATTACCAATTCGATGCACTTGAGAATGAATAGTGCTGTGAACAGAATTGCGGACGCAGTCTTGAACAATTTGATTTATTAGCTAGGCTAGAGAAACAGAAATAAAGACACACCACCTAAAATGTGCTGTATTAAATTCACACAATTTAATTAAATTAAATGATTTTTTTTATTCTGTAAATAGGATAAAAGAATCACGTTAACACATCACATTGTAAAGGCCAAAACAAACTCAGAGCAGAACGGCTAATTAGTAACACAACTTTGACAAGTGCTAGATGAGATCTTAAAGCCTGCGCTGCAAGTTGGTGAAAATGAGGAGTGCTTAGTGCATTGTAGCATGCAGCCCGTATTAACCAGTAGGTAGATATCTTTCCCAATGACAAACATATTTACTAGACCAATATTCTGTTTTTTAGAGACTTCAACAAACAGAAATTGGGTAAACCGCACCTAAGTCTTAATTGAATCGAGGTATACGTCATTTCGAAATTGATGTGTCAAAAGACCCAGCCATGAATGCAAAGCCTCAAAGATAGAAATCGTGAAATCCTTCAAATATTAACATAAATTAATCATGTCTTTATCGCGAACAGCCAAATCACTTATGTTATGACACACTTTATTATAATTCAGCTGTCTATTATTGAAAAAATTGGTCTTCTAATCCGACTGAGCTACAAAGCTGCAATCCTGCAACACTATCCGTTGTGTAACCAGATTTATTCTAAACATGTCACAGCCTGATTGATTTCGATATAAACGTCGAAGTGAAACGGTCAGTATGACAAGCTGTCACAACATGTACTAGTGTTTAATTGGTAATCTGTGGTGGAGTTATTATGAGGATCAAGATTTTGAGGTTATGTAAAAAGTCATGAAGTTTAAGTGTATTAAGGTTGACTTATAATTTTTATACAGATCTTGGGAAATTCCAAATTAATTACCATTGTATTTGCGTTAATAGAATATCACACACATTCTTCCCATAGGGCTAGTATGAAACTATAGAACGCCACCTGCTACGATACGCCTGCTACGATGGTAGTTTGTTTCGTACGCTCACACATCCGGTCATACACGCAAATCATTAGCGAGTACTACGCACGTGACCATTCTGGTGATGTTCTTCGGAAAGAATATTAATTTGAAAATATTATTTTACATAAGTACTTTAAAATTCAACAGTATTTTTCCAGTATACGGAGAGTTCTTAAAAATATTACCGTGCTCGTCGCTGTGACGCCACTACAGGTATGTGACGTAACTAACATCATATCCGTTGTTATCAAAAATGTGTACAAAATTGCATATAAGGGTTGTTCCAAATATCGATTCACTCAAGTGGGGTGGTCTATTATGTGCGGAGGATTATAGAGGGGCGTCCTATTGTTAGGAACAGCCCCTGGGCACGTGCATCCGAGTGGGCTTTACAAAATTGGTAATTTTAGGTCTTTTGTCATCCTGTATAGGGTATTTCGGATCTAGTGTGGAGGCAAAACTGTGTGGCAGGATGTTTGTGAATATGATCGATCTATGAATGTTATCGTTTGGAGACTCAGGCGCACAGATCCTTCCATTGTAGGGTTATATCCTGTTTGTTGTTTAAGGAGCTTACGTTTATGTGGGGATAAAATGTCAATGTAGGTTATGCTTACAAGATATTTTATAACCACCATCATTTAAACATTTGGAATTAAGTGTACATCTGGTAATGGCTATCCTGAGGAGGAGATTTGAGATATGAAGGCGAAGATCTTTTTCTTCTTATCAGCAATGTCGATGTGCAATGCCGTCGATGGCAAAAATAGCACGAAAAAATAAATATCGTTTTTTGTTTGGCCCAAAATTCAGCAGCGCGGATACCGTTCACTGACGCAGTCAGTGTCACGTGACAGGACAGACGGTGCAAGATGGTAAGATCTGAATTACATCGATCATCATCTGCCTAACCTTCTCCCAAAACAGGTACAGGTACTAGTTATGTATAACTTGATGTGTAGAGTGTGTATGGCCAGTTATGTTTTTAATTTTAAGTCTCATTGTATTAAGTGAATAATTGTTTACAATTTTATGTTTTTTTTTGTCTCCTTTACTCTTTCTCACGCTGTCTACATCTCTCTATCTAATGTCCTATCGCAGATATGCTGGAAGAGATTTCTTATGAAATAAGCATCACCTTTGTACCTATTTTTCTGTTCTGTTTTTTCTTGTCTGTTTATATAATATGTGTGTACATAAATGGTAAATAAAATAAGGGGTGAATGAGAGTGTATGTGTATGTGTGTGTGTCAAATAATGTCAAAATTGAGGCTAAAGAAGTACCTTTTATCTAAAGAATGATGAGCTAGCTTGATCAACGCCATATTGAAGAGCTGGAAGGTGTAAACGAACTAGGAAGAGGAACCAGTCTTGCTCATGTTACACATAGTTAAACTCAACTCATTAGGTATGGCTTGAGCTAGTGCCATATAGGTAAAGAGCGTGACGACACATAAGCAATAGCGAAGGTTTCTAATGATTTACATAATGAAAGCTTGTAATTTTTCATCACCTTTCATCATTTTTCTGTTCTGTTTTTTTCTTGTCTGTTTATACAACGTGTAACGTTAAATGCGCAAAACCTCAGACACCCCAACTGATTTTTAATTCAATTGACCTATTTCAGAGAGAAAATAAGTCATTAAGAAAGTTGTAAAGGTTTTATGTGCTGTTTTAGTTTTACTGGCCATTCTGATCGTTTCTTGCGTCTGCGACGACGCTTTATGGAGGGAGGAGTCGTCACCGGGCCGCTGCGCCGCGCTGACATTGGGTTGCTTGACCTATTAATAAATAGACACGGCAACGTTTTTAATGAAGATTAACAAAAGAACAATTAATTCTGCTCGTTATTCTGATCAAACTATTTTCAGGTTGTGCGCATTTAACGTTACACGTTGTATATGTGTGTACATACCTAAATGGTAAAAGAAATAAATAAACTGCAAATATTAATTTTTTCAGGAGCACTTTCATATAAGTTACAATACACGTGTTTTTATGTTTTTTCTAGTTATGTTTAGACTAAACAATACTGAAAACATGTTTGAAAAAATTATCTGCGCGCTGGTTAGATACTCTAACCACCTAAGTATGAGTGTGATATTACATTAGAAACGCAAAATTACATAAATTATTTATCAAACACGTGCAAAAGATGTCTAAATACGTCTAATAAAACAATAATAGTCATAATAATAATTATAGACTTGCCTTATTTTTTTTACTTTTTTCCGAGCACATTACAAAAACACTGTCAACGAATGTTTTTCAAACCAACAATACACAAACGATTAATTATCGGCGCCACTTACTGCCTAAACTAAATCAAGCGTAAGGTGTATTTGTATGTTAGTTCAAGAAAAAATCGCTATATGGCATGAATTTAAAGAAAAAAAGTCCGAAATATGTGGTTAGCGTGGCTAACCACTGACCCTGATAGAGTTAATTGCAACTGTATTTTAATATTATAAGCCACTATCTGCGCCCCGCGGTTTCACCCGCATAAGTCTCGATCCCGTAGGAATATCGCGATAAAAAGTATTCTATGTGTTAATCCTGGTTATAAACTATCTGTGTGCCAAATTTCATCAAAATTGGTCCAGCCGTTTGAGCGTGAAGAAGTAAGAAACATACAAACACACACACATACACACACTCACAAACTTTTGCCTTTATAATATTAGTGGGATTAATGTCTCATTGCTGGTCACAGGCCTCCCTACTCTCTTTACAACTGTAGGAACCTATAATACGTACCTGCAAAAACCTTTCATGGTGGTCTTCATTGAACTCAGACCACGTCACTCGACATTATACTCATAAATTGCAAAACCCTTTCTTCCCTTTCATTCAAAGAAGAAATAGGAAACAAGTCTACTGTACCTTGTGCGGTGACCACATAACGATGTCGTATCGAGAGTCATTAAAACGCTTATCAATGACGATTCTGTGTCACACACGGGTCATTGGCTGCTTGCATGCGGGTGAGATAAAAACTGGCAAGCACTTGTTTTGGTGTGATGATTTGATTCCGTATAAGATAATTTTAATTAGTGTTGAGGAGGGTGACAGTGTAAATAAAACGTCCGTATACCATTAACTCTATATTCATTAAATTTGTCGTTACAGTATAAAGTAGACAGCCCACGTACGGCCCCGTTAGGTGGCGAACTATTGTTGTCAGTTGTGTGTACTAGTGATGCGGTATCGATTGGTAAATCGATGTCGCCACACCACCCCTCCACGGTTTAATATAACCCCATAATATATAAAAAAAATATTTTTACAATAATGTAAACTGGCACTTAATATTTTTACAATAATGTAAACTTGCAAACATGCAATGGTATTACGTGGAGTTTTTAAAATATGAGGATCAGCATGAACTTAGTTCTTTTAAGTCTCCGCGACTCTAGATGAACAATTTCCATGAAAACTTCATAGAAATTGTTTTACCACAATCGCGTCCCACTGTCGCGCGTCACATCGCGCCTTTCTGTGGGAGACTTTATTCACTTAAAGAATTGCTAACTGTCTTAAAAACTCTCATGAGACCTTAAAAAGTAGAAAAAAATTCAGACTTTTAATATTAGGCGCACCATGGCGGTTCTCACGTACCACAGTCCACTTGAAGGACTAAGTGCGAAAACTAATGCCGATAATATAGAACATAGAATATATATTAGGCGTATACACATCAATCTACACTAGCGTTTCTCAAAAAAACCCTACCTAGGATAAGATAGTATTTGATATTCTAGATTTTCGACAGACTAATAACGAGGATAGCCTCAAAAATGTATAATTCCAAAAGTAATTACATGGCGAAGGATACCTTACTGCGATACATCACGGGCTGTTTAGGGTTTACCTCGATGCCTGTCATAGGCACGCGTGTAATTAGATTTTTTACGTGGAGGTAACGTCGAGGTAGCGAGCTAAACCGTGATCGCGAGGTATCGCAGTGAGGCATCTTAGGCTTGAAACACGCTGAACTGTCAACTCGCTCGTCGAAGCCAATTTTGCCCCCAACCCCACACCACTTGAAAACCATACTGACAACTGCATAGATGCTCAAATACAAATACGCAATACATTAATCAATTTCGGCACTCATCTCTTTGTAACGGAACCCTAAATAAAACGAATAAATATTCAATAATGCTATTGAAAATATAAATAAAGAAGTTGCGTCATTTAGATATGGAGGTGTCAATTAAAATGATAACAGTAATGTGGGTTGTAGGTAGATACGGTTTTGGACCATTAGTTTTGATATTTAAGTCCGGAAGATTACTTAACTTCGGTAAAGGAGAAAGGTGTTACGACTCCGCTTATGGTAAGGTATAGTTCCTGGTTATGTCAATAATTAACAAAACGTTATCATAGTTCAACTTCCAAGGTATGAAAATGGGCTGGAACTCAGGTGCTAACGAACAGTAATCCGTTTGCGTTCAAAGAAGTGTTGTACTTAGAAACCACAATCTAAATAGTAATGTCTCAATTTTCTGATTCAGAGTTATGTTAGCGCAGCTATTTGTTTCATTTTAAAGTTGTTTACTGCTTATATTTTATGAACAGCTTAGGAACTCTTCTGTACTCCAATAACATCTATAAGTCAGTACAGTATACAAATAAATACAATTAAAGTGTCTGTTTGTAATGTCAAAATAACATGTTTGTTACCTGAAACTAACTGACAAATACGAAAAACATATCTGACAGTTCCACTAATAAATAACGAAACATACACACTTATCTAACCCTGATACATCGCAAAAACAAACATAAAAAGCAATGCCTATTAGCCATTACAATAAACATTTAATGTAGGGTACATTACTACCCTTTTAATGTTTATGATATCAACTAGAACATAAACAACACAGTATAAAAGTTTTTCACAGACTACGCTTTACTTAAGTGCTGTGAATACTGTGATGTTATCAAAAGTACTTATGTACTAACATAGGTACATCTTTTTTGCTAACAACATAGGTGCCACTTCCCCAGGCATGTAAGAGAAATAATTACGAGCTTACAAGCGGAAATAGACTCTGTTTTACAGGCTATGCGGTTGGTTATTCAGTGGAGTGTGGGTGGTTCTAGACTTTGTAGTACTTACATTGTGGATGGATGTATATAGGCTTAGGTAGGTCTAAAGTGCTTGTGTTGAGTGCAGTGAGGTGAAGAATGTGAAGATGACAGGAACATCATAATGATAAATATACTTTGTTTTTCTACGTCGTTTCTTTCAGTTTGACGTTAAAATGTGTAATGGATGTGTGTTAGTGTGTGTCTAAAACAGCTTTGTAACAATTTTGGTATTCAATAAAGTATATCGCACGATTCATAGTGCGAAGCATTAGAGAGTGTTTTACGATCGATTTTTTTTTTGCTCCTGCAAATGTTTCCATTGTTATACTCCTGCCAGTACCTACACAGAACCTACTTAATTTATATACCATTGTATATATAATTTAATGGAGATTAATTATGTGCTTTTAAAAATGTTCCCGTCAATCAAGTGGGAAACTTGAAAAACATAGTCGAAAACATTGTAGCTTGCGAAAAAATCAATTAATTGAGTCATTTTTTTTATTGATTCGTTTCACCCACAGGAGGAACCTTATTGGTAAATGGCTCTTTTATCAAAGTGGTTTAATAATAATTAATAAAAAACAATTAGTATTATATTCTTTTGTTACGGACCTAAAAAGCAGCTGTTTCCTTTAGTAGAATTTTGGAAATGAGGATTGTATCAAAACTGGTCGGCATAATCAGTCTATAAATATTCCCTCTGCTGGGAAACAGGCCTCCTCTCGATGGAAGGGAGTGGCACGTAGCCGTCCACCACGAGGGCCCAGAGCGGGTTGGTAGACGTCACATGTCTTTGAATTTTTGGTTCTAGAACGTGCCGGCAAACTTTACGATGTTTTCCTTCAACGCTTCGAGAGCAGAGGTGATGAAATAATTTACACAAATAAAAACACATGTCTGGATTCGACCTGCAAATCGTAGGTCACAGCGTTGCCACTGCGCTAAGCTGATCAAGAACACAAAAATAAGTACTACCAGCATTTTATTTCAACAAATGCCTTTGACATGTTGTGGTCTGGTTTGAATGATTTATTTATCCATTTTGCAAAAATTCTATACAGCTCGACATACAACAGTATTCAATTACCTAATATTAGAAACTTATACTGCATCGGTCCACTATTGATTGATTGAAAACATTTTAATTTGTTCGTCCTTCAAGAATTTTTTATTGAACTTCATTGGAACTGATCGATTGTGGAACAAAATCAAAAATCAAAATCAAAATCAAAAGTCATTTATTCAAACTAGGCTGAGAATCAGCACTTTTCGAACGTCAAAATTACAAAAGACAGTCCCCCAAAACGCCCGCCCTTCACCACTTCCTAGTGCTTTCGCTGGGAAGAAGAAGTGGCGCAACAAACTCCCCAGCAGCACAGCTGTCTGTTCAGTTAGAAACTATACTTGACTGAATACAATACAAGGTATGCAAAGCAATTAACATTACAAGACACAGAACGCTAAATTAAATTATTTGCCATATGCCAGCTGGCAACGCCAATATACCAAGAAATACAATAAAAAACTATACGTACTCAAGCAAAAATTAATAAATGGAAATTAAATAAAAGCCTCCAGGTATAAAGGGCGTGACCGCTAACATATTTATGCAATGCTGGGTTCAGTTTACATAGCTGTCGCTTGAAGTCACAAATGATAAACTAGGACCATAAGGAAACTAAATAAACAAGTTATTAATAATGATAACAATGATAAAACCATGGTCAGCAAGACGACCAGTCACCAAAAGCAGCACCCGTTCACGAGCATAACGCAAAGGTCAGCCATTACCCCCCTCGCCATATTTGAGGGAAGGAGACAACCCGACCCCCGACGCTACCGCAAGCAGTGACATCTAAGGGAGCATGACGAACTTGCTGCCGGTTGCTCAGGTAAGAATTATATGATCAATTGTCGAGGTCACTAGCTAACCACATATTGCAATCAACTCATTAGAAAACATTGCAATGGGTTGATTATGTCAATAATAAAATTAAAATTAAATTAAACTGATTTGACTTATACAGCCCAATAAAAAAACAATTGTATAATGAGCTCATATAACCTATCAGTAATTCTTTGTAAATTAATTCTGGAGAAAGAACATAAACATTGTCTTGAGTTAATCAGGGCGACCAACTATTCTTATCGTTTAAGTAGTCGTTGATAGAATAGTATGCCTTTGAACAAAGGTTACATTTTACTTGAGCTTTAAATGCATTAAAAGGCAAATCTAGCAAAGAAGAGGGTAGCTTGTTATAAAAGGCTATACCAAGACCAACAAATGAGTTATGAACCTTATGAAGCCGGTGAAAGGGAGCACGTAGTTTGTCCTTATTTCTGGTGTTAACATTGTGAATATCACTGTTTTTAGTATACAAGTGTATATTTTGCCTAATATATAAGATGTTGGCAAAGATGAATTGTGATGC
Organism: Eremobia ochroleuca; assembly: GCA_949629135.1. Lineage (NCBI taxonomy): Eukaryota > Metazoa > Arthropoda > Insecta > Lepidoptera > Noctuidae > Eremobia > Eremobia ochroleuca. Next base: position 3,121,901 of record OX451396.1, on the reverse strand, counting down.
AACCGTGAGAATACCAATATCTTTAAAAAAATCTCTTAGAGAAACTCTAGCACCTAGCTGGTAAATTGCTCGAACAGCTCGTTTTTGAAGGACAAATATATTTTGTATATCAGCTGCTTTGCCCCACAGCAGAATACCGTAGGACATAACGCTGTGAAAATAACTAAAATATACTAAACGAGCTGTATCAACGTCAGTGTACTGTCTTACTTTCCTGACGGCGTAGGCAGCCGAACTGAGCCTTCCTGCTAGGCTCGATATATGTGGTCCCCACTGAAGTTTGGCATCTACTGTTATTCCCAGAAAAACTGCCGAACTCACAGTTTCAAGCGCCTCTTTATCTAAGACGATGTTGGGTCCTAGATTTCTAACATTCGGTAAGGCGAACTTTACACATTTCGTTTTCTTGGCATTGAGAACTAGGTTATTTGACGTAAACCAATCCGTAACTATTGAGAGTGCACTGTTTACGTCGTCAAAATCTTGTCTATTCCTATCTACTTTAAAAATAAGAGATGTATCATCAGCAAACAGTACAACGTCACAGATTCCCTTTAAATGGAATGGTAAATCATTAATATACACTAAGAACAAGAATGGACCCAGTATTGAGCCTTGCGGTACACCTAACTGAACTGGTAGCGCGGAAGATTTCACACCATTAACATCTACACATTGGAACCTATTATGTAAATAACAATTTATTACGTTGAGAGCTTCGTTTTGGACACCGTAATGACTTAGTTTACGCAAAAGCGTGTCATGGTGCACGCAATCAAAGGCTTTGGAAAGATCACAGAAAACTCCGATAGCATTTTGCGAGCTCTCCCATGCGTTAAATATGTGTTTCAGCAAAGCAACACCCGCATCTGTAGTCGAACGACCTTTTGTAAAGCCATACTGTTCATTATGAAGGAGGCTATTTAAATTAAAATGTCTTAGCAACTGCTTGAGTATTAATTTTTCAAATATTTTGCTAAATGCAGGTAAGATGGAAATAGGCCTAAAATTACCAACGTCGTTTTTATTACCTGATTTAAATAAAGGTATGACTTTACTACTCTTCATGAGGTCAGGAAAAATTCCTAAATCAACACATTTATTAAAAGTAACAGCTAGATAGGGGGCTACGATGTCTATTATATTACTTAAAAGTTTAATGGAGATGCCCCAGTAGTCACCGGTGTTTTTAGACTTTAGTAGGTTAAAAACATTAACTACATCATGTGGGGTTACATGTTCGAAACTAAATAAACGAATACATTTAGGTACACTACTATGCAAAAGGGTTTCAGCTTTAGACGGGGACGAATTTAAGGAGCGAGTCGTAGTTATAGGTATGTTGGCAAAAAACTCATTAAAAGCTTCAGCTACGTCAGCGGCTTTATTAACTAATTTATTATCTACCATAATCTCAAGTAGTTTTTCTTGTTTAACCGATTTACCAGTTTCATTGTTAATAATTTTCCAAGTCGTTTTTACTTTATTATTAGAATTTTTAATAGCATCGCTTAAAAATTTCGATTTAGCAAAAGCACTAATCTTTTTAAATAATTTTGAATAATTTTTGACATACTCTAGGAAAGGAGTGTCAAACCTGTATTTTTTCAAACCATATAACTCGTATAGTCTCGCTCTACTTTTATAAATACCCGGAGTAGCCCATTGGTTAAAGCCAACGGAGGATCCATTAATATTAATAGTTTTGGTCTTGAAAGTAGATTGGTACTCTTTTTGCACAACATCAAAAAGGGCACCATAAATTTCATTAGGATTCTCGTGTTCTACTATAGATGGTGTAATTCTATGAGCTATATTATTTTTAAACATTTTACAACGGGCAGCTGTATAAGGCCTGCATTCAATTTTACGCGGCTGTTTATGTAATGGCATGGGGAAGCTAGCTAATAAACCACAGTGGTCGGACGTTAAGTCAGTTAAGACTAATTTGTTTTTGCCATCAAAAACACTAAATATATTATCAAGACAGGTTGACGAAGATGCCGTGATTCTAGTAGGTTCAAAAAACAAGTTAATTAAATTATAAGACTTAAACAAATTGAGGAGTCTAATACTTAATGGAGTAACATCTAAAATATTAATGTTGAAATCTCCGCATAAAATAATACTTTTGTTACTTGATTTCAACCTATTGAGAGAATCCTCCATTACCGATTCAAAACTAATAAAATCCCCAGAGGGGGGTCGATAAACGCAAATTATAATGTATCGCTCAAGTTCAACACAAGACAACTCTATAGTGCGCTCAATTGAAAGATTAACTAAATCTAAACGTTGCTTACATTTCAACTTGTTTGAAACAAGAACTAAAGAGCCACCGCGAATAGCACTTTTTCTTACAAATGCACTCTGTACGGTAAAGTTATCATCATTGATAAACACTACTTCATGTTCTTTCAACCAGTGTTCAGTCAAACATAACACCTGAACATCATAGTTCTCCATAAATAAACTTAACTCTAGCTCTTTGCCGGACAGACCCTGCATATTTTGATGTACAACATTCAACATATGTGGCTGACCCGTTGTCGCACCTAATAGTTTAAACTACAAGGTGTATCAAAAGTAGTGTTAGTACCACTACTAACAGTAATCGAAGGTACCCTACAGGTACCGGTGTCACTGTGTATGTTGTATGCTAAAAGATTAGCAATTTGTCTCCTACAGCTAGGTGGCAAATACATAGTATAATTTGTCAGTTTGTAATCAGTAATGAATTGATTACAATCAAAATATAAAATAGCATCACTGTGATGACATGTCCTATTATAAATTAACATATTTAAATTATAAATGTGCCTATTTTGCTCATCAGACAAATAATGAGAATATGGCAAGGCACAAAAAATAAATTTACAATTAATGGACTCATTGAGATGTAACATCAACTGGACAGATTCAATTATGTCTTTTTTTCGTACAGTTAAACTATCCCCATATAATAATATAACAGTAGAATTGGGATTTATTTTTGTCAATCTAATATTACTAATTAATTGGCTAATACTGGCACCGGGTAAACAATGATTAATTACATATTGTGGCGAACACTGATTAAATATACTACCAAAACCTTGACCAAATTTGTCAGAAAATACATAAGTAGTGTTCATACTATTGCTATCATTATTAATACAGCTGCCTACTGACTGAGCTACTGAGGGTGTGGGTGGAATAACTTGAGGCTGGGGTTCCCGGGAGCAGGTACAGCTAAAAGAGAGGTTATTAGTCAGAGACTCATACCTCTCCGCATTGTACTTGACCAGGTCTGCCAACTCATTAGCCTCTTCCATGCGCTTACTCAGGTCTTGTTGAGAAGCCTCATATTTACTGAAGATGTCCTTCAGAGCATATTCCCTAACAAACAACTCATCCTGCAGGTGCTGAGTGTCAGTGTCATACCTAGTATTACATAATTCTAATTCTCTATTACAGTTCTTTAATTCTTGTATTAAATTTAAATTTTTTTGCCTCAGTTTTATATTTGATTTGTTAACTTTTTGGCATTTTAATGATTTTTGAGTTTTTTTAATTAATCTATTAATTTTAATATATTTTTTTATCTTATTATGACTAGTAAACAATTCGGTTTTATTGATAGTATCATTAGTTAAGTCTATTGTTACAATTGGCTCAACACATGTGGGTCCGGACTCGCTACCAACCAACTCATCGTAAAGACTGCAGGTGATCGCAGACTCTTCACGGGCTTTGAGAGATTCCAAATGGGTTATTGTGTTGTGGGCCCTGCTTAATTCTAGTTCTAGTTCAGATATGCGTCTCAAAGCCAGTTCGTGGGTGTCACTACATTCCTGGAAATTTGACACAAGTTGACGGAGATGTTGATGCTGGTCAAGTATGTCCATATGTTGTACATGTAGCTCAGCCAATTGGTTCCTCAACTCAGTGTTCTTGTCATTTATGAACTTTATTTCCACCTCGCTGTCATCCCTTTCCTGTAGTAGCTGTTTGTTCTGTTTCTTACTAGATTCCAATTCGTTCAATGTAGCCCTCAGTTTTTCATCCAAGGATGCAGCTCTACGGGTCAACATATTGACAGGCAAACCCTAGAGGCACCCTGGAATGAGAGAAGAGAAAGCCAAGTGAGTGAAAGGAATAAGAGAAAGGTATGAGATGTGGATAGTAAGTGCTAGGATGAAGTGACCAAAAAACAAAGGGATAAAAAAAAGTTATGATAAGTTTGTAATCACAGTTATGTGTTGAAAATTTAACTATTCATAGAAATGTCTTAATTGAGATGGTGATATTTAATAATAAAAAGGGAAAAAACAACAAAATTAAATTTGCAAAATATTTGGGGGTACTACTATTGTCAAGTTATTGAAAATCTAGTTTCTAACGTTAATTTCATAAAGCGGTTCTAATTTAGTAATTCAACTTAACATATATCTGTCTAGTAATAAAGTACAGTGATTTCAAAAGGGTCTCTAACGTAACTTATGTGATTTATCCCAATAATACACGAACATACCTCTATTCTTATACAGAAGGTAATACGGATAACTATGTTGTATTTATTACCTAAGTTAGAAATAATACCCACCTAACTGAATATTGTGGTACTCGTAGCCACGAACTACTAAAAAAAATAAACTTTTTCAGTCTGCAGAAAATTGTTTGCGAATTCCGTAGATAAAGGTCAGGGCAGCAAATTGACTACAATTTTAAATTTTCCGTGTATTCAAATCACAACTTTAAATAACATTCTTTGACAGTTGTATGAAATGGCTTTGACACGGCAAATTACCAAGGTTTGTCAATAAATATAACATCGTTGTTTTGTGTTGTGTTGTTTTGTGTTTTTTTTTTTGTATTTTCCCACTGTTGGGCCTTTCGCCACCCCAAGTCCTTCCAAGAACTTATTTCTGGCTCCACCTCGATGCAGCTCCCACGGTACGCGTCCAGTTCATCTCACCACCTTACTGGACCGACCTCGGCGACGCCATCCATCTTCAGGCGTGATATTATATTTATTTGCTTAACAAATAATATCCCCGAGTGTAGGTAACTATCTAAACAATAAACGAATCTTCTTGGTCTTTAACAAAGTTAATTAAAAAATTCGAGCTAAAGATCTATAGACACTAGATACAAGTAACTAAATGCTTAAAAGACTAGTTTCATTACCTAAGTATTTGGGACTAAAATTAGACGCCTTAAGCCGTTGTGGTGGGAACTTAGTAGCCTGGACTCATTATGGGTTGCCGCGTTTTTCTACAAGATAATTTGTCATCAGAGAAAAAAAGAAACGAAAGATTTTTGAGGAAGGCGAAAAAAAGGGCGTTTTTGGCATCGATTCTTCAGTCCGGCAATACATAATACGGAAGTGGATGCTCCTATGCCACTTACTCAGATTTAGACACGACATTTGCTATATTGTAACGTCTATAAAAGACAAAAAGATAATTTTTTTACCCGACTACGGCGAAGCAAAAAGGAGGGTTATGATTTGACCGGTATGTATGTTCATCTGTTACCTCATAACTTCAAAAGCACGTATAATAATTTGACAAATGAGGTATCGTTAGAAGCGCCTTTACCGTCCACTGGTTTAGGCTGTGTGACGTCACACTAAATTTAATATAGCGCCCTCTAGAGGACATAAAGTAATAAATTTTAAAATAAATATTATGGGATGGTTTTTAGTAGGGTATCAAATGAAAGGGTTTAATTAGCAAATTTAAAATAATGTAAATATTACTGAAAAAAGCCCCAAGATAATTAAATAAAAAATAAGTTTGAAAACTAAAACCCGACTACTGAAAAGGATGAAACAATAAAGTACCTTCCCGTGGCATGCCGCTCTACTAACAGACTTATAAGCTATGGTACGTATTCGTTTTTACAAAAAAAGATTACTTTATTTTTTTCGTAAATAAGAATACGTTGGTTTAAGGGTAAGCAGTGCGGGCTTAGCCTGAAGGTTCCCGCAGAGAGGCAACGCGACTCTAGTAGAACATTTTTTATGAAAACTTCGACGACACCGTCGCGTCGCGCCTGTAAGCGGGACTAAAAACGTTCAAGACGACTCCAAATTCAGGCAAAAAATGTTAATTTCGTAAATATCAAACCACAAATCCATTTTGAAAAGTGTCACGCGCGGAACACAACAGTCACAGAGTTTTTCCGAATACAAAGGGATAGTTGCGTAACAAACTAACAGTAGGAATAGCTTTCATTTTCACAATTCAACAACGTTCATTACGTTATTTACGTTGGTGAGCAGACAATTTTTTCGAACAGATCAAGCAATGGATTAGCAATAACCTTCAAGATTATTGAGATTGAGATCGATATTGTGTTATGCAATTAGGGTGCGGGTTGCTTAGATACCTAAGCATCCCTACCTCTCTAGTCCCCCCTACTAAGCTACCGTTAAGCTCAACAAACGCAACAAAGTAAGGCACTTCAAAGAACCTCATCGACATAGTATCAAAACCTAAATCAATAATTCTAGACACTTCTCAACACAGGATGAAAGCGCACATGAAAAGTACCGGTGTGGCCATCAATTGCAGTCTCATCAGGTACTAAATGATGGACAGATCAATCAGCCTCATCCAGCCATACTTAGTGATTCTCTGGAGGCACCGGATTGAACACGATTTGAATAGAAATGCGCCTTAAGTTGATAATGGTTAATAGACTATTTAGTAACTTTGTTATTTAGGGCTAGATTGATTCTGGAGGCGGATGACGTAATCCACTTGAATTTTGCATGAAGTAAAGGTGGATATTAGCATTCTATGTCTGAATCTACGGGCGGAAATACGAGTTTTTGTGTTCAATAACTCGAACTTTTATAACTTTTTTGTCCAATACGATTTCCATGGCAGAAGGTTACAAACATGACATCACATGTCATCTGTTTTCTATGTGTTAGGAAGAGGCTGTGGTATAGTATGGGTGGATACATACATAGCATAGACATAGCAAATCTAAAAAATTGGCAGACGGACTATAGAGACATGGGTTTATTTACAATCGATATTTATGTATATTCTCATAGTATTTGTTTAGTTTTATTAAGTGAATAATTGTTTACGAATTTATTTATTTATTTTATTATTTATGTACACACAGTAAAAAACCTTTACTGTTTCACACGCTGTCTACATCTCTCTATCTATTGTCCTATCGCAGGTATGCTGGAAGAGATTTCTTATGAAATAAGCATCACCTTTGTACCTATTTTTCTGTTCTGTTTTTTCATGTCTGTTTACCTATACAGCGTGTAACGGAAGGGGGGTATCAACCCTGAAGGAGGTGAATGTGCTCATGAAACTCAACAACTTTCCCCAAAGAACATAGGTCGAAATATGAAAAAAAAATTTGACCCTCACATAGTAAATCAATCAGCTGGTAGTCAGTTTTGTAAGGGAGGGCCAAATTTTTTTTTCATATTTCGATCTATGTTCTTTGGGGAAAGTTGTTGAGTTTCATGAGCACATTCACCTCCTTCAGGGTTGATACCCCCCTTCCGTTACACGCTGTATATGTGTGTACATAAATTGTAAAATAAATAAATAAAGTTAAGGGTCGTTTAAACGTCAAAAATGTATACACTTAACGTACCATACTTGTAACGCGATTTTTTTTTTTTTTTGTAAAAAAGTTATTATTTTTCACTATTTAGTCGTACCTACCCCACACAAATTTATTTAACACACTTACTATGTAAATATCAGTGACAGGAAGTTATTAAAACATCAACAATATAAACTAAATGGAAAAAAATCGTATTATTGAAGCTAACTCAAAAACTACCCAAGAAAAGTTAATCAGATTTATATGGGCCCATCCCTGAAGCATGTACCTTATCCATTAATCAAATAATTCTGAAAATCCGTCCGTATATGATAGAGTTCGGCACACACACACACATAAAAATATATATACAGCGTGTAACGGAAGGGGGGTATCAACCCTGAAGGAGGTGAATGTGCTCATGAAACTTAACAACTTTCCCCAAAGAACATAGGTCGAAATATGAAAAAAAAATTTGGCCCTCCCTTACAAAACTGACTACCAGCTGATTGATTTACTATGGGAGGGTCAAATTTTTTTTTCATATTTCGACCTATGTTCTTTGGGGAAAGTTGTTGAGTTTCATGAGCACATTCACCTCCTTCAGGGTTGATACCCCCCTTCCGTTACACGCTGTATATATATACGAGTAACATCCGAACTGAGAACCTCCACCTATTTTGAAGTCGGTTAAAGAGGTGAAGTCTTCACTAAGAAGAGACCCACACATGAATGTTTCATCACAAGGAATATGCTTTATTGTACACCATTATTTAACAAGAGAGAGATAACAGTGTGTAGAGTAGCTGGGTATCTTATCTTTGAATCTAGAAAATACCATCAACCATCTTAGTAACAACATGTAAGTATACCAAGCTGTGTCTTAACAAAGTAGTTACATTGAACCATTTTATTGTTCCCACTAGTCAGGAAACCAGTCTGTTTTACGAGGACATCCGGGCGGTGCGCCTTGTAGGTATGTAGAGAGCATTTTCATTTTACATCTGAATAATTGCGTGTGCTTATGACATTAAGTCCACCTCTGTACATTTATGTGCTTGAAGTATTAAATAAATGAATAAATAATTGCTTGTTACGCGAAATGATTCAAAAGTTGGTTAAGTAATCTATGACTTTGTAGTATGGTCTAACTCAGAATTCGATTTAATTAACGGATGCGCTTATGGTTTTAATACTAAGACTTACTCATGTAAATAGCTGTTATAATATCGTCGGAAATACAGCTGTAATAACACGTTTCTAGTTCCGTGCTTTGGTTTAATACTCAAAGGATATTTTACGCCATACACAGCGAAACTTCTTGAAGTTCTTGACAAAGTTACGCGGTATTTATCAGATCTAGTTACTGTTATGGGGATTCCACAGTACATCCCTGACGCTACGTCTGTTTTGCAGCAAGGTTCTGCATTCATTTAGTTAGGTTCGAAGGCGGGGGCTCAAGTGAGCGAGCAGAGCGAGCAAACGAGCCCCCGTCATCTCCTTCGTGTTAGGTTCCTTTTTATTATCATTATTATTTTTGCTTGGAAACCAACTCAGTATTGTAATTTTATAGGAGGGTATGCATTATCATAAATAGCGGCGCTAAGAATATAAATTGCTGCTTATTTAGTTATATTTTGAGTTGAGTATTTTGCTGTGCAATCAGTAATTTTTTGATTTGCGTTTAAATACTACCCGAATTATATTTTTTTTTGTTATTTTTTGTTTTGTTTTGTGTGACTTTTTATAGTCAGACCAAACAATCTTGATACATTAATTACTGAAATTGCTCTATAAATCCCGAATCTAGTATTCTGTTTTTAAACTTCTTCTTGTAGTAGATAGTTTACGATTTTCAGATCTTTAAGTGTCAGCTGGACCCAGTGAAAAAATCTTAACAGCATGAGCTCCAAGAATTAAATAAAAAATGCAACGTTTTAATTTTTTATGTGCGTAAATGTGCTTCACCAATTGGAGACATTTTAATGTAGAAAATTGTCTGTCAACTGATTTCTATTTCCATGTGCTTAAAATAAGCTATCTCCCAAACATGACTATCTCCGACATCGTCAGATTCCGATGGTTTATTTCTAAATGTAGGCGTTAAGATTAATCACCAATAAATATGTCGAGAGCAACACAGGGAAGTGTATTTCATCGATATTTTATCGCTATCGTCACGATAGAGCTGGGCCGCAAATAGATCGACTTTTATCGATACGCGGAATCTTAATGGGCACCTCTAGTTATCGAGTTATCGTGAATGTTTAGAGAAGAAGGTACAGGCGCCAGCACATGAAGCTACTACAATCTGTCAAATTTCTTTAGTAGATTTTCAACTTTATCGCTAAATCATAAGGTTCAACGTTGATTGGGAAAATTTGACAGTTTCGGGTAGCTTGATGTGCTGGCGTTTGTACCTATCTATGTTAATTAGTGTTATCAGTAAAGAATGTCGAGTATGTGTTCTTATTAATCCTGATAAGACTTTTATTAGTAATATGCATGTTAATGATCTAGAATTCAAAGAATACTTTTTTAACACTGTTTGTGCCACAGAAATAAGAAGTTGCTATTTAATACTTAAACATGAGCAAACATCGGATGCAACATCCTTATCAAAATTAAAAGTCCTTTATTTAATCGAGGCAGTGAGAATCAGCACTTTTTGAACGTCAAAATTACATAAGGCTGGTTTTATTGTCACGCGTTTCGGCAGCGCCGTTGGAGCGCGCGCGTTCGTAGATGTATGGGGGTAGTAGTTGCGTTTCAAAGTCACGCGCTTGAGCAGCGCCGTTCAATAAACGCGCGCTGTTCGCCGGCGCTGCCAAAGCGCGCGCCGCTCATTCGCTTCTACGGCCAGTATGCGTTTTAGTGTGACGCCGATGAGACGCGCTGCCGCCCGCCGTATTGTAGGTACCTATTTGATTACGAAATGAATTACATCGATACGGGACGACTAATTGACGAAGTTCGATTCAGAAGATGTATATGGGACCCGGCCGATGATTCATACAAGAATAAGGACGCAAAAAATAAAGCCTGGGAAGAAATTGGAAAGGAATTGTGTGGTGAAAATTTCAATACAGACTTAGGTGAGAAAAGTTCAATAATATCATTGATGTATTAAAAGGAGGAAGATACGGGACTTGTCACAGCGCGTGGTCCTTACAAACTAAGTGATTGCCCGTAGTTGGCACTCAGTCGCACACGTCAAGTAGTCTGAGACGCACGGAATGGCCGACGATCACACAACTCAATAATTTCAGATCTTTGTAACAAATCCGCATCAAAATGACTTCTTGTGTAGCTACACAAGAAGTCATTTTGATGCGGATTTGCTAAACAGTGTTTTAATAATACAAGGAAGAACAATAAGACACATGGGATCACTTACCACTCTTAAGTACAGTCAAAAATGTTATTTAGCTAGCAAATACAATAATATTTTAATGTTTGCTTCGCCATGTTTGTGAGAGCGAGATAGATAATACAAGCAAGCGGGGATGCGCCTCGCGGGCGTATGAGTAGTTTCTTTGCACGTCGCAAAGAGTAGTAATGCAGGGTTAAAATAAGACTGATTAAAATAAGGCTATGATTAAAATAAGACTTATTCAACACACTCTTTTATTTCACTTACCTTAGAGTGATCGCCAATTTTTCCACTGGACTTATGGGGATGCGACGTAAGCTGGATCGTCGTAAAGAAAACTCTAACTTGCAGAGTAATTCGTCGAAACTGCTTGTTGATAGGCGATAATATTTATAAAATTTATAACTATTTTCTCGTAAATCGGAGAAAGATGTTACGTGTTCGCCTTTCAGTAACCTTGTAGCGTTATAAGGGTCAACTACTTTTCTTCGAAGTCGCCGTTGCCTTCTTTTCCATAAAAAGTAAATAGCCAGTATTCTAACCATATTAACCTTCATATTGTACACGACTGGCCCACAGCAGCGAAACGCGCGGTACTAATGAACTAATCTCGTTTTACGGTGCACCGCTGTTCAAGCGCGTGCTGTTAACAGCGCGCTGCTCAGCGGCGCGTCTAGCGGCGTGACTATAAAACCACCCTAAGACAGAGTACATACATACTGGGTGGTAAATCTGAAATACCTACTATAAACTTAAAAAAAAAGTGATTATCTTTTGTTTTTAAATAATAGAAGTTATTTGTTTGCGGTTGGTTGCAGACTTTTGACTTTGGTTTTTTTTGGAAAATGGATAAAAATTAAGTACGGGCGGTTATTAAGTATCTGTGCTTGAAAAATTTTACCACGGAAGAAGTCAATAAAGATTTACGGGATACATTAGGAGCAAATGCTGCACCGTATTCCACAGTTACACGTTGATGCACCGAATTCAAACGTGGAAGACCATCCACCAAACGCATACGCATAACGCTTTCTTGGGACGCCCTACGAAAGCAGTGGCCGTAGAAGTAGTTAAAACAATTGTTTTAGCAGATCGTCGTGTCACGGTGCGGTTTCTTGCTGAAAATCAAAGATTTCAACAGGTAGTGTGCAAGAATCTTACATGAACGCTTAGGGAATGAAAAAAGTATCCGCGTGTTGGGTACACAGAATGCTTACCGATACGCGAAAACCAACGAGACTGAATACTTCCGGAGGCTATATGGAACCGTTGCAACAAGATGAACAATGGACGAAACGTGGCTTCGCCATTACGATCTCGATACAGAATTACAGTCTATGATATTAAACAGACTATCATCTCCTACTCCTAAGAAATTCAAGGCGATTCTAAGAAATCGCCTTGAATTTCTTAGGAGTTGGAGATGATAGTCCATGCCCATGACATTTCATGGGCTCTCTTTTCTGGGGTAGTCAAAGGTTAGTAATGATTGAATACCTCGATCTCTGAGCTACTTTCCCAGGCACTGGATAAGTATAATTTTTTTTTTTTAAATGCGTAAACGGCGATGCAAACTTGCGAAGATTGTCTTGTTTCATCAAAATAACGCCCCCCGTCTACAAGTCCACCGTTGCGATGCTGCAATTTAATTCGTTGGCTTTGAAATACTTGAGCATCCTCCATATTCACCAAACCTGGCCCCTAGTGATTTCTATCTATTTTCGAGGTTGAAGAGGTATCTGAGAGGACAGAAATTTGAAGATGATGAAGCAGTAGTTGCTGCAGTCCAGGCATTTTAGGTGCTCAGAAAGAAGAGTTCTTAGGAAAGGGAATTTAAAGTTAAAAAAAAGGTTTTTCAGGTGTATTACACTAAAAGATGACTAAGTCGAAAACTAAAAAAACATTTAATAAAAGTTACCTGTAACTATTCATTGAACGCCGCTCGTAATGTTAATAAGCTACAAAACATCATTATATCCAAAGATTTATTTCTCAATTTTCTACAGCTAGATTGCAGTAAACGTTGTTTATTTCTGAGATTAAATTGTCTGCGGTGTAATCTTACAGTAAATAATGAATATCCCACAATGCAAAATTCCATTTGGCGTTACTGGCCTCTTGGCCCCTACCAATGCTGTAGAAAATAGGAATGTAGGTTTTCCTGTAAGCCAGTATTTTTTTGGTGTTATATTATACATTTATTTATCTTACCATTTATGTACACACATATACAACATGTAACGTTAAATGCGCAAAACCTGAAAATAGTTTGATCAGAATAACGAGCAGAATTAATTGAACAACTTTTTAATATAGGACACATTTTTCAAAAAATCTTCATTAAAAACGTTGCCGTGTATATTTATTAATAGGTCAAGCGTCATCATATCATCATATCAGCATAGTCAGCGTGGCGCAGCGGCCCGGTGACAACTACTCCCTCGGTAAAGCGTCGTCGCAGACGCAAGAAACGATCAGAATGGCCAGTAAAACTAAAACAGCACATAAAACCTTTACAATTTTTTAATGACTTATACATATTCTCTCTGAAATAGGTCAATTGAATTAAAAATCATTTGGGGTGTCTGAGGTTTTGCGCATTTAACGTTACACGTTGTATAAACAGACAAGAAAAAAACAGAACAGAAAAATAGGTACAAAGGTGATGCTTATTTGATTTTTATTAATATTTTGCAATCAGAGAAAGCTGTTACCCTAATAATAAAATGTCACAACAAGAAAAACTGCCGAGTGGTTGCAAGCGCTATTGCAGAGCAAGGGTTCAATTCCCGGGTCGAGTATAGTGTTATTGGGTTTCCATCTCAAATTTCTTAGTAGCAGCTCGGAGTCTGGATGTGTGCACGGTTGGTGGCAATAGACTTGTCCCCTGTCATAATGGCTGTTAAACATTACTGGCGAACACTTCATAAGTCAACGGGGTAAAAAACAAGAAAAAAATGTAGTCGTGATGTTATGTTGTAACAAGACAATCTGCCATACAACACCAAAATTAAATCTATAATCTACTGTTTCTTTCTCGACTGACCCAGAAAAACTCAAATCGTAAAACACTGTTGACATTTCATACATTCACATAGTGACACATATTCTCGCGCCAATATAAATTATATAAACTTTATTTACCTCCGAGCTCGTTAACCCACGTAAAGCGCCCACGCAAAATTACATCAGATGTCGATAAAAATCTAAAACATTAGAAATCAGAGACCACGCCTCTAGGCGATCTGCCGATGCCGTGGGGTCTTGCACGGGTTACAAAATAAGGATGTCAAAGATAAACAAGATGTAGTAAATAATTAATTGTAATTTGGTTCATTTTTTAGTTTGTACAAGACATTGAAAACATTACAGACAGATCAGACAGTATATTAAGCAATTTTTATGACAATAGTCTAACACCCGGTTTCTGAAAACCTTGTGATTGGTGGTCCGAAGAAAACAGCAGCTAATCGAAATCACTTGTCTGTCATGAGATGATGAAGTAGTTCAATTAAGTAGTAAGTAGGTACGTATCCGCCATTCTTCACTATTAAACTTTACGATAAGAATGATGTGGGGATGTGGGAACGCCCACAGACAGTGAAAACGGTCTTGTGGGGACATAGTCTTAAGTAACTAGTGTAAACTCTTTATAAATAATAATAATAATAAACCAAAAAAAAAAACTATATAAGATTTTTGGGAAGCTCTATACAATTTAAAACCTCTACGATGCCTCGCTTTTGATCGATCTTCAAAACAATATTATTTTAAACCACCTCTCGCCTCACCACAATAACATTTGGTCAAAATCAGTAATATTTTGATTTCCCCTCACAGACACAATAGACCCATATTCTAAAGGTTTGGTAACCCTGTATAATATTTAGTATCACAACAGCGGTCGTCGACGGGGCCGCCCACGCCCGTTCTCAATGGGCCCGAGCCGCCTGTCGCAATCCCTGATGCGTGTGCGCATATGCGGGGAATTTTAGTCTTGGTGCTTTTAGCAAAAACACGAAGCATTCCAGGTAAAATAAAAAACTTAACGTGACGTCAAAAAAATAAAAAAGTATGGCATTTGGAAATATTTGTACCACATCTGGAATTTACTGCATAATTTTAGGTTTATAACAATGACTAAATGCTACAAAACGCGACGCGGTGTTTTCTAAAAAAAATTGTTAAAATGATTAGAAATTATAATTACTCCGCTGCATAAGAGATAAGAAGCCTTTCTCTTTCTTAGAGAGAATGAGAATGGATCGCCACTCTAACTCACTTATAGCCTTGTTACTACTACTAGGTTACCTACCTACACATAATGTTATTACCTAAGTAATTTTATGAATTTCAAGTTAAACAAAATTGTATTTTGTCTAGCCATCCAAAATACTTTTCCTTAGGCTCCTTAACTATAGAAACACTACAGTAAAACAAACATTTAGAAACGATAGGTACCAAATCTGCCGCAGTAAGCAAAAAGGACGAATATTGGCCAAAAATGTAAATAAAAATGAACCTTACTAAGCAAAAGAGGCGCATCCATAAAGGCTCATTTTTCTCCATTCTCATTCCTCAGATGCGCCTCTTTTACTTACGGCGGCAGAAGTACAAAAACAGCCTTCCCAAAGTATCAAAAACTATAAGTCGCGCTACACCATCCGCGCCATCCAGTCTAGGGAAGTGATTGTTGTTTTAATGGGAACCATAATATTATAAACGGCGATAGTGGATGTAACCCGCAGTTGTGGTTGAATTTATTAACACTTTGTGCTAATATTTCCTTTGTTTTTGATTTATTTTTATGGTTATTTAAGATTTTCCGGCTTCTATCGTAAAATGTTGTGTTTATGTCCACTTAACCATGGCCGACATTAGTTGTTCGTGAAAGCTGAACTTCCTCTTTGACCATGCTTTGTGTAAATTAAAGAAAATAAGTTAAACTACTTAGTGCGACTTTCACCAATGAAACTGAATCCGATCAGCACATCTGAACCGTGTTCAAGAGTTGTCAGTGTAATCATTGTTACGGAATATGACAGCTAACAGCTTTTGGTTTAGATGTGCAGATCGCGTTTAGTTGCATTGACGAAATTCGCCCTTAATCTCTGCGGCATTCAAATCCGACAGAGTAGAGTTTCGGTCAAATTAAAACGATGAAATATGATAAGTTTCCAATAGAACAGACAGAGAACAGGATACTTAATATATAATCTACTGTTTACTTTCTCCTAATCAGTTCAGCCTATCGCAGTTCACTGTTGGACTTAGGCTTCACCCAGGCTGCGCCACAACACCCTGTCCTCCATTTTCCACATCCAGTCCGTCCCAGCCACCTTTTCTAGGTCGTAGGTCCATCTAGCTGGGGGACGGTCCATACTACGCTTCCGATACGCGGTCTCCACTCCAGGACTCGTCTGCTCCACCGGCCATCGGTCCTTTGACAAACACGGCCAGCCCACTGCCACTTCAGCTTGCTTACTCTGCAGTTTCCTTAAATACCCATCTGTTTACGTGTCCCTTTTCTAGGGATTCAACGTCCATTATGGACCATGCTCACCAGTCAAAGAAAGACAATAAATGCGAGTTGTGGCTTAAATACAAATAAAACAATACTTATTCCGAAAGGACAGAATTCTTAACTCCTCCTCCCTTTGGATCCTTTTTAGAAAATAATGACCAGTCGACTAGCAATAGTCACTAAGTTACAATATTCCACAGTAGCCACGTTTTAGGTACAGACGCCAGCACATCAAGCTACCTGAAACTGTCAAATTTTCCCAATCAACTTTGAACCTTATGCTTTAGCGATAAAGTTGAATCTATTAAGAAAAATTGACAGATTGTAGTAGCTTGATGTGCTGACGTCTGTACTTGACGTAAGTTAATCACTGGCCACAATATACGCACTTAATTGACCTGTAACCATAAAACGTGATCCCTGCTGCAGCGGTGACGCACATACTCACAGCTACCTATTTATTGTATAAACCACATACTAGGTTTGTGTTATACAACGTGTAAAGTTAAATGCGCAAAACCTGAAAATAGTTTGATCAGAATAACGAACAGAATTAATTAAACCACTTTTTAATATAGGTCACATTTATCAAAAAATCTTCATTAAAAACGTTGCCGTGTCTATTTATGAATAGGTCAAGCAAGCCAATGTCAGCGCGGTGCTGCGGCCCGGTGACGACTCCTAAAGCGTCGTCGCAGACGCAAGAAATGATCAGAATGGCCAGTAAAACTAAAACAGCACATACAACCTTTAAAATTTTTTTTATGACTTATTTTCTCTCTGAAATAGGTCAATTTAATTAAAAATCAATTGGGGTGTCTGAGGTTTTGCGCATTTAACGTTACACGTTGTATACACTTGTTATAATAAGTAATAATGTTATCGGCCGGATTTCCTACGGTATGAGTGTTCATGATAATCCCTACTTCAACTGAATGGACTTTCGAGTATTGTCTGTGACGGTTTACCAAGAGGTACCTATTGTGTTACCTAGTAACTGGGTTGTGAAGGTCAGATTGGCAGTCGCTCCATGTAAAATACTGGTATTTAGTTGCAACTGGTAAGACTGGAAGCCGACCTTTACACAGTTGGGAAAAGGCTAGGCAGGTGATGTGTGTGAAAAAACGGCTTGTAAACCCTGGTTGACGGTTTCTAAAACCTTTAAACAATATCACACCAATAGCTCTAAACAAATGGATTTTTAATTAAAACAAAAAAGTTGAATTACAAAAAATAAGTAATTCTGGAATTCCCAATGCAATACATCGTAAGCTGACAGTTAGCAGGAGACGTAATGACGAGCCAAAATTACATAGAGTTTGAGAGAGAACTCAGCCATTTATGTCGCTTTATTCCTCAGCCAAAACAACAAAAATCAACCAACCCAGTTGAACACGCTTGCAAACTTCTGTCTAGGTGTATATGATTACCTCATATACATAATTATACACATATACAGAAGTTTACAAGCGTGTGTACCGCACAATTCTAAATAAACTTGTCAACATACTTAGCGCCATGGAGACAGTTAAATATACAAGTGAGTCTGCACTATTGGCGCAAACAACACGACGTATTCCATGCACATAAACACAAGCTAGAACCTAGAACTATAGACAATCAACGAACATAAGCACAGACTATTATAGAAGTATAGACGATCGAACATGCCAAGTGCCACACATGTTGTTTGACACTCGATTAAGTTTTGCTCATGTCTGTTGTCAGCAGAAATAGCTTTGTTATTGTTATCCAATACATACAAATGAGTAGCTGCGTAAGGTATAGATATCCAATACCTACATAGAGTTTGGTAGCATGGCGTAATATGCAAAATAGCTGCTGTAGTGTATCTATTTGATAGATATATAAACACTATCTCATGCACATCAGCAGTGAGACATCTGTCACTAATGTCAGTTGTCAGTTCGGCACGAAAAGTTTTTTTTTTAATCTTTATTCCGCCAAAACAGATAAAAAAACCTTTATACAAAAAAAAAAACACTACAAAGTGAAAAATAACTTTAATTTCGGAAATGGGTGTCTTTGGATCTGTATTTTAGTTTTTTGCCACCATGTTTTTTTTTTTTTTGTAAAAAAGTTTTTTATTTTTCACTTTTTAATGAGTCAGTTTGTAATTTATCTAATTTAAAATAGCCTAATATCAACTGCTCATCACCTTCTACAAAATATTTCCGATGCAGGGACGTTAATTGTTGAGGAGTTCTCTTAGTAAGAACCAGGAGAACTGGAGCTGATTGAGTAGTCACCATCAGCTCATCATACACATTGTGACGAGCATAAATTGCTTTATTAGTATTTATCATCAGATCCACTTCACCAAATGTTGCTTTCCGAGAGAAAATACTCAAATCGCTATGGGTGTGCCTATAAAATTTGAGGGTTTCCCTCGATTTCCATGGGATTCCCTCATCAGATTCCGACTTGGTGACAATGGGACCACCTCGAGAGCAAAACTTTAAAAAAAAAAATGAATAGGTCCACAATTGATGGAGAAATTGGTGAACATACTTACCTATATAAAAAAAAATACATACACAAAGTCTACCATACAACCTCCTCCTTTTTCGAAGTTGGTTAAAAAGTGAAGCGTGCCTGTACGAAAATATGGTGTAACGGTGAGCCAGGGCACTGAGTATGTGATCGGCTTAACCTCGTAACGCCCAAGCTAAATTTCGCAAGATGAGCTAAACGCTCAATGTATAATGTATTGAACAAAGCTACATACGGTATTCCGGCCCAGACTAAAAACAAAACCTTCTCCTAAACGCCCAATGTACATTAATTAATTTAAATGCATGTTTGCAATGTGTAATACAGGTAATACTGTATGTCACTTTGTTCAATACATTGTACATTGGGCGTTACGAGGTTAAATATGAGAGCAACGGGCATGTGGTTATCGTGACCCTGTGAGTCCTGTGACTGTAACATTATGATCAAATTTTGGAGGTAGAGAGGCATCTAAGTGTAGGTGGGTAGGTTTGTATGTTAGTGTTTGTTCATGGGATAGCCTACAAAAACAGCCAAATGGAAAACCTGTAAAGTAGATTAAAAACTTGGCAGATTGTTAATAGTTAAAAAACTTGATCGAAACAAAACACCGAGTGCCGTTGCTATCGCATAAAAAACTCATATAAATAGAAAACTACTCTTGTTTTGATCTACCAAGCTCCAATAAACAAAATCCATCCAATAAACGCCAGTCGTAAATAAAACATCAAAAGCATACTCTTTGTAACATGCAACAAACCAATAAAACTGCTGTATCGCCATTTTCCGCAATGCCAAGAACGATCACAATCACAAAGATACGTCTGAAACTGTTTTTCATCTGGGAAAAACCAATCTGAATTCTAACCATGAAAATCAATCGGGACTCGTAGGTTTATGGCCGACTGAAAAAATGGGCTCAGAGAGAACGAAAAATATAATAAAAAGGGGTTTTTGTGAGACTAGGATAAGGAAAATTGGTTTTGTGTTGTCTGGATAGTTCTGGCAGAGTTTATCTTTTGGAAAATATTTTAATTGACAAACGAATGTAAAACAACTGACATCTTTCTCTTGGAAGTGAATAAATTGTAGAAATGTTTAGTTGTGTCATGTCATGAAAATAGCACCCTAAGGGCGCTTGTACACGGTAAGAAAATACGCCGGGCCTACGCAAGAATTCGTGTCGTAACTAGAAAATAACTGTGTACACTGCTCGCAGCGGTGCACGAAAAAAAACTTGTCTGCGCAAGACACGACGCGGCGAACGTTGTTGCGGAAAACGTTGTTTCGTGTGTAGAATAGACAAAATTCTTGTCGTGTACACGAAGAATTTGTCTTGTCTGCCGGACACTGTAAATTTTCTTAACGTATACAAGCGCCGTAACTGCGCAACACACTTTCAATGACAATCCGAAAGATGTTGCTAACCTATTGCTCCATCATATGATTGAAAAATGCGCCTGCTCAACAGCGGAAAAAACACAATGAATGTTGTTAAACTGTCAAAATGGAAGAAATTGCCATTTTGTTTTACGCAATTACCGTACCGGTTTTCTTGGTAGACCATCTGTCAACTTTTACTTGTGGAGTATGTAGTAAGTATAACAATTTCACAATTTATTTTCATCACACTAATATTATAAAGGCGAAAGTTTGTGCGTGTGTGTGTATGTTTGTTACTTCTTCACGCTCAAACGGCTGGACTTCGGGGATCTGACGACCCGTAACGTTTGTCAAATATCCAAGAATGACAGCCGGGACCAACGGCTTAACGTACTTTCCGAGGCACGGAGGGGTCTCGGTATGTAAAGATGGTCACCCATCCACAGACCAACCGCAGCAAGCGTAGCTTCACCTGATCGATCGACCTGTGCGGCTGTTATTAGCAGCCCAGTGGTAAAAGTGCAATATCTTCTAATTCCCAATTCATACAATCAGAGCGAACAAACAATAAAGAAATAGAAATTAAACATCAAATTACGTCTGCCATTAAAACTAGCCATAAAAAATCCATAAATACAAATTATGCCCAAATCCCACTTGGCTATAACCTTCGCCCACTGTTTGCTTGCCCGACTGACGATATTACAGATGTTGGTACATACCTATTTGGGAAAACCGTCTAAAAGAGGTTACGGTATTGTCTCTTCATAAATATGACTGACATTTACGTTATCTAGTTGGCATTTTGTTATACGTTTGTGTGTTTTATAATGAGGTGAAGAGCTACTAGGTACTTACTAAAGTTAATATTAATGTCCCACAGCACAAATATGAATTACTAGGTTCTGCCAGCAACATCGTTCGCGTGTCATAACATAAATCATATAATATGGCACTAGGTAATAGGAGAGGCTCGTGGCTAAGTAATAACAGCCGCACGTGTCGATCGATCGGGTTAAGCTACGCTTGCCACGGTCGGTCCGTGGATGGGACCATATTTACATACGGAGACCCCTCCATGCCTCAGAAAGCACGTTAAACCGATGGTCCCGGCTGTCATTCTTGGATATTTGACAAACGTTACGGGTCGTCAGATCCCCGAAGTCTGACAACCAGTCTAACCAAGGGGTATCGTGTTACCCAGTTACTGGGTTGTCGAGGTCATACAGGCAGTGGCTTCATGTAAAATACTGGTACAGCTACATCCGGTTAGACTGGAAGCCGACCCCAACATAGGTGGGAAAAGGCTAGGCAGAATGCACTCGGGAATAATGTAGCTTTCTATTAGAGAAATATTTTTCGTCATCAGATAAGCACCCTAATTGCGTAAAACACCATTACTCTCAATTTGAATCATATTGAAGCATATTTTTAATACATTGCTCCCCATATGCTCGAAAAATATGTCTGCTCAACAACGCAGATAACGCAATGTTGTTGAACTGAAACCCATTGCTACGAGCTGATAGTGTGTTATGCAATTACCCCGTGTAGTTCCAGAGTTTACATTTTGAAAGATAATATTCACCAACAATTTTAGGTACCTCTTCCTAATATTAGATTAGATTCAGTACTAATCTGTAAGATTTGTCAATTAGAAAATTTGGTGGACAAAAAGCGAGGTGAATAATATGATACAGTCCGGAAAGTGAAAACCAAAATGTGTGGCAGACGCCATTGAATGACTTGAATTCAAATGTAATCCAGTTCCCTCACCTAGCCCTTTTCCGTTGCTTTAACTATATGAACTTAAGTACACACGACGACTTATCAAACTATACATTTCCAGTTTTAGCTAACCTCGCATTAACCGGCTTTTCGTACAATGAGAAGTCACCTTATACTGGAAATGTTTTGCTTTATAATGTCGTCGTGCGTACAAATTCATAAGACGGTTTCAGTATCAAGTTTAGCCGCCAGGGTGGTATAAACGCAAAATAAAATAATAATCTGTAACTCATAGTAGATGAATGGTTTAAGTACAACCGGAGACGATGACTATTATGGCAGTAATCATGTAATTTAATGTGTTAGGTCCCCTGAGCTAGGGAGCTAATACAGTGTCAGTGTTGCTATATATCAGAAATGATTCTCACGCAAGCCAGAGTTAGCTTATTATTTGCTTCACCAAAAGACACCTTAGTGCCTCCTGGTACTCGTAAGTACCACTAAACTTATCTGTTTGCAGATTATTATATCCAAATTCTGTTCTACTTTTTAATAATATCTGCTGGATAATGTAGGTATTATGTCTGTCTGGGCCACGGGACATTTTGAAACAGGCTAAAAGTCTATACCGTAAAACGGGGTGAATAGGAACGCAGGGGTGAATCGGAACGAAACTTTAAAATGGATTTTAACGTTGATGTAATATAGTTTGTAGCTAACAATTACACTTAATCGTCAACTATAATATAGTATACACATTAAGAGACCTTTTGGCAAAAAACGATATTATTTCAATGTTAAAATCCATTTTAAAGTTTCGTTCCGATTCACCCCTGCGTTCCTATTCACCCCGTTTTACTGTAACACTGTTAAACTGGCCACTTTCCTAAAATATCTTATATCGGACTTTTCACTTATTATTTGATTTTTATTTTTTTTATCTGATGTATTGTGTCTTTTAGTCTGTGCTGAATAAATTATGTTTTCATTTTTCTCTTCTTTCTTTCAAGGGGTACCGTGTTATCCAGTAACTTCGTTGCAGAGGTCAGGCAGTCTCTCCATGTAAAATACTGGTATGTATTCATGTTCAACCGGTTAGACTGGAAGCTGACCCTAATATAGTTGGGAAAAACTTAGGCAGATGCTGATGAGTCACAAGAACACTTCTCCAGTCTACTGTTTAATGAAAAATATTGGTTTTAAAGTTAATAAAAAAAATATATATTAGTCCTTGTTATTATTTAAGAATGTTGTTTACATGGCCAGAAATATATATTTTTGGTTACCATAGACTCAGACATCAAACGCAATTCTAATAACCTCCACAGTATGTAAAATACGACCTATCCCACTTTTATCGTAAGAATGTCGTAAATTATAATGTCACACGATTTTATCGCATATAGGTACGTTAGTGTTCGAGTCAATGATAAACAAATAATCAACGTGACCTTGCCGATTAGCGAATTCATTAACACAGACTTGACTTACTGAACTTTGACATTATCGCGACTATAAAAAAAACAATCGCTTTAAAACAATATGTTTGGTTAATTTGAGGATTTTTTACATAATCGTAATAGTTTGCATCCGTCCACATTGGCAAATTGTTACGACTAGTTAGAAACCGCTTGGGGGAACTCGTGGCTAAATGATAACAGCGGATGGGTGACCATCCATTATATATCGAGACCCCATGGTGCCTCAGAAATCACGTTAAACCGTTGGTCCCGGCTGTCATTCGTAGATCTTTGACAGTCGCTACAGGTAGTCAGAAACCTAAGAGTTTGACAAACAGTCTTAACAAGGGATATCGTGTTACCCAGCAGGGTTGTGGAGGTCAGATAGGCAGTCGCTCCATGTAAAAAACTGATATTCAGCTGCATTCAGTTAGACAGGACGCCGACCCCAGTATAGTTGGGAACAGGCTACGCAGATTAAAATAGTCAGAAACCGCTTGGCAAGATCAGAAGCAGTTCCGTGATTGTTGATTTTCTTTTATTTTAGATTGACCAACAGGCTTATGAGATGGGCCACCTCATGGAAAGACATCTTCACTTCCACGGTCACCTATGAACACCTGCAGCCAACACAAAAAGAATGACCGATGCCTCCTTCAGACTATATTGAAAAGCCAGCCAGGCATTCCCTTCAAAAGAGCACTGCAAGGGTTCTATAGTACAGTATAGTTTACATTGATCTCACATATAGAAGCAACGAGAATAATGCTCCCAGGATTTTATAATATCTTGATTTAAAAGAAAGTTCTTGGAGTTTCTTGCCCGTTCTTCTCAAAATAGATCTACGTTTTGGAATGGGCAACTAGCTTCAACTTTCTGACTAACTGAGCAACTTTTTGACAGTTCAAAAATGACTATAAATGGTTTAATTGAAATAAGTGCTTTGAGATTGGGTGATAGCCTGATAGGTATAGTGACAGTAAATCCCGAAGCAAGCTCAATTACCACTAAACACAAAATTTGATTATGTTTTTCTTCCTGAACAGAAAGCAATCAAACATGTAATTTACCTTCAAACGATGAACGAAGATATCGTGAGAGAAATCGACACGCTCTAAGTTGTAATGAAGACTAAACTGTGTAATGAAAGAAAGGTGAAACAGGCTTTTATGTTGAGTAAGAATCGAGACACGGAAACGTGCTGGAAAACATGATTGACAGCACGAAACTTCGAACTGATGGAAGCAGTAAATATACACCTTGGAGAATTTGTGTGGAGTAGGTACAACTAAAATGTGAAAAGCAAAACTTTTTTTACAAATAAAAAAAAAATAACTGAATCCAAAAAAACACAAAAAAAAGTAAAAAATAACTTTAATTTCGGAAGTCGGTGTCAAAAAATACGAAAATGCTGAACCAATGACACCGACTCCCGAATTAAAGTTATTTTTCACTGTGTAGTGTATTTTTTTTTTTGGACTCATTTGTTTTTTTTTTGTGTAAAAATGTTTTTATTGTTTTGAGTTGTTGTGAAGGTACTTCTTTCTCTTGGCGACAAATTTCTACGCTAGGGGAGTACATGATTCTAGCATGTAATGAATCCAAGGTACAGACGCCAGCACATCAAGCTACTGAAACTGTCAAATTTTCCTCATCAACTTTGAACCTAATACTTCAGCGATAATGTTGAAAATCTAATAAAGAAATTTGACAGATTGTAGTAGCTTGATGTGCTGGCGTCTGTAATACGTAGACTCTGGTCTCAAGTGCATCTTTGGCACGCAGAACCACTCCACTTTACACATTGGCCATTAGCGATATGCGATGTGCTTCGGAAACATTGCCAAAAGTGGTTTCTAGAACTTAAACATTTAACATCGTACCATTTGTTTTGTTATTCTAGATTGGGTATAAATAATGATGATAATTCGTCATGTTAATTAATCATTATGTTGAAGTAAATAAGGTTGACCATGGTAAACAGATCTGACGTCACAATGGCTTCATTTAGGGTGAGATCACGGAGTATATAGAAGATGGAGTTCTTATAAAGAGAGAATTTAAATTGTTAGTCCAACAGGAACTGGTTTGCATAATTTTGTTGACGTTTATTCGCAAAGTTCCTGAGAGTCAACTAGCCATGTTTTGAAAGATAAGTTTTGATGTAGAGCATTGCTGAAGCAAAAGGAGTTTATTGATTAGGCATGTATTTAAACGAACCTCTCATAATTCCCATTTTTGAACACATACTACCAACTTAACCTAACTCATTTGGTCAGAGTGCCCTCGCATGTGATTGGTTACAGCTCCAACTTAACTTAAGGCGTTTGGACGGGGTAACCTTACTGTGACCAACTGTGATAAAAGGTTAGAAAGTTAAAAAGAGGCTCAACTATCAAAAAAGAGTGCAGCATTAGAAGCGCAAAAAGATTCGCGCTTTAAATATTCCCTATTACAGAGCGTGAATGGATTTTATTTTTAATTTTGAAGCTGCAGGGAATAGAAAGGAGGAAACGAATTCACCAAGTCGCTTTTAAAGCCGCCGTGGCCTTATAAATGCATAAGCTATAGCACTTCATTAGTTATTCTCTCCAAGATACAGATACACACGCCTAGGCATTCGAAAACATGCAATAAATCAGTCTCATGCACACTATGACCACATGACGTGACCAGAGGAATGGACATGGTATTTATAGAGAATTTGTCATCTCATTGATTCGTATGCGAGGTAGAAGTAATTGTATATAAATAGGTTTATATTTTTATTTGAGTGTTATCATTGCGCTGACGTGTGGGTGCGGGCTTGAAGTATTGCCTACGGGCCATTTCCTCGAGTGCAGGATAGGCACCTACTAAAGGGATTAGTCATGAGACTTAGAAGTTGCTTTGATAATTTTATAATTAGTGAGCGGTGATTTGTGAATTGTCCATTCGTACCCGTTTGATGGCAAAAGGATGGCCTCCTATTACATGGGACTTACGCTTATCTGGCGAAATATGGGCGTACTGTAAGTACACCTCTGTCTAACCCTTCAGGGATTGCAGGCGTGATGCTATGTTATGTTAGTGTTAAGAAGAGTGTGTAGTGAAAAGGGTCATTTTAATCGATTAACTGAGGGAATCATGGTAGTTTTTGGCAATTTTAAAAAAAATAAACGTTTTATTATAATTATTTCACCAATTATGAACACACTTTTAACAGGCAAGAAGAAAAGGATAGAAAAATACGTACAAAGGTGAAACTTAATTCCAAAGAAATCTATCTTTCGTCATGCTTCTGCAGCATTTCATCAATGACAAACCCAAAACCGACTTGCCGAAGCCCAAACGTAACAAAAACGGTACTAAAAGCACCTTGTCCGTAAGTATATTTATCCTTTGTATATATTTTCCTTTATCATTGAGGTAGGCCACTAAGCACCTCAATGCCACATGGGACTTCATTTAATAATGTGACAACTGTCGTGCGCTATACAAAGGGATGGGTGCGCCTCTACGCTACCATAGAATAAGAAATCAGCACAGAAGTTTGACTGCAAACATTGACCGTCAATTTATTCAAACCACAAGTGACATTCCTTGTCGTTAAGACGTCAACATTCTGCATTATGTCAATCTGCTAAACTATTTGACTCTATCGACAATAGACTGTCGATAGAGTCAGGGAAATAGTTTTTCACATGATCAATGATTAACGTCGAACGATTTTTCTATAAAATAGATTCGTTCGAGTACCTTACGGTGAAGATCAGATATCACCATAACTATATACAATTCTGAATCTGTTGAACGTGTCAAACGCCTTGAAACTATGGGCATTTTTAATGCTTGCTTTGGGAGCGGGACTGTCCCTTCTGTAAATTCTTATTCCATGACAACTTCTAGGAAATGGGTCAGTGACACACTTCCGACGACACAATAGTAAATTGCTTCCCTTGATAATAATAATTATGTGGATGTGAAGCAACTAGTTAATGCAATTAATGTATTAACAACTGATGTTACAGTTATAATTGAAAATGTGTTAAAATTAATAGACAATGGATTCTTTAAGACACGGGCTTTCACAGAGTAGGTACGGGATGCGCAGAGTTCAGAGAAGAAAAAACCGGCCAAGCGCGAGTCGGATTCGCGCACGAAGGGTTCCGTACCATTATCTATAAAAACGGCAAAAAAAAATCATGTCTGTTGTCCATACAACAGACATGATTTTTTTTGCCGTTTTTATAGCTTTGAGCGTTTTTATAGCTTTGAGCTTTTAGCGTTTTTTGAGCTCCCTTACATATTTATTTTATTCTATTTTTTAGGATGTGTTATTATAGCGGCAACAGAAATACATGATCTGTGAAAATTTCAACTGTCTAACTATCACGGTGCATGAGATACAGCCTGGTGACAAACGGACGAACGACCGGACAGCGGAGCGGGAGTAATAGGGTTCCGTTTTTCCCTTTGGGTGCGGAACCCTAAAATACAGAATGTGTCTGAAATAAGTTTAGAATTTACGTAGGAAAGACTAGCTATTTTCTTTTAGTTCGTGCCAGTACGATAAAAAGGACCACCACCCTAATTGCGAAACATACTTTCAATCACAATCCGAGGGTTTTGAAGCAAATTCCTAATCCATTGCTTGATGAGTTTGAATAATTCGTCAGCTCAACAACGTAAACAACGCAATGAACGTAGCTGAACTGTCAAAATTAAAAGAGATTGCTATCAATTGTCAGTTTATGTGTGTTGCGCAATTACTCCACTGATTGAAAAAGGTCGAATTTTCAATAATATTATTTAAGAAAATAGTGATACTGAAAAGAGAAAACACTTGTGTTTTACTTAAAAATCTAGAACATTATTGTATAAAAAAAGTATTGAGAGTTTGTATATGTACGAATGTAATTGCGTAACTGTGATGTTCTGTGAAGTCTGTTTAGCGTCTGTAAATCAGCTTGTGAAATGCTCACGGTATTTTAAGATGGGTGAGGTACGTTTCCACTGGAGCGTACGTCATGAGAAAGTTCTGAGTTTCTCATTGGACTACTTAGTGGTCGACTGCTGATGGGGTCCTGAATTCGATCTCCCGGGTGGGCAAAGTGCTCATGAGCTTTTCTATTAGTAAATAACTAGTTGTGTTGTCATCTGACATTATGTTGTGCTAAAGACCTTTTGCCATTATAATCATTGTTTTCTATTTTTTTTTGAGTTTTATCCCCTTACTAAGAAACGTATTATATCAGATAAATAGTTACACACCGATTTCTCTCTTTCAGTCGTCAGTAATTTGACTTTCGAAAGAAGAAGACAAAGCGTTGTGTAACTATACAGACGCTATAAAACGTTTATTAGTAGGAGGGTTAAGGTATATATTTTTTTGCTGTATATACGCACTTTTTATTTATTTAAATTGGCTCAAAGTTCAAGTAGTCAGTCAGAGTCTAGATTTATGTCCGGTTAATCGCAATAGCAAAACCTTGAGGAACCATTCGAGGAACTAAGACGGATGTTATTTTTGTAGTTAGAATAAAATATTGTGCAAATATTGCACAATGAGATATTAGAATTCATTTAGATGTCACATTATCTTGTATGATGCTTGGTTTTAGATAACTAGATAAGATAAATGCTATGATAGGAATGACTGACATTGCCGATTATACTTTTTGATCTATTTGAGAGTCTTTCTAGATAAACTAGAAACCTTATCACATACAGTCATCAAATAGAAAATAAGATAGGGTTTTCAGCTGGAAATTCGATTCATGTTAGCTTTTTTTAATTCGGATTTTCAGCCTTTCAAATAATGCCTATTCTAAGGTCTCTAGATTTATCTTTGGTTGTGGTTTTGGACAATCATCCTAAAATGCCTTAAGAACTCTACATAACGACGAGCCGATAACATGAAATCCACAGCATTTGCTAAAAGCTTTTCAATCCAGTCCAATACCCATCAACACTGGATTAGAATAGTTAACCCTTAAATGCATGATTTATTTTATCGTATTGCAAAAAATGCTATTGTATAGGTATTTATCTATAGAATTTAGATAATAAATATATAATAATTATACAATAATATTAATATTCATAGAGTATATATATTGTTTTGACAAAAAGAGGTGCGTTCAGAAACTCACAGCTATCACATTCTTAAAAAAATGAAATGACGTACTTTGTTGCCATATGGCAACATTATGCATTTAAGGGTTAAGCCACTATGTGGCCAAATACAAATCTAGCGTTAATGGATTCACAGGCTGAATTGAAATACTGGATCAATATTAGTTAGCCATGAGAGACAGTGTTTCTCTTGCGCATCGCCATCCGCCATCTTTGATTTTCCCGTGAGACAGTGGTCACAAACCACGGGTCGCTTCCACGTGCTGTTTCGTTTTACAACTTTTTAATTTACGTCACAAGAGGTGCTTACTCGCTTAAATTTATGATTCGCTCAAAGAACCACTTAAAAACTTTACGGTGGGTACAACTAACACGTAGTTTTAGAGAATTAAGTGTAATATAGGTTTAAGTAGGCGTTCAGGGGCGTGTAATGAAAGTACTAAAATGTTGTTTTTTTTTTATGTTGAGCCTTTATACAGTATGGAAACCACGTATATGCAATAAATTATACCACATACTGAGTGACTTGTTTCTGACGATATATAAAAAATGAACGAAATTGGTCGCCAAAAAAAAATCAGCGTTTCCCTACATTTTGACGAGTTATGCGAACATATGTAAATGTTGGGAACAAGTGATTTTTTTTCCATCCCATCGGACTATGAGAGTGAGGGAAGAGGAACTGCACCTGTTTCTATGCGCACACTTGTGCACTATGATATCTCCCGCGCCCAAGGCTAGTCTCCGTTGAGATTGGCCGCCGTGGCCGAAATACGGTCTGGAGGACTTTATCTTTAGTCTTTGATCATGAGTGTTAATGGGATGAACTTTGAGGTTATTTCCATTTAATAAGTAAATGTGTGTTGTGATATGTACCAAAGTCGGTAGGTATTTGTCGGAGTTATATGTGTGTTTTTAACCGACTTCAAAAAAGGAGGAGGTTATCAATTCGACTGTATTTTTTTTTTTTTATTTTTTTTTATGTTTGTTACCTCATAATAACCGACTGGGTGAACCGATTTTCATGATTCTTTTTTTATTTGAAAGCTGGTGCTTCCCGTGTGGTCCCATTGCCACCATTTCAATATCTGATGATGGGATCTTGTAGAAATCGTGGGAACTCTTCAATAAATAACAGCAGATTAACCGCGATTGTTGCTATAGCATATCTAAGCATTGTTTACACCATCACACAACATAATATCACGCCTGTACTCACTACAAAGGTTATAATTTTTTTTTATTATAATAATAATTAATACCAGTAAAACAACCGCGATTGCTGCTATCGCATATGTATGCATTGTTTACGCAATCGCACAACATAACATCACGTCTGTACCCTATAAACGCAGATGCAGCTTCCTGTCACTGATATTTACATAGCAAGTAGTGTTTATATGAATTTGATTGGGGTGGATATAACTAAAAAGTGAAAAATAAAAAATTTTATATAAAAAAAAACAACTGACTTCCAAAAAAACACTACAAAGTGAATAATAATTTTAATTTCGGAAGTCGGTGTCAAAAAACCAAAATGCGGAACCAACGACACCGACTTCCAAAATTAAAATTATTATTCACTTTGTAGTGTTTTTTTGGAAGTCGGTTGTTTTTTTTTATATAAAATTTTAAAACGTATGTATACCCATTAATTACTTCTGAAACTTAATTTAAAAGAACTAACCAATTTGCAAGAAGTTGGAAAACATCGTGAGGAAACCGGCATGTCCTAGAACCAAAAAATCGAAGACATGTGTATCTACCAACCCGCACTGGGCCCGCGTGGTGGAATAAGGCCCACGCCCTCTCACCGACAGGAGACGTCCCAGCAGTGGGAAAATTATAGGCTGATTTTTTAAAATTTTGTATTTATATAGTGTACATTAGGGTGTCCCAAAAAAATCAAAGTCGTTTTTTTTAAACGCATATCCTCTTAATTTTTTACTTTTAAGTCAAAACAATTGTAAATAAAATTTTAAGAAGGTAGGACCTCGGTAACCCGTGCCGACTTACATCAATACATGTCGGGACTTGCTCTCTAAGGCTGACGCGACCTAGTGTGTCGATGTGCTTGTGATTACTCGTTATTTAGTTATAGAACTCGCTTTATTTTCAATCAGTCAACATATCAGTGCAATTACGCAGTTCTAAAAGGGGTATATTTTTGATAGGTGACGTAAAACATCAAATAACGGGTTCAAAACTTCCGTCAAATGGACAAGTTCTAGCAGTTTTATTTTACAATATCCGTGAAGTGAATTTAACTGTCAATGAAAGCGCGATTCTCACTATTGGCGAGTGTATTATATATTGGGAAAAGGCGCGTATTCCTACTAAATCTTTGCCTAATTGTATGAAAAAACTTGTAAACTTATATCAAGTTTGGAGAGACTTGCAAAAAAATGCACAAAAGACACAAATCGTATTTAAGCAACGCCGTCAAGACTTTGTCAACAATTTACAAAATTTGTTTGACATTGCACACGCTGTTGCGTTTCAATTAATAAAAATAAATGAGGACAGAATCTTTTTACAACGGCAAAGAGAACCAGGCCGACCTGGTCACTTAGCAGGAGTGGATAAAAAATTGACTGATAAAGAGGAAAGAGCGCGCCTCAGAACTATCGAAGAAGAAAAACGACGTGCTAAATATTTATCTGAGCCGACTCCTTCGACATCATCTTATGTACCGTTACAAGTGACTCATCATCTGAATCTAATGAAAACTTAGATTTACAAGAGGACGCACCGAAGCTTGTCGAGAACACGCAACCCAGCAAAACACCTCTGCGGAGAGATTTTATTACTCCAAAATTAGTAGCAGCGCTAGATAGGTGTCAATTGAGTATGAGAGATTCTGTGTTCATTCTTGAAGCAACTATTGAATATCAATGCACTTCAGCAATAAAATCACCTTACCAAGATTTGTGCTTTTTGAAATCAATGAAGTCTTACGAGAAAATTGATAAAACGATCTCAAAAGCAGCCTTGCAGAAAATTACTCAGCATTTGTGGCATTTAACTGACGAAATTTCTATATAAGCACTGTTTGATGATGATGTGGACCAAGAAAATAAAGTTAAAATGGTTCAAAATTTAACCAAAGAGAAAGAAAAAACTCATGGAAAACGATACATCCCATCGAAAGAAGAACTTTGCGGTTCATTGTGTGGTAAGTTTATTAAATAACATTGGCATTAATAGTCAAATAAATTTTTACTTTCATTCCTTGTGAAAGTAGTTTTTTGAACACTCTTATCTTATTTTGTTTCTACATCTCTGACTTAATTTCAGTAAAAAGCAAGTCCTTGTTCAACCGCCTTAAAATTGAAGACAGTTTTCTATATGAATGTCCTACTTTGTGGTCAAATAATGCTTCGTTTCAAGAAGCCAGAAAAAAAGTTTCGGCACTGGAGGTAGTAAACGATGTAGCCAAAAGAGCGATTAAGTTAATGCAAGACTTGTGATTCATGGATTAATCACTGTTGAGGAGGAACCAAAACAATTTTTAATTACGTTGCGTACAAGAACACCGCAAAATTTATCCTGACTCTAAAAAACAAACGTTAAAAAGATAATTTGAACAATAATAATATGTTTTAATGTTAATGTGTAAATAATATACAATTTGGGTGTACTGGAGTTTTAATTAAGAAATAAAAATTAAGTTCTAAATTCCTCCTACAGTAAGTCAGTACAAATTTTCATGTGAAAAGTTTGGCATCAAGTCGGCACGGGTTATCGTTGTCCAATCGCAATAATATTTATTATTTGAGTCAATGTGGTCAATCCGAATAAAAATAGAGGGTATGCGTATTTGATTTCGCAAAAAAAAAAAATTCCCTTGTGTCTTGGGACACCCTAGTGTACATAATAAAGAGTATTCTATAATATTCTATTATGATAATTATGAACTAGTTTATCTTTTTTGTAACCAGTAATATACAAGACAACACAATAAGTGAAGGAATTGCAATTCCCTTTATTCCTAGTCGTGATTTGCTAATCTTTATTGAACACTATTAATTTACAAGCCTATCATAGTAAAGTTATGTCAGTAAGCCGTAAAACATCGTTGCAAAACTAGTAGGCAAACTATACGCCTAAGTACATAATATTATAACTTACGTAAAGGCAGCAGCAAATTTAGGCATTACGTAGGCTCATAATAATAAGTGTTATCGCAAAAATTGTTCACTTTAATTCGATTTTCCCCAAAGAAAATAAGTGTTTCGTTAAATAAATACCAACGCTTCTTAATTATATCTAATAATAATAGCATTATTGTCTCGCTTCAGAAGGCATGCACTATTGGTTTCGTTTTGTGGAGTCAGATAGGCAGTCGCTTCATGTAAAATACTGGTACTCAGCTGCATCCGGTTAGACTGGAAGCCGACTCCAACATAGTTGGGAAAAGGCTACGCAGATGATGATGATGTCTCGCTTCAGAAGGCCAATTATTCCCGTAGTTAAAAACGTTCAAAATCTAGTCGCGAACTCGTCTCAGCGACAATTAATCAATAACAAAAACTTATCAAAAATGTAGGGAAATTAGAGGTATTTTTGACAGATTGTGACTGAGATCACACTGTGAACATTCTTAACCCTTAGTAGGTATCGTGGGTCAAATTTGACCCAGAAGCGAACATAGCGAACATTAAACAAAAATTAGGTTAGTTACAAATGCGTGTAAAACATGATATTTTTTTTATATTCTAAAATTAAATCAAGATAATTTTGTAAAAAAATTTTTTTTTATTTCATAACTAACCATATTTTATACAAATAATAAAAAAATCTACGTTCTACAACAGATTTTTTGGTATGGGTAAAATATGAGCCACGATACCGGTAGTGTTGCCAAAAAAGGCGATACCAGCTAAGGGTTAAACGTGAATTACCCATCAGGGCAAAGGCCTTTTCTTATAAAGAGAAGACATGAGAATTGATCACCAGTTCACCACGCTTCTCAAAACGCGTTGGAGATTTCAAACTTATAGTAACAAGGTTTTCTCACGATAGTTTTCACTCACCGATGTCAGCTATGTCCAAGATGTTTATCTTGGACATAGCTGACATCGGTGAATGAAAGAACAAAGTAAAAAAAGAAAAAGAAAAAAGTAAAGTACGTTCGTAAGTTCAGAAAGTACAATTATTAATTGAACAAGTCACTTTGGTACTTGCCCGAATTTGAACCTATGGGTTCGCAAGAACGTTTTAAAAACAGTTTTTCTAAATTATGTAGACAAGCGATTGGCTAAGTGACAACTGAATGCCTATAAAAGTATATTACATAAGCATTATCTAAAGCTAACATTAAAACATTATATAGACTATCACGATTATTAGAAAGTTATCTAATAATATTATGCGAAATAACATCAGGCAGCAATTTGCGAAATTAATAGTCGACCTTCCAATAGTAATTGGTAGGCTGGGTACAAAATTTGACAGTTAATATTATATAATAATCGAATGTAAATGTTCTATATTTAGGTTTAATTAATTCCCATGTGACACGATAGAGATGTCAAAATCTTTACTTGTATCATGTGTAATGTATTGTAATGTAAGGTAGGTGTGTCGAGGTACACACACATTACATTTTTTTTTTTCTAAAAAATCGTTGTCCCACGCTAGGAATTTCTCCTATATTGTGGGTGCGTTTACAAACATTTAAAGTCACATACACAGCCAGACCCGGAGCAACTACTTGTAGGTCATACAAATATTTGTTCCGTGCGGGAATCGAACCCGCGACACGCAGCGCAGCAGCGCGTAACCACTGCGCACGGATCGATCGATCAAGTTAAGCTACGCTTGCCGCGGTTGGTCCGTGGATGGGTGACTATCTTTACATACCAAGACCTACTCCGTGCGAAGGAAAGCATATTATGCCGTTGGTTCCAGCTGTCGTTCATGGAACTTTCACAGTCGTTACGGGTCGTCAGAAGCCCGAAAGTCTGACAATGAAGTCTGACACTGGTATAGTGTTACCCCATGGGGTTGTAGAGGTCAGATAGGCAGTCGCTGTAAAATACTGGTACTCAACTGCATACGGTTAGACTGGAAACCGACCCCAACATAGTTGGGAAAAGGCTAGGCAGATGACGATAATTATGAGACCAAAACGCTGACAGAAAGAAGACTACTGATAATATCCTCTAGGTAAAAGAAACCAACTTACTTTAAAAAAACAATTTCACTCCGATCACTTTTTACCCCAACAATAGACTAAACAATCGATAAACTAGAGCGAACACCTGAACAAATTGATTGTTACAATGTATAGCTAGGTAACTGTATACCGCACAGCTGACCTGTTCCGATTTGCAAGTTCTAATGTACAGTTTTGGCAGCGTCTCTAGTTCAAGCACAGTCAGTGGCAATGCCAAGGTTGGCATGCAAAATATTCAAATGGTACGTGTGAGCAAATTGTAAATCAATGGCAGATACGGTGTTATGTTTTATTGCAACGGGATTTGTTTGTTTAGAATGTGCGTCAGTGTGTCTGTTTGTTTTAATAGGGGATAATAAATAATTTGCTTTTATATATAGACGACACATATATCTTAGGTATACAACATGTAACGTTAAATGCGCAAAACCTCAGACACCCCAACTGATTTTTAATTCAATTGACCTATTTCAGAGAGAAAATAGGTCAATAAAAAAAAGGTAGGTTTTATGTGCTGTTTTAGTTTTACTGGCCATTCTGATCGTTTCTTGAGTCTGCGACGACGCTCAATCGAGGGAGGAGTCGTCACCAGGCCGCTGCGCCGCGCTGACATTGGCTTGCTTGACCTATTAATAAATAGACACGGCAACGTTTTTAATGAAGGTTTTTTGAAAAATGTGACCTATATTAAAAAGTGGTTCAATTAACTCTGCTCTTTATTCTGATCAAACTATTTTCAGGTTTTGCGCATTTAACGTTACACGTTGTATATTTGTCTGTCTTTTTACTTTGAATACTAACTTATTTTGACTGCCTTAGTGTAGTGATCGCAAGCGAGTATGAGGTCCTGGGTTCCATTCCAGGTTGGGCAGTGTTATTGGGTTTTTCTCTTAGGAAATTCTCAGTAGCAGTCCGAAGTCTGGAGTTGTGCCCGGATGACGGCCATAGGTTCGCCCCCTATTACAAGGGACAACGTATCTGGCGATATGTGAGTTCACCGAATGTGAAGGGCAAACGAGCCCTTCAAAGGAATCAAACAACGATACGATTTCTTTACGTTTATTTTGATTGAACGACTTTACATATTCCTGAGTACACTAGCACTGTCTTTTCCTAAACAAAAAAACTGCACGCTAATTGCGTAACACACTATTACTCTCAATTTGAGTCATTTTGAAGCATATTGCTAATCCATTGCTCCATATGTTGGAAAAATTTAACGGCTCAACAACTTAAATAACGCAATGAATGTTGTTGAACTGTCAAAATGAAACCTATTGTTACTGATAGTGTATTACGCGAGGCTTCCGGCTACTGGGACCGCAATTAACTAGGACCGCGGTCCCAGTCGCCGGAAGCCTCTATTACGCAATTACCCTGCTGGTTGACACTTCCCGTGACCCAAGGGCTGGCTTTTACCTTGGCCAGAGGCTAAGCATTGCCACACAACGTGGCAATGCCGCCAGTCTCTTGGGAACATTACCAGTCGACAGCGATGCGGAGGAATATTTCGACGCATTATTTTAGTTTTTTAATAATTTTAGTTAGTTTAGGTTATTATATTTTTAGTTTAATAATCTGTAGTTTATTTAGTACTAGCGACCCGCCCCGGCTTCGCACGGATGCAATGGAGAAACACTGATAATTTTAGAGCCATTATTTCTCGTAAAAAGTATAGGATAAAAAATGGTTATTGTGGGTTATCCCTAAGAGATAGACATATACCATCGCGGACTTTTTTGTAGACCTTTTTAAGGTGTACAATACTGTAGTACATTATTTTGATCTATCTCGAATAGTTCAGCCAGCGTTTACAATGTAAGCGCAAAAAAATGTGTTTATTTACGACATTACATTAGAAACCTCTAAAATTATCAGTGTTTCTCTACTATAGTATGCATGTATTATACATATAAACCTTCCTATTGAATCACTCTATCTATTAAAAAAAACCGCATCAAAATCCGTTGCGGAGTTTTAAAGAACTAAGCATATATAGGGACAGACAGACAGGGAAGAGACTTTGTTTTATACTATGTAGTGATTAGAAGTTTGTACATATTTTAACGTAATGTAGTTCCAGCATAACCCCTTTAACCCGCCGAGCATGAGCCAGGGTATCTCACACCCTGGTAAAATTTAAAAGTAGCGTATTTTTTAAAATCCTCGTCTGGCGGCACTAGCTCGCTCAGTAGCTGAAGGCAGAGGTGTGCAGGACGGGGTAGTGGCGTGATCGCAGTGTGGCGCGAGGCACCGGCCGGGGTATATGTGCGCAAACTTGTCTCGGGTATGTTATACCCTGCCTCATTTCTGACGTATTTTTTTTACGTAATGATGTAATCATAAATTTTAGTTTATTTTTTTATTTTTTTAGAGTAAATAAACTGTAAACATGTCAAACCATATATTATGGTTTCCTATGCGGTAAAGGGTTAAAGTCACATACACAAACAGCCACACTTGTTTCCTATGCTCCAAAGAAAAACAAGGTCGTTCTTGTTATGTCCACCGTGCACCATGACAATTCAATAGATGAATCTACAGGCGAGAAACAAAAACCTGAAATTATAACATTTCATAATTCGACTAAAGCTGGCGTTGACGTGGTTGATGAATTGAGTGCCAGTTACAACGTTAGTCGCAACAGTAAACGGTGGCCTATGACTTTGTTCTATGGTATCTTGAACATGGCAGCTATCAATGCTTGCATTATATATCGAGTAAATAAAAACGTTACGATCAAGAGAACACAATTCATTCGTAGTTTGGGCTTATAAATGATTTACGAACACCTACATTCAAGAAAATCAAAAAAAAATATATTCCAAGTTTCATCCGCCAGCGAATCGAAAAACAGCTCGGTGAGCCCTCACCTAGACATGCAAATGTATCCGGACGATATGTCAGATGCCAGGATTGTCCATATAAGAAGGATAGAAAAACCAAACATTCTTGCAATGCTTGTGCCAAGCCCATATGTTTGGAGCATGCAAAATTTATTTGCGAAAATTGTGCTTATCTCAACAGTACTGATTAATCCAATTTTCAATTAAAAAAATAATAATAAGGTAAATTACGAGGAGGATCTCATTATCTTTTAGTTTTAAGTTGATTTACATTCCAAAGATAAATATTTTTGTTCAATTCTTAATTTTTGTAAAACCCCAAATTTTGTGACTATAATTATTAGAGTATAAGAAAAACGTGAATGAATAAATAATTATTATTGTATATGGAACTTCTTTCATTTAAATCCATTAATTAATTCATTATAATACAAAATAAATCAACAAAATTAAAAAAAATAATAATTTGAATTATATTACGGTACATTAAGATAAGGGTATGTCCCACCCTGCCACATTCTTGAAGTAACTTTTTTTCGCCTCATGCTCGCCGGGTTAAAAATATTTTTATTTTAAAAATATTTGACACCCCGTTCTAAACTTGCTTGAATGTTCGAATGGAACCCGCGCTAAATTATAGCCAGTCTGCACTAAATAAGGTTGACTTTAGTGGAGAACCTTTACTTTACTATACTGCAGTGCTAAGCTCAAAAGCGGTATCTCAAAAATAAAAAAATCGTAAAGTTGATTTTCATAGCATCGGATAGCTTAAAGATACGCATCCAATGAGCTAAGACAAAATAAAAACTTTATAACATTTTTCCCTATGTCAGTTTTACCTCAAATCACTAAGAGAATAAAAGCTAAACTTCAATGTTCTCAAAACTAGCTTTTCCTGAGAGACCGCTTTTGCGTTTAGATCAGCAGTATAGAACAGGCGTTTGTCTTACTCTGTTCAAGAATTAGTTTTGTGTTTTGATCAATTCTTTCTATAAATTAAGAAATCTGACATCACAATATTTATTAACAGACCATGTCATTTAGCGGGCACAATTCCAGGCACGCTCCGAATCTGTTTATATTTAAATGTCTATGATATAGTAATTGTTTCTTCGTTCAGTCGACCTTGTAAAATAAGGCGAAACATCTGATGGACCATTTTTGTAATTTTACGAATATTGTCTAATCTCAGTCTCAATCCGTCAAAAATACCTCTAAATTTCTCTATGTTTTTGACAAGTTTTTGACATTGATTGTCGCTGAGATGAGATTGCAACTAGATTTTGAACGTTTTTAATTACGGATATTTGCCTTCTGTTCGAAAAATTCAAACTGATTTGTTTACTATATCTTAAATTCATAATCTCATATAATTTCCATTAGATCGCCAATTAATCAGTTATCTACTTTAGTGAAATGTATTCTAAGTTGATCTTTGAGAGAATGTTTGTAAAAAAAAAGGTCATAATAAGGTTTGGTTGCAATGGAATTTGAACTTTGTTTGCTATGACATTCAGTTTGTTGTTCCATAACTTCTGAATTCCAATATAGGTACTATGTTACTAGGACTATTAAATGATACAACGTTACGTTTATTCCATGCGAACGTGTTTACATCAACGCACGTGTTATTATATCACTGTTTTTTTCGAAAAAAAAAATCCTTTTCGAAATAATTTGGACGCTAAATTCGCTTGAATGTTCAAATGCAAATAGAGTTGTTTATTGCCAGCCAGCACAATATAAGGTTGACTTTTACAAACAACCTTTACGCGACATATCAAGCTAAACATATCCAGTATAAGCTGACTTCTCATTGTACGGAAAGCCTATACAATGCGAGGTCAGCTAAAACTGGAAATATATAGCTTAATATGTCGTCGTGTGTCCCAAGAGAGAGAGATATTGATGACGATAACCACTCTCGCTATCTAAATACCACAACTAAACATATCATTAATATCATAAAAATAATCGATCATTCGCTCACACAATCGATTGAGAATCGATAAAAATTAATCGAGACTTACGTAATACCAAAAGTGAATGTACGATTAGGTCGTATGGCGATATTTAATGAGTTCTGTATGCAAATAGGTGAATATCTAGGCTAGATTGTGTTAACATTGCCCTGTTCGTTAGGTAACGAGTTTCGATCGATAACCAATCGAGTTGTCCTGCTAACGGGTTATTTGACTGATAAAAAGATGTGGTTAAAAATGTTGATGACAGTTTTTCGTGTTTAGTTTCCAGTGAAGATGACACATACACATATATCATCACGCCTTGTTAGAGCCCTAGCTAGAAGGTTAATTACGTCCCTAGGGCTATAATGGTAAGGTTTGCATTTAAGATAAAGCTGACAACAGTGACGACAAATTATATTCTATAGCTTCCAAATGGAAAACCATATAAGACCGTTTAGAGAATATAAAGATGAAGTAGATAATGCCAGGTTCGGTTATAAATCCGGCACAGTTATAACCTATAATAATATATTGTTGTAAAGGTCACACAGTAGACACGACTATTCGTTTACAAACATTACATCATATAAGACCATATCAGCTTTCTATAATTTATTAAAGTCCGTTTTTGATTAAGATGTATTAAATTTTATTTAGAAACTATAAAAACATCGGTTATGGAAAACCTTTGTATCGCAATCTACCTAAACATATTATTAAATAAAAATCGCTTTTCGTGTCTGCCTGTGTGACAGTGTTTCTTGTAAACTATGCAACGGATGTGGTTTTCGTCATCATCTAGAGAATTTATTCTAGAAGGTTTATGAGGAGTATGTCATACTTTACATTAAACTTAAATACAATTTAGAAAACTCAGTTTGGTCAAGTCGTAAAAGCCGTGCGAAGCAGGGGCGGGCCTCTAGTACTATAATAAACAATAGTAACATCGTTATTATTTATGGTTACCTACTATGGGTTTCTCTTTTTATAGCATTCTATTGCGAAATGGTTGTCGATTTTTATGGCTTTTAAAAAGTCCGCCTTGAAGATAGTTGCCTTTATTTCCAACGAGCGTTTGCACGCGGCATCGTCCACGTAAAATTTCTTGTTTTAAAAAATATATTTCCTATTACACTTGGCAATACTGCAGGGTAATTGCGTAACACACTATCAGTAGCAATGGGTTTCATTTTGACAGTTCAACAACATTCATTGCGTTATTTACGTTGTTGAGCAGGCAAATTTTTCGAACATATAGAGCAATGGATTAGCAATATGCTTCAAATTATTCAAATTGAGAGTAATAGTGTGTTACGCAATTAGGGTGCTGTAGCTTCCCATCAGTAAAATAATTTTCGGGATGAAATCAGGAGTTTTGAAGATTACCCCCTACAAACAAATTCACAAATTTGACCTCTTTAAAATATCGGGTCCG
The DNA here is from genome assembly GCA_949629135.1 of Eremobia ochroleuca. Taxonomy (NCBI): domain Eukaryota; kingdom Metazoa; phylum Arthropoda; class Insecta; order Lepidoptera; family Noctuidae; genus Eremobia; species Eremobia ochroleuca. The sequence goes on along the minus strand of OX451396.1, from coordinate 3,079,804 downwards.
TTTTTTCTATGACACAATGAATGAAACCGCGCGAAATGAACGCGAAATTGGCATGATTAGCTAAGGCATTGGCGTGGTTTCGAAGTAAGGAATCTTTAAGTGGTCGTGAATTAGGGCCCAGTATTATAGATATCTTGCAGCATGATTCAAAAAGTGACGACATAAATCCTGAAATTCTTCAGTCATAGCCAGGGTCAAATTCTGTCACAGCATTTGACTTTTACACACATTTTCACTTTATTTCTAGCATTTAACGCTCACCTTGATAGCCATTGGACATTGAACCTTACTGAAAATAAATAAAATCGACTCCACTATTTCAAATACGAAATATTTAAACCCTATCTCTAAATATTTCGTCAATATGCCTCGTTCCCAAGGTACCTACTGCGGCACAGCTGAAAGCATCGTCAATAACAAGCTTGATTTATAGATTCTCCAGTAGATACAGAGTTGCAACATAAATGAATTCGCCAACAGAAAATATACCAATCGCATTTAGAGCAATTAAGGACCAGCTTATCCTAACCTACCTGACCCCCCTCTCTTGAAGAAAATTGGAAGAATTTGGTGGAAATGTGAAAAGTAGTAAAGGTCATGATAAATTGGAGCGCAAATGCATTGAAGTTTTGGTTGGCGGGTTTCCAAGATGTGGCTTACGCCATTTCATTGCGATGTTTATTATAATGTTGTGTTTTAGGTGAATAAACGTTATGGGAGTGTAATTGTTTTTTGAATTAGCGTACGCTTGCAGCCGAACGATTAGGAATTGTGAATGAAATGTAAATACAAGTGTTCATTCACTTTTTGTGTGACGTCTGTAGAAGATTATTTCTTGCAGTTTAACTTTAAATTTTACTGTTCCAATTTTATTGAAATGAAAAATGATGGCCTGAAACAAAGATGGCGGGTGGCTACCTTACATTGTAATTCTGAACCAACATTACTTGCACCTGTAATGAAATTCATTTTAAGTTTATTTCTAGGCACTCTAATTGTATGGGAAATCTTACTACTGTTGGTTAAACCTAAGTACATTTTTTTTTGTAAAAGTTTTATTCAATAAATTATTTTTATTAAATTATCTTCCGCCTTAGTCAAAAGTCGGCTATATTCAGGAAATGAATTAGTGCAAGTTGAAAACCGTAACGTTACTTGGAAAAAAACTCATTGGCGAACTTACTTTGTAACGGAACTGGGAAGTGAGAACGCAGTTTTTACTTCGATACTGAGAGATAATGCCTACAAATCTGTTTAAATAGAATAGCCAGATTGGGACTTGAACTACTCATGTAGATATACAGCATGTTTTTTTTAACTGCTCCAAATTTTTACAGGATGTTCTACCCATGAATATGAACAACTTTCACTATGGAACCAACTCTGAAATCACGAAAAAAAAATCAGCTGTTTCATACATTTTGGTCAAGTAGGTATTGAACTTTTGTATTAAACAGCTGATTTTGTTTTCGTGATTTCAGAGTTAGTCCCATAGTGAAAGTTGTTCATAGTCATGAGTAGAACACCCTGAAAAAATTTGGTTTTACCGAACACTTACGGGAATTAAATACAGTTATGATATTATGTAATGTGTACGACAAAAGTATGTCCTCATTCACAACCAGTACCACTTCAAGATTTAATTGTGGTACCACAAAAATCCCATCTGACATTATAATTACCATCTAAACACTGTAGGTCCGTATAGCGAATTGTACAAATAACTGTTACTCGTAACACTTATTTTCAACGAATTATTAGCAAGAGATTTTTCGCACGACGCGCAGTATAAAAACCATTTTGTAAAAGTACTCCATTCTATAGGGTTCGCATTGAAAGCGAGAGCTCTTTATACTGGTTTTGTATGACTCATGCTTCAGATAAGTCGATTTCTTTAAGTACAGGTTGCCGGTAGAGTTCCGTAGTGAAATTATAATTTATGTATCTCGGTTGGTTTTCTGGTTTTATGTTAGGTAATCTCACTAATACTGGACGATGTTTCCGCTCAGGATTTTGTCAAATTGTAGTGTCTACTTGTTTAGCCAAGGAAGCAGTTCTGTAATCTCTCTGTAAACTGTCTATGTGAAAATGCAACATTGATAAAGATTTTTAATTGATTTTTTTTAAATCTTTATATTGAATACATTAAGGCCCTTTGTACACACATTTTTTGCCGTGAAAATCTACGGTTTATTGGCCGTGTGTAAGAAAGGTCGGCAGTGTTGTATGGATCACTATGGAAGCTAGTTGACAGACACGTTTTTTCTACGGCGCGGCTTATATCTAAGCCGTAGCGTAAAGAAACCATGCCGTGTACAAAGGGACTCTTTAATTTTGAAGAAAACAAACGCAAGTTCCAAACCTCATAAGCTAAAAACGTTGTATCATTACGCCCGAATGGCAAAGCCAATTCCTTGCGACTCCTGATAGTTGTAATGGTGAAGAAACAACTAAAATGCGCTAAGCGTGGTCTTGGAAGAACCTTGTTTAGCATCTATGTCTATTATAGCTCCAAATTGTAATTGAAATACTTAACTGAAAACGGTGCAAAAGAACCAACCTATTACCTAGGGTAGGTTGGACCATGGGAAGAAACAAGAACCTCCTCCTTTTTGAAGTCGATTAAAAAAAATATGGAGCAGCAGTCTCTTTTTCGCGAATTTGTCTTAGGTCCCGTAGAGGTTTTCAGCTATTTATAATGATTCCTTTTAGACTCAGGTACTCACTTCACTCTCAAAGACACTGCTGACTTGCTAAGCTGACTTATAGAAGGATCGACCTCTTTAACGGGCGCTCAATTACCGACCCATTTCGCTCTAAGCCGCTTACACTGTAAGTTTTCTTTTGCAGTACATTAACAAGGGTTTGAGTGCCTTTTAAAACTCGAAAATAAGGTGTCTGGAATAGATGTGTGAAGAAAAATGAAATAATTCACCGTGAAGGAAGGAAGAAAATAAGTTTTAAACCAAAAGGTACCTAAAGAATCGTACGGTACCATAGGAACGGGCGTGATGTTATGTTATCTAGTTTTTTATTTTATTTTCATAAGAATGATATAAAACAAAACAATAAGGTAAAAACACATGTCCACCAGCACTAACATAATGAGCAGTCGTACGGAACCGTATTCCAAACTAAAATAATGCAAGACAAACTGGTCATTTTTTTTTTTAACAAGCAATTTGGTATCAATAAGACATTTATAGGTCGCCCCAGATTCGAGTAGGGAGACCAAATAGCAAGGAGATGGACTGTCCCAATATTAATGCTCGAATTCTAGTATTCAAGGAGGTAATATTAAATTAAAGGAGTTTTAAAGTATTTTTTATCTGAGGAATTTACAGTTTAATTAAACTACTACTTATTGTTAAACAAATTAGGAAAAAAAGTAACAACAAAATACATAATTAAACACCCGCTTTCTGAGTGGTAGGCAGAAACTATAGAACGCCACCTGCTACGGTTCTGGCATACACCATACATAAAAGAAAAAAAAAATCGAGTATAAAACCTTATTTTTCAAGATTGCTTAAATAAGAACAGTATGGGCCAGAGATTAGATGTCATTGGCCCATATCAGTAACCCAATCACTGACTATGGCGGCCAGTTAACTGTTACGTACTCCGCACTAATTACTGCCTTAAGGTCAGTGTTCCGTAATGAGCGTATGACGATTAATTCGTTATCTACTAAAACAAAACGATTTTGACATGATAATCTACGTCAGTTAGGAACTAAGCAGACATCATTATTATGCTGAACTTGACAGCAAAAAATAATGTGCGTTTTTTTTTTATTATTGATATTATTTCACTTGCCTGAACGATGACTTTTTTTTAAAGTTTATTGTGCTTATATACCTTTTCTATATATTCTTTTCTATCATGTTTTTTAGTAATCCTAAGATTTCCACTACATTTGCTGTTTTACCCGTGACAACCTCTAATTGGTTTGATGTCTCATATACAATTTTTATCCTTCTGTTATAGCCCAGCTTTAATTTCTTAGTTAATTACGTTATTTTAAGCCACTTTAAATTAAAAAAAAAAATGTTATAGAAAGGTGTTTGAAAGTCCGTGGCTACGCATAACCTATATAAATCGATAGCTGACGTAAACAGTACAGTGTCAGCTATCAATTTATATGAACACGTTTCATGCCTAGCCGACATTTTGAAGAAAAAAAAATCAAAATGGCGGGACAGTAGAGGTATGCCAAGCTTCATATAAAAATCTTCAATCCACTTTCACAACAAATAATTTGTCCTGAAATTCTTGCCAACATGGCGACCCCATTCTCGAGATATTCGACACCAGATGAATGAATACAATTAAAGATGATAACTACAAACGTTTTTTGTATACTTTACTAATGTTTCAAATAAAAAAACTGCACAATGGTGGCGGCTCGTAGAAGATTTATTAGTATCAGTTGAAAAAGTAGGGTTTTGTGATGTCGATAATTACACTGAACCCAGTATGTGGGTCATACTATTATTTGGTGAGGTTATTCATCACTATTCTGTAAGGGCATTCAGCAGCAACATGGTGTCTTTTTAGGAGGAACGCGAATACTTCGCACGGTTTTTACGAGTAGACAAAACATCGTCATTTCATAATAAAATGTAAAAATATAAACGTATTATACACATAAAACTTCCGATTAAATTCATTAAAAATGTTGATGAAACCGTAATAAAATCCGTTGCGTAGTTTAGAAGAACAACGCAATTACGCAGACGTAAAGCGAGTTTAATTTATAATATTGGGATCAATTTTATTTATCGTAAGAACCGAGATATATTGCAAAAAAAAAAACTTTCTCATTTGCAAAATACTTGGGCAAACGTCATTTAAAACTATTCCAAATTTCAAGTTGATAGCATTAGTTCTTGAGATATCCAGCTGTGACAGACGGACGGACAGACAGACAGACTGAGTCGCACCATAAGGGTTCCTTTTTACCATTTTGGTACGGAACCCTAAAAATAGCATAATAGGATGGCGAATGCGTTATATAGAACTTTTTAAAGTTAAGTTTTTTTTATAATAAGTTGTTTTTTTTTTTATACAGGTTGAAATTGAAAACATGCGACAAATCGAAATGAGAGATTGTACTCATCATTGTGAACAACTTTTACTATGAGATAAAACCTGAAATCGCGAAAAAAAAAAAATCAGCTGTTCCCTACATTTATGTTCGCATAACTCGTCAAAATGTAGCGAACAGCTGATTTTTTTTTCGCAATTTCATGTTTGGTCCCATGGTAAAAGTTGTTCATAATGATGAGTACAATGTCCCATTTCGAGTTGTCGCATGTTTTCAATTTCAGCCTATACAACGTGTAACGGAAAGGGGGTATCAACCCTGAAGGAGGTGAATGTGCTCATGAAACTCAACAACTTTCCCCAAAGAACATAGGTCGAAATATGAAAAAAAAATTTGGCCCTCCCATAGTAAATCAATCAGCTGGTAGTCAGTTTTGTAAGGGAGGGCCAAATTTTTTTTTCATATTTCGACCTATGTTCTTTGGGGAAAGTTGTTGAGTTTCATGAGCACATTCACCTCCTTCAGGGATGATACCCCCTTTCCGTTACACCTTGTATAATCGGCGACTGGTGTTATAAAAAATCCCAACTCACACAACTAATTGTCTTTAACCATTAATGTCCCACGGTTGGGCAAAGGCCTCCCTAATCTCTTTCTACCTCCCTCTGTTCAGAGCTGCCAAATACCAATCTTTATCTAAGGAGTCCACTCGCCACTGCTACGATCTTTAATAATACACGTATGTAAGCACTATTAAAAACTTTCTACCATTTCCGATTTCAGATAACAACTTTTTGCACGACATTTTATCGACATCAATAGAAATAAACAATAATAACAACTCTTAATAATAGAGCTCGGACAATAGACGATTTAGTGGTCCGCAATCTCTCTGTATCGATACTTAATACATTTTATCGATATTCGATCGACATAACGTGCCGCGCTCCGACCGCATCGTCGACATCGGACCGAAATTAATGACCCTTCAATTCGACTGGATTAAATACTAAAAAGAACAAAACAGTTAAAATGCTTTTACATCGCATCGTGATTTGTTCAAAAGTGCAGAAACGTATTTTACAAGGCGGTGTTTTGTTAATGTTCAGAAATTGTGGATTAACTTCTTTAAATTAAATCGATTGGATGCAAAGCGAGCCGACTTAAAAAGTTAAAGACCCGAAGAGAAATTAAGTGGAACATAAATTGTGTTACTAAATAAAGCAATTCAAACAAAAATGGTGGACGTACGCACGACGACATATCAAAGCTATACATTTCCAGTATAAGCTAACTTCCCACTGTACGAAAAGCCCATACAGTGCGAGGTCAACTAAAACTAGAAATGTATGTATAGCTTGATTTGTCGTCGTGTCCTACCGATGAAGACACTCCTCTCCAATTAACAAGGAAACCTCGCGAGGTGTCCCTCACCGATTTAGTTGTGGCTTTACCATAATAATCTACATGAAAAATGATGAGATACGTATATTTTCTTTTTTGCTAACAAACGTTTTAAAGGGGTGAAAATCACCCTCAAAGTTCGTACCCCAAAATGATGGTTTGCAGTTTTCACATATTTCTAATAAAATTTTTCCAAAAAGACTTTAACCATTAAAAAGAGCATAAAAAATTATGAAAAATACCTTTATTCACATATTTATAAGAATTGTGGATATACAATTTTTTTTTTATTAATAATAACAAAAAATTCATAACTCAAAAACTATTTATTATTTTTTAATGGGACCAATGTTAAGTCTTCTAAATATTATAATTTTAATTACCTATCTTCTTTCCACAAATGTAATGTCCCATCTTTCCCCATCGTTTTTAAGTATAAGTATGAGTCAGTAATACTCGGTGGTCTTACATTATTACTGCTGATAATATTATGATGGGCCACACAAGGAGGTAACACGATCATAGGGGCCCGAAGGCCATGGGCCATGCCCCATCTCTTTACCTAAAAGACTTGTAAAATGTTAGTACTTTAATACTTGAAGAGTAACGGTATTAGTGTAGGTACTAAAATTTTGATGGCACTTTTTGAATATGCTAGCGAGCTATAAGACTAGAGTAAAATTGTCTTTTGAGTACGTCGTATAAAACATTCTTTGGATATTTTCTCACGCTGTCTTTTCAACCATAAAATTGCTATAAATAAAGTCTTCGAGCCAATGACTGATAAAAGACTAAGAAAAGATACTTGATAACATAGCTACAGATAAGGTGTTAATCAGCTGATGAATAAAAATACTCTTTTCAAGTTTTTTTTTTTTATTATGATTAGCAATGTTATTAAGAATTTATCCAATTATGGAACAGAAAATGGAGGACAAATTATTAATTTATTTAAAAGGTCCTCCACACACGATTTTATCAAAGAAAGTTTATAATCAAGAACCCATACTATAATGTTATCTACGAGAATCTAAAAATGACCATTACCTACATCTCTAAAAATAGAAAATACACAAACAGCCCAACATTGTTCTAGCATGGCATATCGATTCGACATTGCCACAATCGAGAATGTCGTAAAAATCAGACCGCCTACGGCAAGCTCTGTAATAAACTATAATTACTTTCTAAACGCTCATCGGATACGGTATTGGTACAGTAATGAATCTATTAATAGTTATTATTAATAACATATTTTATTAGCCATCGAATCATTAGAGATGGTTACTGTGTATGAAGTTTTGACAGGTGACAGTCGGCGCGGTTTGATCTTTATTTTCGTTTAACCTGCTTTGGAATACTGTTATTTTTATTCTGTGGTTAAGCTGCTGTTTTTTTTTTATTCTGTGGTCAACTTGGCATTCATTCATTCATTCTTTTTTTTTCTCTCTTTGTCAGTTGTATGAAATAGCTCAAACACGGCAAATTGACGTAGGATATCCGTTTTGTTAACAATTATTTTCCCTGTCTTTACATAAACGTAATAAAAATCTTTGGGTGAAATATTATAGAGAAAAAAAATATTGTTGTAGTCTATAGTAATTAAGTATGTGACTATTTTCTGGAATGATGTGTGTCCATGAATCTTCATTCGATACTAGATTTAATATAGCAGTAAATTGCTTAATACGAAATGTGACAGTTTAATAAATTAACGATCCTTCTAAAATACTTGCTCGTCTCGTAAACGCATGTTTATAACAAGACTTACAAACACAAAACAAACCATAATAAATTGTTTAGTATAATTACTGTGCGGTCTTAGATAAATCTATTGTTTGGCATAATAATGTGCGGTCGTAATTTTCAGACCAGTATTTACCGCTTCCTAATGTACATAATGAAATACAGAAAGTAATCATAATAAATAATTACACAGTATCTTACGATATACGACATAAATTAGACGTTTCATCGGCAAAATTTATGTGACTTTAGGACTTCAGACGGATTTCACCAATAAAACTGAATGCGACTCGCACATCTAAGCCGCGGTCACTGTGCTGATCGCGTTTTGTTTCATTGGTGGTGGTCACTTAGACGAACTCAGGCAGGGAATGACAGGATCAAGAACGTTCAATGACTTGCGTGAAGCGAAAATAAGAAATTACTAAACTAGTAGGTACCTATTGTTCATTCCATTAGATACAGGTACGCACGACGGCATATCAAGCAATACATTTCCAGTTTTAGCTGACCTCGCACTGTATAGGCTTTCAGTACAATGAGAAGTCAGTTTATACTGGAAATGTATAAGTTTATACAGCATGTTTTTTTTTACCGGTTCAAAATTTTTACAGGCTGTTCTACCCATGAATATGAACAACAATCACTATAGAACCAACTCTAAGATCACGAAAAAAAATCAGCTGTTTCATAAATGGTCAAGTAAGTATTGAACTTTTGTATTAAACAGCTGATTATGATTTCGTGATTTCAGAGTTAGTCCCACAGTGAAAGTTGTTCATACGCATGAGTAGAACACCCTGTAAACATTTGGAGCCTGTAAAAAAAATCATCCAGTATGTCGTCGTTTGTATCAGAAGTTAATTTTTACTTGCACCTTGTTATATTTCCGTCTAAGTACGTATTGCAAACTTTTTTGAATGTAATTGACAGTTAGAAAAGGTGACATATCCGGGAAGGAATTTGTTTAAGACGTGCTTAACATTTTTGCTCCTCGGTCGTACACCGATGGAGATTTTAAGTTGTGTCGTACTGCATCTGCATCGAAAACTTCGATCGTAACAATGCGCTGTTCATAGCTTTTAGTTCAATGTTGAGATATACTTAATATTGCAGCGTCGTATTCATTGTTTCCAAAACTCGTAATTCTGCGACGTTGTTCTAGTTAATTGCATTTGTTCTATTATATTTTGGTTCTTAGAATCGTAATTTCAGCATATTATTTTGTTTCATGTTGTTTTGTAAAATAGTCATGACCACAGACTACAACAACCAATCAATCTGCTAAGCCTTTTCCCAGTTATGTTGGGTCAGGCTTCTAGTCTAACCGGATCCAGCTGAATTCTAGTATGTTACATATTGCGAAATCCTATCTGACCTCCACAACCCAGTAACTAGGTACCCCGGGGGAAAACTGGTTGTCAGAATTTTGGTTTTCGGACTACCGTAACGTACGTAACGACTGTCAAAGATCTATGAATGACAGCCGGGACCAATGTGCTTAACGCGCTTGCTTTCCGAGCCACGGAGGGGTCTCGATATGTAACGGATGGTCATCCATCGAGGAGGAGACCGCGACAAGCGTAGCTTCTTAGATTTCAACAACCATGCGCCACAAATGACCTGACTAAAACAAGAATCGTCATCGAATCCTCCTCTTTGCGACCATACTCATTCCTTTATTAAACTAAAGCTTCTTCTGTCGACCAGTTCTGTGCTTTTCCCATCCAGCGGATACCTGCGGTCTTCACAGGATCATCGGTCCACCTTGTGGGAGCCCTTCCTACGCCACGTCTTTCGGTACACGGTCGCCACTCCAGAACCTTTCTAGTGGCGATGCTTGGGGGAGGCCCAAGTCCTGCAGTGAGTGTGTATTTTGGCTGAAATAATGATGATGATGATGGTATGTCTCTCAAAGATCCCGAGTGATTAAGACCGAGAGCGTAACTGGAAATTTCCAAAAATTAAACCCATACCACGGATCTTTCGTTTTCCAGACTGTTATTATTATTATAGTATCAGTAAAACTTACAACAACTCCTGTATACAAGCTGTAACATAAATAACGCACAACCTCATAAGAGGTCATTGTATTCATCATTATGAACAACTTTTACTATGGGACGAAACCTGAAATCGCGAAAAAAAAATCAGCTGTTCCCTACATTTTATGTTCGCAAACTCGTCAAAATGTAGGGAACAGCAGATTTTTTTTTCACGATTTTAGGTTTGATCCCATAGTAAAAGTTGTTCATAATGATGAGTACAATGACCCCTTATGAGGTTGTGCGTTATTTAAGTTACACCTTGTATGTATGTTTTATTCTCAGTTCAGTGAGGGCAGTATTTCAAGTATACGTTTTTCTTTGTTTTGCCAGAATGGAGCCCCGAGCCAGTCCACTCTCGGATATTACGGAGTCACACTTTTCTCCTTTTTACATTTATCAAATTGCGATGCTCTGCAGAATTCTTGTTACAGTATCTCTAGCTTGATTTCCTTGTAGCAGCTGTTTGGCATAGTAAACTGAAAAATACGAAAGGGTGTAAAATGGACAAAAGCACTGTGTTGAGAATTTTCCTCTTTTGAAACCGACTAAAAAGAAGAACGATGACAAGACATAATTATTAATAAACTTGGTTTAAACCATACACACGTAAACTCTAACTAGAGAGTTTTGTCCAGCGGGATAATTGCGTAAAACACTCACAGTAGCAATGGCTTTCATTTTGACAGTTCAACAACATTCATTGCGTTATTTACGTTGTTGAGCAGACAAATTTTTCGAACATATGAAGCAATGGATTAGCAATATCCTTCAAAATGATTCAGATTGTAATTGAAAGTGTGTTACGTAATAAGAGCTGAATGACTGGTTTAGGTTACACGACTGTGTTAATTTCCAAAAAGATTCCAATCACGCCTTGAACAGGAAGTTATAAAAGAGCACCCAGCGTATGAAAGTCTATTTCTCGTCTCAGGTTAGGAGATAGACAACTCTTAAAAGAGAACAGATTATAAATAACATAACATACCGCTTGTAATCCCCAAAAGGTTAAGCATGTATGTGTACGTACCTATAGTAAACCCTCATTTCACCACATATTTTTTTTAATTTTCATGTAATATGGGGCGCCCCTTGGAGCTTACTGAATTTAATCTTCTATTACATGACTGTGTTCATGTTCACAAGCGGTTTGAACAATAAATCCATCACAGTCACAGCACACCATGAACAAAATCATTTCAGAAATTAAATTGAATGATAAATACCTACAGCTGTGAAGTTTTACAACGCGAATTTATATATAGAATCTTCTGACAGATCAGAATCTTAGGAGATAGTTTTTAAATTAATCCTTTATTAATAGATACTAAGTAATCAAAATATTTCTAAATTAAAATCACACAAAATCGCCAGCCCTCATCGCCTCAAAGAAAAAAATTAGTCTTAAGACACTACGGATACGGAAATGAGTCGTCACAGAGACACTCTCGGTATATATTTGTCGAACAATACCACCAGCGAGCGACAGAGCCAAACATTTGGGCATGTGTCAAGAATTAATTACCACGAATTGGAATGCTTGGGTTATGGCCAAATGTGGTAGACACTGTGTAAGGTTTTTAAATAAATTGAATATTGTTACAACGTATTGGATGTGGAGAGATTTGTTTTCTTCTGGTAGTGAATTTTGTTTTGGTAATGTAATGCGCAATTCTGCGGCGGTGTTTTGAGTTTGTCAGACTCAGGAAGGGTGTCGAGAATATGTGGGTCATACACGTTTCAGTTTTAATCATAGTCTGCCAGTTTGGGTAGTTTATGCGGCCTACCCAAATGTCCTTTCTTTCCTTTTTTTCTTAAGTTCTGAGTTGAGCTGCACGGTTACTGACAAATCCGTGCATGGACTAGACAGGTCCACTCAATCTGTGTGGTTTTTTCCTCAAAAGTCCATTTCAGACACCTATCTACATGGTCTTCACATGATCTGACCAAGATTATATCTGGAATTTAATAGAGACTGTGACCTCTGAGTTTCTTTCAGCCTTTCTTCTAAGAGTAGTCAGTTAGGAAACGCCGACCTCATCTAGTTTTAAAAATATGATTGACGCGTAACAGTGTTTATACAAACAAACTTACAGAAATAAAATTATTTATCGTTTACTTAAATGTTGTTTACTTTGATGTTTTGAATGGTGCAATTGGAGCGGTATACTGGGTGTCCGGAAAGTCATATTGGGCCACATTGAGATCTACCAATAAAAAAAATTACCATACTAAAAGTCTTATGGTTTCCGAGTTTTTTTTATGTTTAATGAAATTTTGGAAAATCTCTACCTTTGATCAGTTTTTTCCATGCCATTTCTACGAATGAAAACTTTTTCGAGTACAGGTTTTTTATAATCATCTTGAATCATTCTTCTATCGATTGAATACAAGAAAGTTACAGATATCATCTTTTAAATACCTAAAATTTAGGTTCAAACTTAAAATTTTCACTAAAAAAATTTTACCTTATTTTTGATCGGCCCTGGTGAAAAAAAAATGTTATTGGTAGGTCATTTTTTTTTATTGATAGATCTCAATATGGCCCATCAGCGGGTAAAAGGTAATCCATGACTTTTCGGACACCCTGTATGTCCGGTAGTGGACTGCTGTAGGCTGGTGATGATAATGGTGGTAGGTACTGCCAAGATAATTACAATACGTATCTAAGTCTCGACACTAAGCGGCAGTTAAGTATCCATTCTATTTTAGTGATACCGATTGGACATACATTACTCTTACATAATCAGCCTGAAATGTTCCCAATGCTGAGACACAGGCCTCCTCTCGGTGAGAGGTAGTGGGTCGTAATCCACCACGTGGGCCCAGTGCGAGTTGGTAGATGTCACATGGCTTCTAACTTTGGGTTCTAGGACATGCCGGTTTCCTCACGATGATTTACTTCAAGTATACTTGGCCGGAAGTTGTGAAAGGTTCTTGTATTTTTTGCCATTACTTGTGGGTGTCACATCCCGTCCTTTTTATCACAATAAATCTCAAGTTCTATTTAGGTTTTATTTCCAGAATCCATGAAATAAAGGCACTAATGGTGACTAATTATTAATCAAGAAGTTTCATTATCAATGCCAATATTGCCATCAGCAATTTATATGCTAATACGAATCGCATCAGGATCTGCTAACCCTTACATGGAAAAGAACGGAATGATAATAAAATTATGTAGATTTTAAACAGCAATTTGTTTTCAGCTTTAATTAACAACTCCTTTTACGGATGAATGTCTCTTAGATATTTTGTAGTGTCTAGCACCTTATTAGTATGACAAGTAATAAATATTTTGACATTATACATGGTGTATTTCATACTGGAAACTGATTTATTATCTGTATAATTTAGTATGATAGTTTAAGGATATGGTAAGGCCAGATTTTTTGGCACAGACAAACTAGCCGGTGTAATAAATACAGAGGGCAAGAACAGTGGATACTGGATAGGTATCGTAACACACTAACAGGATTATTGTTGAACTGTCAAAATGAAAGCCATTGCGGCTTTCATTTTGACAGTTCAACAACATTCATTGCGTTATTCACGTTGTTGAGCAGACAATTTTTTTAAACCTATGAAGCATTGGATTAGCAATATCCTTCAAAATGATTCAGACTGTTATTAAAAGTGTGTTAAGTGTGCTATTAGGGTGCAGATTCCGAAAATTCTTTGAGCTACAGTATTCCCGAGTGTCATAGGATATATTATTACACAAAGTCGCGGACAGAAGCTAGTACATTATATCCCATTAAAACTCAAATCCCTAAACACACGTGTTTGTTTCTAGGATTACACTAATTAATGTAATCCTAGAAACAAACACGAGAGAGACATTCCAACTGGCATTTCACGTGACACAGTGTGACACAATTCCATTCAGGACCTAATTCATATGGTTCTCGAGTCACGCGACAAAGCTAACACGCTTGAACACATAACATGCAAATCCTTTATTAAATTAATTCACACGCTCGACTACGGTACAGTTCGTTTAGTAATACATAATAAAAACAATGGTAAAGGGGGTAATGGTAATGGGAGGGGGTTTACACAATGTTGCTATGTCAGCTGAGATTAGTTAATTGTTTAACGTAAGGGATTGTGTATGAGGTGGAATATTTAAATAATCAGCCAATATAATGTTACCACTTTTGGGACACAGGCCTCCTATCAGTGAGAGGGAGTGGGCCATAATCCACCACGCGGGCCCAGTGCGGGTTGGCGGATGTCACATGTCGTCATTTTTTTTTTTGTTCTAGGACGTGCCGGTTTCTTCACGATGTTTTCCTTGACCGTTTTGAGAGCTGTGGTAATGAAATTAATTACCTACACAAAGTAAAGTGCCTGCCTGGGTTCGAACCCACGGCCTGCAACTCGTAAGTTGGGGCCTATACCACTGGACCACCACTGCTCATTTATCACTGATGCATTAAGAACTAATCCATTGCTTCATATGTTCAAAAAAAAATTCTGCTCAACAACGTAAATAACGCAATGAATGTTGTTGAGCTGTCAAAATGAAAGCCATTGCTACTGACTGTGTTACGTAATTATCTCGCAGTTCAATGGTTAGTTGAAAACAAAGGAAATATTCCAGAGCAACGCATTAATTGGTTTTAGAATGATCGCTAGCTGAAGTATCGGCCACGAATAATCGTGAAAATGATATTTATTTCAGGGAATGGCAATATTACACAATAAGAACTGGTTCTGATTATTTTGTTTTATAGAAACTATTGCCTCATATATTCACTATCACTATACAGGGTGAAATTGCAAACATGCGACAAATCGAAATGGGAGATTGTACTCATCATTATGAACAACTTTTACCATGGGATCAAACCTGAAATTGAAAAAAAAAATCAGCTGTTTCCTACATTTTGACGAGTTATGCGAACATAAATGTAGGGAACAGCTGATTTTTTTTCGCGATTTCAGGTTTTATCTCATAGTAAAAGTTGTTCACAATGATGAGTACAATCTCTCATTTCGATTTGTCGCATGTTTTCAATTTCAACCTATATATTCAACTCATCATATTCACTATTCAGCTTTTGACTGAGAATCAGGAAAACTGGCTTCATTATTTCGACAATTAAGAATCCAGGTCAGTCTGAAAATAACGCAGGATGAAATGAAAATAATAAAGGTTTTTGAACCCGAATTCTAGAACGATGTTCAAAGTATGAATCTCCGATAACAAGCAGGATACTCAGATCTAGTTTTTACCTTCGAACACATTTTATTTTAAAAACAGAACGACCCAACCTATTTCTTTAAACTCGCACAAGTGACAAAGGAAACGCTTCTTTCAGCCGACTTGTAACTGGTTCTAATAAGTAAAAAAAAAGTAATAGCGAGTAAAATTAACACAATAATGCTGCTGTCGGCTCGTGCTGTAAAAAGTGCGAATAGCTTCGGAATACTTCGTAATAGCTCGGGGAAACGCGAGTGCGTGTACTCTGTTATTTTTTAAATATTTTCTACATAGCATTATGAATTTCTTTTGAAGTCATGAATGAATTTATGGGTAGTAATGAGTGTTCTTTGTGTTTTATTATTGTTGAAGTTTTTGACTGCGGAGTAATTTTGCATAATTTTAATGTTGTTTTGCGCTTTGACTTTCAGTTGTGTAGGTCTGTAGGACAGTTGAGAAATATGTAGCAGGTAGTTAGTACGTATACCAACTTTTGATGGTTTGTTGCTAAAATAGACGAACTGAAGTTACTGAAGCACAAAACTAAACTCTGATTTGTAATTTGCTAGACTAAAATGACAGCTAATACCTATAAACTAAATAATGTGACGTTGACAAAAAAGGTTGAACGCAGCTGTCATTTAGGTCCAGCAAATTAAAAATCAGAATTTAGGTACTTCAATTTAGTTTTTTGTTAACTAAAAAATAACTAGTACTGTAGTAGTCACTGCTATTTTTCTTACATGTTTACTTTTTAATAGAGCTGCACTAGTACGGAGTAGCCAGGAGTTCAGGTGCGCTTGCAATTCCTTTGTCCCCTTTTACAACACGGAAAATGATGGACGATGGACGCTGTCTATTTGTAGACAACCAAGTGACTTGACAGATGCTAGAAATACCTACTAGGCGTTAAAATAAACCATCTCGTTAACACATTGCTTACAAAAAAGCAAAACAATAAGAAGCGTCTCTGAGTTAACTCACATGACTCTTGTTCTAAATTCAAAATGACAGAGATTAGACCTGCTTCTCAATTTCTTTTTTTTTATTTGACAGATGTCTAGCTGACTTCTCTTTGGTTATATTTTTTTTCTTGTATGTTGACATAATTATTATGGAATACCTGATGACGCTTGAGTTGACCTGCGAGGTAAATTATTGGAAATCTGCCAAATATGTTATGAAATAAATGTTATAATATTACATAGGTAAAATTAAACTTACTTACATTAGGTGCATGCAAACTGTACAAATATTTCATTTTGTATTATTTTGTATGAACAACTTATCTAGGTACTTTCAATGCAAAGTAATAAACAAGATGTTCTCATAAAATATCAATAACACCAAACCATTGTTATAATAATATGAACTATTTAATCTTTTTTCCGGTAAATAAACTTAATGTCAATGAAAACATAAATAAAGCAATAAAATACTAATTGTTGGTTATTTTCCCCGTACGCTTTATACCTTCCTATGCGCTTATTGATGAATTAAATAATTATTTCTTACTATCCCTTCAAAAAAAATATAGTGTACACAAAAAATACCACACGGAATGCTAAAAATAAGTTTCGTAAACTGCATTACCCAATTTAATATTCAAATCAAATTCAGAATGTAAACAAACTAAAATGATGCCAATTAAAACAGTATTCCACCCACCTTTTAGGTTTCCACCTTCTAATGAATACTCCAAACATATTGGTGTCAGATTCAAACTTCATTCACATCACTAGTACACTTCACCCTTCACACTCCGGTTCACAGCACTACGCGAATCTTACACACACATTTTGTACCAACAATTTTTAGTTTATTTTCACCCAAACGAAAGTAGAAACTACATAATCAACGTTAAAAATAAGCGTCCCTAATTTATAATAATTTAATGTTTACCAACAAACTAGCACTAAAATCCGAAACACAATACACTAATATTGAAATTCGAACATAGAATCGATTAGAGATTTCGATTTTTTTAATGTTACTAAATATTGTTATTCGATAACGCGGGGTTCACACGTGCGGTCCGCGCAAGCGATGCACGGCGACTGGCTGGCTCAGGGCTCCCGTTGCATTGCAATATGCAGCTGGTGTATATCCCGGCTTTGTATTAATAAATTTTAGATGTCAACCGCTTTGCGTGGTAGCTGGTTAAACTTGCTAGTTGTTAGGCTGAATGGGATAGTGTCATTGCCTTTAGTTTGCTAGATGTAGGAAGGAAATTATGGCAAATATAATAGGTATATCTTTTGTATTACGCATTTGTTGTAAGAACTGGTAACTATGTAAATTGAAGTGGGTAATTTATTCGAAACGCAGCAGCTAGCTATAAATGTAACTAATGTAACATTGTGTTTTGATATTTTCGTAATAACTGTGAAATATTATTATAGAAACACTTCAAAAAAATATTCTACAATATTTTCTAGAGAAACATCCCAAAATAAATTGCTATAACACAAAAAAGAACATAGTCGAAGTAATTCCAGTTGACATCAAAAACGTCACGTACAGTCAATCCTTTTTTCTCTAAACTAAATAAATCAGAGATAGCAAAAGGTCTCCACGGACAAGGAAATATAAGATAACGCTGTGTCCCACTTCCAAAGTACTCGTGAACTGGATCTATCAGCATGGTCCCAGGGGCACTCGTCAAATGATGAGTAGGGTTGCCGACTGGCCCAATTTTTTACGCCATTTCCCATTTTGGAGAGTATGAAATTCGTTTAGACGTGTGATTTTCAACCCTTTTGGGCAACCCTACGAGATTGTAAGTGGAGTGGATTGATACCTATTATTATATTCGATGACCAGACTGACAGTTTCATATAATTTTTGTTGGCTACTTACGAAGAAACAATTTGTAGGTTTCACAATTCAAAATTCTTTATTGCATTCCATAGTGTTGGTTAAACTGCCGGTAGGCTTGAAATTAATAAAACAATTATGGACCCTGTCGGGCACAGCGTAGTGGGAGAGAGGATAGATATTATTTATAGAGATAGAGATTATTTATGCATATTCTAGTTTTTTTTTTTTTGCGCCACTTCTTCCCAGCGAAAGCACTAGGAAGTGGTGAAGGTCGGGCGTTTTAGGGGACTGTCTTTTGTAATTTATGACGTTCGAAAGGTGTTGATTCTCAGCCTAGTTTGAATAAATGACTTTTGATTTTGATTCTTATTCTTCTAATATTTAATTTATTGAAGTATTTTAGTAAGTATTATTTTAATTAAATATATCGGCTTTATTTCTTTAAATTATAAATAATACTTGCTTAAGTAAGTAGGTCTTTATATCTCAGATCAGTTTTCATTTTATTTTTTTAAAAACTTAACATTATCCTGCACCAAAAAAACACAACAACCAAAACAAGGTTAGAAAAAAAAAATCGACATAAGAATCCTAACTTTTAATTTTCCGTCCCACCAAATATTCCCGATATTGGCATTTAATCTAATGGCCACACTACAGGTGACCTACTTCCGTTCGCAGGATTGGTTTGAACGTAATACCTAAGCCCCTCTCTTGCGGTTACGTGATTCACATGGATTCATTCGGTTGACACCGGTATCTTTGTATTCATGAGGAGATGAAATCACGCTTATTGGGATCTCTTACGGTAATATTAATAGCGGCCTAAACCGGTCATTAATTTTTACGAATGTTTAGGCTACCACAACTACAAGGTGTACTTAACTTAAAATAACGCAAAAAAAAACACCTGTTCCCTACATTTTCACGAGTTATGCGAATATAAATGTAGGGAACAGCTGATTTTTTTTTTCACGATTTCAGGTTTGGTGCCATAGTAAAAGTTGTTCATAATGATGAGTACAATGACCCCTTATAGGTTGTGCGTTATTTAATTTACACCTTGTATAGGTACGAAAGTGCCTATAAGTAAATAGTTTAATTCTCGTAATGTCCATTACTTGGCATACTTTCTATTGTATAAAATCAAGTTTTTCTAACAAAAAACCGAATAGACTGCTGTGCTGCTGGGAAGTTTGTTGCGCCACTTCTTCTTCCCAGCTAAAACACTAGGAAGTGGTGAAGGGCAGCCATTTTGGGGGACTGTCTTGTGTAATTTTGACGTTCCAACAGTGCTGATAGACAAGAAGAAAAATTAATGATCTCAAAGATCCTGGTTCCAATCCTGGATCCAAGTTTCCAAGCGTCCATCTTGGAAAAATAGATGTCGGGAAGGGTGAAAATCTTCTTGTTAGCATTGTCAATCAAAAAAACTTACAGTTAATTCCATGACTCGCCATAACTGTTAATTTTCAGTCCCAAAAACGCTAGGAAAGCCTTTTTTCATTCCAGTCGATTATCACAACGCATTACGATACCGATTGCAAGATTTATCGATAGAAAAGATTTGTAACTTTGATGAGTCAATGACGATGTTTAAGTTAAATATAGAATTATTATGTAATCATTAGCTAATCACTACATAGTATAAAACAAAGTCGCTTCCCTGTCTGTCTGTCCCTATACAGTGTGTCCGGACATGGACTAGCGATATTCTAAATACTTAAATATAAGCTATTTTAAAGTACAATTACACTATAGGCTTAGGTCCAATATACTTCCCCGCTATGTGGCAGCCATTTTGTTTTTTTTGTTGAAGTATGCTCTATGCGAGTACAAAAAAAATCATATATCTCAAAGTTTTAGTCATACTGAGATAAAAATAGGCTTATTCGAAAGGCAATAATATTGTCTACCGTCTGCACTACAAAGCAATATGTTCACAATTCCATAACTTTTGAAAAAAAATGTGAAAGTCGAAAAAAAAAACAAAAAATTATGCAATTCAACCAATAATTGTTAATTACTACAAAAACAACCCCGAGAGCTTTTTTATTTTTTATACTAGATCGACAGTTTTTGAGCTAAGCTACAATACAACATAAAATTCACAACTGTATGTCTAATACTTTAAGAGTTATTGTTGTATGAACATAGCGTATGCGCAAGCACAAAAGGCCTTTGTCGGAACCCTCAACAGGAAATCATTAAAAAAACATAACATTCATATTGAATTTTATTTAATGTTTTTTCCAATATTAAATGAAGATTAAAATATCTAAAGCAGTTGCTCAAAGTGGCCACCTCCAGCTTGTAGACACACTACGGCTCTCTGTGCCACCTGGGTTGATGAGCGCCTAATTAAATCCAAATCGGATCTAATTTCTTCGGCGGCTGCCATAATTTTTGCGACGAGTTCTTCCCTGGTATTTGGAACTGTAGCGTATACTTTTTGTTTCATATGACCCCACAAAAAATAATCCAAGGGTGTCAAATCGGGTGAGCGAGGCGGCCACGCTACTACACCACCACGACCGATCCACGGCTGTAGATTATTATTTAAATATTCTCTCACTGCTCGAGAAAAATGCGCGGGTGCACCATCGAGCTGGAACCACATACGCCGACGGTATGATAGAGGTAGGTCCATGAGGCTGTCCGCAAACTGTGTCTGTAAGAATTCTAAAAATCTAGCGCCGTTTAATGTAGGTGGCAATTCCAATGGCCCTATCAGCCTATCGTTGATTATGCCGGCCCACACATTTACTGAGAATTCATGTTGAAATGAGCTTGGGCGCACCGCCCTTGGATTTGCGGAGCACCAGAGATGGTCGTTTCTGTGGTTTGTAATCCCAGCTCTTGTAAATTTGGCTTCATCAGTCCACAGTATTCTTTGTAAAAAATTACGGTTCTGTCTCAAATTTCTATTTATCCACGAACAAAACACAGATCTCGCAGCAAAATCTGGTTCGATCACGTCTTGAACCCGTCGAAAATGATAAGGGTGTAACCCTTCTCTTTTCAAAATTCTCCATACATGCCACTTAGACATTCGAAGTTGCACTGAAATCCGTCTAACGCTTAGTCTAGGATCATTGGTTATTAGTCTAAGCACTTCTTCTTCATCTTCGGGCGATACCAAGCGATTGCGTTCATTAACAGCTCTTTGAATACCTCTTTCCGCTAATCTTGAATGCACGTCGATAAAAGTTTGGCGACTCGGTGTAGGCCTGTTAGGGTACCTTCGTCGATATTCTTGTACAGCCAAATTTGCACTTCCATTGCAAAAGCCATACACAAAGTGTATGTCAGCAATATGTTGCGATGAATATTGACGCTGTGCCATACTTTATCACACTTTTAAATACAAAACACTAACGCAGCACGTAAACAGCACGGACGGTAAGTGAAAGTAGCGATAGCGATCACAACGCAGGGCGAGGGACAACTAAACTAACCCAACTAATAATTTGTCCTTAAAACTGATTTTGTTTCAGGTAGTGGACTAATACGTTCTATCTCGCTTACTCACGGTAGTAACGAACAGTATTTCTCGCCTGCTCTCAGATGGAATACAGTGAATGCCATAAATGACACTCTGGCGGTTAACAGAGACGTTTTGTGCTTGCGCATACGCTATGTTCAAACAACAATAACTCTTAAAGTATTAAACATACAGTTGTGAATTTTATGTTGCATTGTAGCGTAGCTCAAAAACTGTCGATCTAGTATAAAAAATAAAAAAGTTCTCGGGGTTGTTTTTGTAGTAATTAACCATTATTGGTTGAATTGCATAATTTTTTGATTTTTTTTTCGACTTTCACATTTTTTTTCAAAAGTTATGGAATTGTGAACACATTGCTTTGTAATGCAGACGGTAGACAATATTATTGCCTTCCGAATAAGCCTATTTTTATCTCAGTATGACTAAAACTTTGAGATATATGATTTTTTTTGTACTCGCATAGAGCATATTTCAACAAAAAAAACAAAATGGCTGCCACATAGCGGGGAAGTGTATTGGACCCAAGCCTATAGTGTAATAGTACTTTAAAATAGCTTATATTTAAGTATTTAGAATATCGCTAGTCCATGTCCGGACACACTGTATATGCTTAGATCTTTAAAACTACGCAACGGATTTTGATGCGGTTTTTTTTAATAGATAGAGTGATTCAAGAGGAAGGTTTATATGTATAATACATGCATAATATAGTAGAGAAACACTGGTAATTTTAGAGGTTTCTAATATGATGTCGTAAATAAATATATTTTTTTGCGCTTACATTGCAAACGCTGGCTACGAGCCCTACGAGCAGAAATAATGGCTCTAAAATTATCAGTGTTTCTCTATTGCACCCGTGCGAAGCCGGGGCGGGTCGCTAGTCGATAATATAATATTACCTGCTTATCGAGACGTTAGACTCTCTTACTCGTTGTAATGTTGTATCATCTCTAACGAAGCAAAATTTCACCTTTAAGTACATTGCCAATAACCCGAGTAGAGTTATTGGCAAATTAATGTTGCACAATAATATACAACGTGTAACGTTAAATGCGCAAAACCTGAAAATAGTTTGTTCAGAATAACGAGCAGAATTAACTGAACCACTTTTTAATATAGGTCACATTTTTCAAAAAATCTTCATTAAAAACGTTGCCGTGTCTATTTATTCATAGGTCAAGCAACCCAATGTCAGCGCAGCGGCCCGGTGACGACATCTCCCTCGATAAAGCGTCGTCACAGACGCAAGAAACGATCAGAATGGCCAGTAAAACTAAAACAGCACATAAAACCTTTACAATTTTTTTTCATGACTTATTTTCTCTCTGAAATAGGTCAATTGAATTAAAAATCAGTTGGGATGTCTGAGGTTTTGCGCATTTAACGTTACACGTTGTATAAGTATTTCACCTTTGTCAGCCCAATCAATCTGCCCAGAATTTTCCCAACTATGTTGGGGTCACCTCCAGTCTAACCGGATGCAGCTGAATACCAGTATTTTACATGGAGCGACTGCCTATGTGACCTTCATAACTACCCGGTTACTGGGTAACACGATACCACTTGGTAAGACTGGTTTTCAGACTTTAGGGCTTGTGACTATCTGTAGTATCTGTCGAAGATCTACGAAGGGCAGCCGGAACCAACGGCGTAACGTGTTTTCTAAGACACGGAGGGGTCTCCATATGTGATGGATGGTCAACCATACACGAACCGACCGCGATCGACTCGTGCGGCTGTTATCATTTAGCCACGAGCACCGTTGTTTGTCAGACTATTATTTTATTATACGTTGATATCCAAGAAACACTCCAAAATTCAAATATTTTGGGCTTATTTGCTGTTGCTAGAGTAGACCGTGAGAAAATAAATTAAACAATCAATAAAAAAAGTAAGTAAGTAAAGAAAGATTGAACTGACAAAAAACAATATCGCGTGACTGACATGACCTTGTGTGATGTGTCCCTGAACTGAACTTAATTTACATTGTATTCAAGTTTATCTTTCTATATCAAATAATGACAGGCGTTTTTGGCTCTCGTGTCAATTACGTAACTACACGATTGAATATGGTAGCTGTAGACTGTTGCCAGTGCAGAACTCTTGAATGAAGGAGCTCGACGGGGGATGTTCTACCAAATAATTCGATCCATCCTGTCCTTTGCTGCCTTCCCCCAGCAATGCCCTAAGCCAAGGTCAGTACACTGCAGGGGGTACGCTTTAGCGTCTAGTCGCTTAGTCTTCTAAGCCCTGGCTGGATGGCCTTAATTTATTGAGGCACCCACAGGCAAGTCCGGTTGACGCCCTAAGCCGAGGTCCGTACCCTACAGAGGGTACGCTTTAGCGTGTAGTCGCTTAGTTTTTAAGT
Organism: Eremobia ochroleuca; assembly: GCA_949629135.1. Classification (NCBI taxonomy): domain Eukaryota; kingdom Metazoa; phylum Arthropoda; class Insecta; order Lepidoptera; family Noctuidae; genus Eremobia; species Eremobia ochroleuca. The sequence goes on along the minus strand of OX451396.1, from coordinate 3,055,657 downwards.
TTTTTAAGCCGTGGCTGGAGAACTTAATTTATTAAGGCACCCACAGGCAAACCCGGTTAAGCAGCCGACAACCTTCAAGGTTGACCTGTGAGATGCCAATTATAAAAAAAGAAGTTTTACTACCATAGGTACATTTTACTTTTTATTTCTGCCGAACTAATGTGTTTGCGAAATTGCACCCCCTACACTGCATGTTGCATACACATTTCAAATGTTTCTATAAAAAAAAATGTGGAGGGGCGTGCAGTTTTAAATTAGACGACTAATTAGTCTGTGGAGCTTGATGGTAGAATGCATGATTATATACTTTGCAGAGAACGCTTTTCTTTGTGAAAGAGCTCATCCAGAGAAGTACTACGTAATTACTACGTGTATCTCCATACCAAATTTTGCCGCAAAAAAGCATTGCAAATAAAGAAAAAAAATTTTTTTTTGCTCTTTGTGAGCGGGAATGGACTGTAATCCACCAAGCGGGCCCAGTGCTGGCTGGTAGATGTAACATGTATTCGAACATACATATTTATACATATAATGTCCTGAACATAACGAACAAGTATGCACCTGATGGCAAAATGTGCTGTATCATTAATAACTCTCCAATATTCGCTTTGTTCCTTATAGTTCCCTCTAGGAATAAAACTACCTTCAGCCGTGCGATTCTGTAACCATCTCGCCGTCAAAACTTGGGTGAAGTGAGCGTGGAGTGGGTCATCTAGTGTCAATCAATAGCATCAGCATGACTCACAGCTCTAAGCACACTTCACCTTAGTTATCACGGTGAGATTTTTCCAGAATCGACCGGCTGGACCCAATGCTTATGTACGTGCATGACACAAGAACAAAACATCATAAAAATAGGCTATGGTATACGCATTGTATCTTTATTGTATACCCGTACATTTGTTTACTCTGCTTCAAATATTTAAGCATTTAATCCAAAGGCTTGCAACATCACGTCTGGTTTGACTGTTTTGATGTTCAGTTGAATGGGTTTTTGGAGCGTTGTTTTAACAGTTTTTTTTTCCATGATTTTTGTGGCATGTTAATAAAAATATTGTTGGTTTTTTTTGCTATTGGGTGGTAAACACGCAGGCTGCCCATCTTTTGGTTAGTGGTCAACTTTGCCTGTGGATAACAACAGGGACATTAAGTGCGTTGCCATCCTGGAAACTGAGCTGTAAAATCTCATGTGCTTCTCAGTAATGTGGAACATTGCGACGCTACTTGGCTGCATAATTAGGTATAGAGCTATATAGTACTTCTTCATGTCACGTCAGACGGAATGACAGCTCACTTCAAGCTCACCACACCTAAGTTTTCATAGTGAAATTTTTATAGAATACACCGCCTAGTATTTGAAAGACGTGCTAACTACCTATATGTAGGTATACGAAAGTTAGTATACCAAAGATAACATAACAAGGACGCAGCAAAATCTAAATCCTCTATATAATCTTCATCTTATCCAACCCAATACTCGTACCTATTCCCTCGAGAGGTACATACATACATGTATTTGCGTCTTAGTGCTCTCAAAGCCGATATCAGAGCTTAATAGGTCTGAATATTCAGGCATCACTTGGCTATTAATCTTGGCGCTATCTCCCTCAAAGTGATAGGGGAAACCAATCAGTCGACCGCAATCAGGACATAATCGATTAATCTATGTGAAATAGTTGACTGATCCTCTAAATACTTATTAATCTTCTAATAATGCGCACTTTTTAAAATGAATGAACCTTTGAACATTTTTAGGGCTTCTAATGATGCACACTCTTTTAAATAATTGAGACTCTTTTTTAATTTGCGGCCTTTTCTCACAGTTGGTCGCAGTATCTTAGCTAGTATACCCTGACCAAACGGGTAGGGTCAGGTTGGAACTGTGACCAACCACGCGCGAGCCGGATTGGCCGCTGTAACTAAAATTCCTCAACAAAAAGCACCTCCAACAAAAATGTTTTACGTTAGGTTAGAAGTGCGACCAACTGAATGCAAGTTGGGCAGACTATTTAGTATGTTTAGGTCCCCAAAATAGGAATTATTAGAGGTTCCCAAAAAGAGGCGCATTCGTTATATTAGAGTGTTCTAAAATATTTTTAGGATAGCAAAATGGTAATTATTAGATATTCTAATAAATATAGGCCTCAATCAAGATGGCGACATATTCTACGTTCTCCTTTTACGAAAAGGCATAAATGTTAATGATTTATCAAAATTGTGCGAAGTCATTTTGATAAAGCATAAACTTTTATGCATTTTTCGTGTTTTTGTTTTAGTCAGTTAATTATATCGAAGAAAGTTATGATAAAGTTAATTGCCTTAATGAGCGTGATATTAAATGTTTATATCATCAGCGTTCCGAATGAGTAATTAGTGTAATTACAAACCGATAATTTGCTGGATGCGCTGACTGCTGGATTCGTTTTCTCTCCTGACAGTTCATTCTGTTTATATATAATTATGTATTAGTATTCATTCTTGTATTTTATAGTCATTTCTTAGCTATTAATCCCGTATGTTACACCTGCATTATTTTGTCTCTGCATCACCCTAAAGTTGACTGGCCTCCATCTACAATTTTCGAGTCGGCGAGCTCGAATGCGTCACTAACTGTGGAGACAACGATTTGTGTTGATTCGTCGACCCCAAACCGCGCCGGTCTAAAACCAAGAAGGTTTTGGTAAGGCAGGCTCCAGGGAAGGACACGAGCAACAAGGATGGTTTTATGAGGATGGAGAAGAAGAAGAAGAAGAAGTCTCCTTGTCGGAACCAGTGTGGCACCGCGCCGGCAGGACCCAACATGCTGCTGCGTCCAGCAGTCCCGACGACGCTGCTGTACGTGTCCAGACTGCACCACTCCACGAAGGTTAAGGAGATCGTGGGGTACCTGCGTGTGAAGACCAACTAGACTTTGAGGGTCGAGAAGTTGGAGCCGCGTCACAACACCAACTTCAAGTCGTTCTTCTTTGTGAAAGAGCTCATCCAGAGAAGTACTACGTAATTACCACGTGCATCACCATACCAAATTTTAAGTTTGAACCTAAATTTTAGGTATTTAAAAGATGATATCTGTAGTTTTCTTGTATTCAATCGATAGTAGGATGATTCAAGATGAACATAAAAAAATGTACTCGAAAAAGTTTTCATTCGTAGAAATGGCATGGAAAAAACTGATCAAAGGTAGAGATTTTCCAAAATTTCATTAAACATCAAAAAACTTGGAAACCATAAGACTTTTAGTATGGTCATTTTTTTTATTGGTAGATCTCAATGTGGCCCATCAGCAGGTAAAAGGTAATCCATGACTTTCCGGACACCCCGTATATCTACAACTGACACTGAGCTGCAAATTGCAAAACGCGTAAGAAAATTTTAATTTCCCGCTCTACTTTAGTGCATGACCCATAATCTGCAATAGTGGAAATAATTTCGTCAATCCATGATTTAATTAGTTCGCAAATCGATTTAAGAAAAAAATTAACTTGGCAATACGGAACTTAAGAACGTATGAATTTTTCAGAAATACTTAACGCATCAAAATTCTTTTCGGCGACTTTCTCAGAGTTAAATTGAAAAATTGTTCGCAAAACTTTAGCTTCAAAGTGGCCCCGACATTCCAGGAAACGGTTATGTGCAGGCAACACAGCTAACACCTTACATTTTCGTAATAGCAACCCCAAAACGCCGGCGGCAGCGCGTGCGCATATCCAAGTTCAAAGTAATATGAAAGTAGGCAATTTTATGGACTCTCCGTTATGTTTTCAGATTGCAGGGTATGCGTAATTTTGTTTTGATTTTCAAACGGGCATTGTGGAAGGTTTGCCTTGTAAGTCCTGACTTTGTTTATTTTAATATCAAGAAAAGGTCACCGATCACTGGGTTGACTCTTTTCAATAGGCATTGATCTAACTGGGTATAGAGGTAACATTAACAAGGCAGCCTTTGAAAATCTCTAAATGTTTTTTTTGCCAGTTAATAATCACCTTACATAAATAATACTGCCGTTGGTCCCGGCTGTCATTCGTGTAATTTTTGACAGTCGTTACGGGTCGTCAGTAGCCCGAAAGTCTGACAACCAGTCTTACCAAGGGGTATCGTATTACCCAGTAACTGGGTTGTGGAGGTCAGATAGGCAGTCGCTCCATGTAAAATACTGGTATTCAGCTGCATCCGGTTAGACTGGAGCCGACCCCAAGACAGTTGGGAAAAGGCTAGGCAGATGATGATGACTTAAATAATACTGAAAATATGCAATTGTAATCCCTGACTCTGGTCACACTTTGGGGACCGACCAAACTGTTACTGAGTTTGATTAACTTCGTCCATTACGAAGCTACATTCAGAGGTCCACAGGACTAGCAGAACTCTGCAGTTTGCAATAGGCAAACTATACTTCATCTGCTTGAAGGTCGCGACTTAAGAATTGTAGGTCGTAGGTTTGAACCCAGACAGGCGTTTTACTTTGTAAACTAGGTATTTCATAACCACTGCTCTCAAAACGGTTAAGGAAAAACATCGTGAGGAACAACAAACATTTCGAAGACATGTGACATCTACCAACCGTGGTGGTGGGGCTTGTGGCTAAGTAATAACAGCCGCACGGGTCGATCGATCAGGTTAAGCTACGCTTGCCGCGGTTGGTCCGCGGATGGGTGACCATCTTCACATGCCAAGATCCTTCCGTGCCTCGGAAAGCACGTTAAGCCGTTGGTCCCGGCTGTCATTCGTGGATCTTTGACAGTCGTTACGGGTCGTCAGTAGCCCGAAAGTCTGACAACCAGTCTTACCAAGGGGTATCGTATTACTCAGTAACTGGGTTGTGGAGGTCAGATAGGCAGTCGCTCCACGTAAAATACTGGTATTCAGTTACATCCAGTTAGACTGGTAGCCGACCCCAACAGAGTTGGGAAAAGGCTAGGCAGATGATGTGACATCTACCAACCCTCACTGGGCCCGCGTGGTGGATTACGGCCCACGCCCTCTCACCTAGAGGAGGCCTTTGTCCTTGCAGCGGGAACATTATAGACTGATTATGATGAACTACTTGAAGGTCTTAAACACAAGAAGGTTGCATATCAGAGTGGCCTATTATAAGTATTTTTCTGGGAACCTGTACAGCTGATCGATTGAAAAGATACGATGACCTAAGCTCAAGTTGTACTTTAAAATATATTTCATTGTATGAATACAATCGCTCCTATTATGCTGATGTATTGGAAGTTTCCTCACAGCAAACAATTTTTTTGCTGATACTCGTCAGGCTGTAATCGCTTACGTGAGATCTTATTGTCATCTTTGGGTAAAAAGGAATCGTAATTGAATTGCTTTTTATGAAAAATATTGCTATTGCGTAACTAAAGCCACTCATGAATCGCTATACATAGAGTAGACACAGAAGCTTTACACACCTCATGGCAAAACGAGTTCTAACTTTAGTCCAAGCTCAAATCTTCGAGCCAGTTATTGTATTTTGAACTTTATTTGTCTAGTACTCATAGAACAAGCTCTGCTTAGTTTGGGACTAGATGGCGTTGTGTGAAAGTTGTGGAACATTATTATTATTATTATTATTTCGATGGTTCAGGTGAGGGTTCTTAATACAAAATTGACAACTTAGACCCATCAGATTGAGTCTAAGTTGTCAATTTTGCATTAAGAACTTTCAAATTCTCCTCTTTTTGTAATTTGAACGTGAACCCTATTGGAATAAAGTTCGAAATTCAAAAATGGCTCGATGGTTTAATAATAATAAAACAATTATTTTCGAGCAACATGGACTCATAACGTTAGTAACAATTAATTTAGAAGCTATGTTAGTAATATTTACATAAACATTATAACTAAACAACTACGTTCCTATTAGCAGGTACATGCAGCTGGCTCAAGAAGTGAAGGATAGGGCAATCCAGTTTGCTAGCAATGACAATCAGGAAACTGTTGGAGCTGCCACGTACTCTGTTCAACTGGGATGCTGCACGTTTGCGTCTAATCGCAGCGAAGCCGTCAGTTTGTGCTTCCGCAAACATACCCGAGGCAAAAGCTTGGCAGCCCCAACAGCATCCTGAATGCATTGTTGTACTGAACACGAAGAGCATTAACAGCTTTTAAACCAGAGAGGCAATTCTCGTAATTATAAGAACCTTCACTGTCTGATCTCAGACTCAATCTGTCCAAAATACCTCTAATTTCACTTATATATTTATACTACATTAGTTTTACTATATGAAAAACCCGAAACACGTGTCTAGTATTTTTATGTAAAGAATTTATGTACAACATTTGAAAACTGTATCATGAAAAATCACAAAGTTATAAGCTTGTTATGTTACCTGCTTGTCCGTACAAAAAGATGGTTATCACTTACCACACGGCGCCCTCGCGCCGCCGGCTGATCGGCCGTGACCTGTGTTGTGCCCATATGATTGCGGATATGTACTTAGTGTCGGTGTCCAACTTGTAACCTTTTTTAAATATTTTTGGGACAAAATATAAAATGGTGTAAAAATTATTGGAATCGATTCTGAACAAACTATATTCAGGTTAGAAATATACTAAAAATAATGTTATACATACATTTTTGACAAGTTTTTGACATTGTTTGTCGCTGAGATGAGATTGCGACTAGATTTTGAACGATTTTAATACGAGAGTTGGCCTTCTGGGTTTAAAGATATCGTATAAATTGTTTTTTAATATGCTATTTCTTAAGAAAAAAGAAATTACTATGACTAGATAAACCTGAGTAAGTATAATCCTTTCCTTCATAACAACCCCACCAAGTACGAGTACATCATCCTTACATCAAACTCTAGACTTTGTCCTTTTTTATCTCCCATAAAATATTTCGCAAGGCAATCTAATGGTGAATAGAAGGGGTCCGATAAAAACAGGCCGTGAGAAGAATGCCACGTCGTTGTCGCTACGTCAGACTGCCAGACTGTTGACGGAGCTGCGAAGCTAGGCAAAAAACAAACGAACGTCTACCTTTGAGAAAAGCTGCGTAAGTTTGCGAATGTGAAGTGTTAGCATTCTGAGGAAGTAGGTTACTTATCTTAGGGTCTCGGTATTTTTTCTAGCTGTGTTGGTGGTCGGGTTCCAGTCTAAAGTGATGTGGCTGTTAGTTTTTTAAGGAACTAGAATTTTGGATTTTTCGCCCAAAATATTTGAATTTTTTGCCATCAATACGGTAAAAAGAAATAGGAACGAGAGCTGTCTGAACATTTCTGAGGAATAATAATAACCTACTGAAGTTGTAAGTAGTACGAGTTCGAAGAGGTAATTCCGTAACACACTAGGAATGCTTCCATTTTGACAGTTCAACAACATTAATTGCGTTATTTACGTTGTTGAGCAAACAATTTTTTCGAGCATAATGGAGCAATGTATTAGTAAGTAATATCCTTCAAAATTTTCCAGGTACTTGTTGAGAGTGTTTACGCAATTATAATTTCAGGGGTCTATAGCACTAACTGATATTTGTGATCTCTAGAAAAAGCGCTTATCTACTAGATTTATTCATGAGAGAAATTTCTCATACGATTTTACATAACTGTTAAAATATTTTTCTAGTTGCTCCAAATCCTATGGTCTTTTGAACACACAATAGCACAGTTCTAATAAGTGTATCTCCCAAAAAATACTTAATAAAATGTTTCCCTTTGAAAATTTTCGAGACCGAAAAAGCAAATGGCATGCAAAACTGAATTGGCAGGCTGTATATTACATTACCGGTGCCACGCAACAAATAACCAATCAAAGAACTGGATTCCGGGCACGTTCGAGCACAATAACACAATTTCCGTGCCGCCGGGTAGAGCAAGCAACTTTAGCTGGAAAATGGAAGGTGTTTTCTTAAAGAAAACAGTATATTGTTAATGCTAGTTCCATTTTACTGAGTATCGGCAGAATTGACTCTCCTTCTCCCTTTTATCCATCCAAAATTTGTCTTTAAAACATCGCTTTTAGCGACTATTGTGTCACCTCATGTAAAATTTCTAATCTTGAATAATTATGGTATACATAATAACGATTATTCTATTCTATTCCATTATGGAAGTTTCGGAAATGGAGAGAAAATAGTTCATACGTTCGATAATACTAATTACATTCATATTTCCTTATCCGTTTCGCCGCATCACATACCCATCTCCCAAAGTTACCGATTTCCAAAGATCTTTTAAAACCATTAAAAAAATATCCACTTTCATCCGAAACATTGCAGTACAGTCTCTCTCTCAAATATGCATACATAATATTGTGTATGCAAAGCTGCACTAGAAACTTAGAACTTTGGGGGTTAAACATCGAATTTTGAGTATTAATCCGAGAATGTAATTTCAACAGCATCCCGGGACTGCTAGTAACTACTGAGTTTCAATCACAGTCTCCTTTTACGGCACGTAAAGGTACAGTCACAGACCTCAGCGACTAAGGGCTGAATAATTCTCAAACGCAGCTTTGATTGAAGTTTTGCATGTCTAAAGCTGTCTCTGTAACTTCAAGGCAAATTGTAGTGACAGAAATGTCTTAAAGTGTCGTTCCAGACTTTGGGAACCCTTAAAATAGAATCAGGAAGAATCGCGTAGGAAGACTGATAGCAACCGTGACCACCCCTGTTGGTTTAGACAAAGTGACATTCTAACAGCGATAAAGATGACAAAAAAGATCTCATGTTAATCGTGGTGAAAGTTGTGGCTGAAATACACTGCTTTGAAAGTGGTTGCAACTTGTCTAGGCAGTTTAGGTGTAGATTAAAACGAAGCAGGAAAGATAGGCAAAATACTGAGTGTGACTGGGACGAGAGAAGCAGAAAACGATGACGATGAAGAGCAGAATGAATATAATTTTCAAGTACTGGTTACCAAAGGCTGTGCATCAGTCCGATACAATCAATATCTATGGGAAAAGTAATGTCCCAATTCTTACCGAGCCACATGCAATTGTCAATACAACAGAATCTCACAATAATTAATAATAACATTATGTCATTAAGCACGGATATCTGCAATATTCTCATACAATGTGTCAACTGTGGGAATTGGGTCAGCACGAGCTCACAATCTCTCACAATATTGTTCATTATGAGTATATTTCAAGTCAATATGTACTAGGTTGTCATAGAGACGGGGGCATATTGACTACCCAGAGCTCTACGGTCTTATCTCCTGAATATTTATGCCCGACAACTCCCAGCCAAAAGTGTAGCCCGAGCCAAATCCCCAGTCTGTTGTAGTCTGAAGAAGCTGAATGACCTTGTGACTGCCAACGTGGTTGCATGGAGTAAAATTATGCGTATATGTCTGGCGTTCTGTGAGGGTAAGTATGCAAGGGAGTCCACGGTTCCATGTCTCTCTTAATGTAATTGGTTACGTACCGTTTTAATTAACTATTAATGATTAATGTAGGTGATGATTGTCTCGGTGGTCTTAAGGCAGATTCGACAGCTGAGATTGGTGTCCTAAGGAGCGATCCCTGAGGTGGGTAGTCTTGCGGGTTTTTTTTTTCTACATGAAATGAAAGTGGCAGCCTGCGGGGTAATTACGTAACACACTATCAGTAGCAATGGGTTTCATTTTGACAGTTGAACAATATTCAATGTCGTATTTTATTGTTGAGCAGACACATATTTCTAAAATATGAAGCACTAGATAAGCAATATCCTTCAAAATTATTCAGATTGTGAGCGATACTGTGATACGCAATTAGGGTGCTGGTTAAGTCAGTACACCACATCAACCTTTTGTGCAGGCACGCTTTACTTTTTTGACTGTTTCCCCCCATTCGTGGTGAACTGTGACTGAGTATTATGTATACAAGGTGTAACTTAAATAACGCACAACCTCTTAAGGGGTCATTGTACTCATCATTATGAACAACTTTTACTTTAGGACCAAACCGGAAATCGCGAAAAAAAAAATCAGCTGTTCCCTACATTTTGACGAGTTATGCGAACATAAATGTAGGGAACAGCTGATTTTTTTTTCGCGATTTCAGGTTTGGTCCCATAGTAAAAGTTGTTCATAATGATGAGTACAATGACCCCTTAAGAGGTTGTGCGTTATTTAAGTTACACCTTGTATTGGTGCATGGTTAGTGACAATAGGCTCGCATCCCAGTACATGGAGCTTCTACATTATAATTATTTTCCCTATTAAGTTTCAGTACGAACTTTACTTGATATTGCAAGAATAGCTGTTCAGTGTTCATGTCGTAGTAAGCATTTTGGTCAGTCAGCAAGCTGGTGGCCAAATTGGTTCTACAACACCCGATAGTCAGTCAGGTAGACGAACATTTAAATACTCCTACAGGCTATTTTAATGCTCTCCAAGGTGCATATCAAGATCTTCGTGTAAGTATATTAGTCGCTCAGAATCCAGTATAACTCTACATTGTAAGGCAGACATTTATTTCTTCACATTTTTACAATCCTTGCTATCTATTGCTCTTTCTTAACACCCTCCACACATCTCAATTTGCACTTTATGCTTTGGAACTAGAGTCTACATTCCCTCTTGAATGGTATTCGCCATAAAAGTCGTAACGATTGGCAACATATCCTCTATGGTGTTGCCATTTACCAGCACTTACCATAAGATCGCTATTTGCGACGTAAGAATATTGAAATATACTATAATAATGGGTTGGTTTGGTGCATTTCATAACTTAGTAAACCTTGTTACGACAGCTACCAGGTAAGTAATTGACCAAAAATGATTTGTGAGATGAAACCAAATGTTTCAGATGGGGTTCTATCTACTATTTACGTTGAACCTTTCTTTCTATACATTGCCCAGTCTCTCAAGTCGTAATTTATATAAGTTAAAGTCGCTTTTCGTGTGTCTGTCTGACCGCAACGTTCTTTTCAACTACGCAACGGATTTTATGCGGTTTTCACCACAATTTAGAGAATTTATTCCGAACAAATTTTTATAAAACATTAATATGAAGTAAACTTGCATATAATAAAGAAGTAGTAATAACCATGCGAAGCAGTGATGGATCACTGGTATGACTTTAAAATTTTAAAAGTGATTTACGGTTTCGTAAAATTACTTTCATTGTCTAAACACCACGCTTCTAGCTATTTGCACATTACTTCGATTGTTTTTCGCACCTATACGACAACGTATGTTATAACATAAAACATTTCGTTATTGGCTGTTACGGATCACTATCCATTAGCATAAAATTTTAAGACATAATATAACATGGCATACTTTTGTTTATCCTTATTAACGCATAAAAGCTTACGCATAATTTTTTTAAGCATAAATTCTCTAACCTAACCTAACCTATTACGTCAACATTGTTGGAATACAACAAAATATATCCGTCCCACTTAAGTAGTTTGAGGACCCTTACTCTTTCATACATATTTACATTGTGCATAACTTTAATATAGTTTAGACGTTAGTGTTCCGTCTGGACCAAGCGAGAGTGCACACACACCTCTCCTGCCAAATAAATATAATAAATAAATCAGTGGAAATTATAACTGTGTCTTTCATTGGTTCTCAAAACCCAACAGGTTATGGGCCCAGTGATTAAGACCAAATAACATTCTAAGTAACTTTCAGTGATTCTTTTAGTGATTTAATAAAATGGATAAACTTAAAATGAAAAGAAATATTAAACCGTTTGACGGGGACAAATATAGTGTGTGGAAACTTAGAATACGTAATCTACTAAATGAACTTGAAGTGCTTAATATAATTGATGAAGAAACTCCTAAAGAACCGGACAGTGAGTGGTACAAAAGACAGAGAATCGCTAAGAATACAATAATAGAGTATCTATCGGATTCATTGCTGGGACTTACAACTGAAGAAAATACTGCGAAGGATATTTTCTTGAAGCTGGATTCCATCTACGAACGGAAAAGCATAGCGACTCAACTAGCTTTGAGGAAAAGGTTGTTGAATTTTAAGTTACAAGGAGAAAACCCCTTGACAAAACACTTCCAAGAATTCGACGACTTGTTAATCGAATTAATCGCTGCAGGTGCAAAATTAGAAGAAGTCGATAAGATAACACATCTATTTATGACTCTACCTAACAGCTATGATGGTGTCGTCACAGCAATTGAAACATTGGCAGAGGACAACCTGACCTTAACCTTTGTCAAAACTAGACTTCTTGATCACGAAATAAAATTAATCAATGAAAGACGCGATACAAGTATGAAAGTTCTCCAGGTGGAAACTACTACGAAACCTAAAACTCAAGACCGACACAGTAATAGAAATTCAAACATGCGACGGAACTTAAATCGAGGACCGTTTTATAAAACCTCGTTCAAGCCGAAAAATGATAGACTGAAACATATAAAATGCCATTGTTGCGGAAGGAATGGTCATGTAAAAAAGAACTGTTATTATAACAAGCAGATGAAACAACGTACCAAAAATAACAGAACAGTTCAAACTGTAAATATTACGGATACTGAAAATCCTAATATCTCAGGATTTGCTTTTATGGTCGGATGCTGTGGAAATGAATGTGAAGATCAAAACGAGATTACATTTATTTTGGACTCAGGTGCCTCAGATCATTTAATTAATAGAGAAGATCTGGCACGAAACTTCATGGAACTGAAAAAACCAATAGACATCTCAGTTGCTAAAAATGGAACATATATAAGAGCAACGAAGAAGGGCAATATTGCAGTAACCAGCCACTTGGGTATAAAGGGAATGCTACAGGATGTCCTTTTCTGTTCTGAAATTCCTTACAACTTGCTCTCGGTAAAGAAAATGCAACAAGCTGGAATGACCATTGTTTTTGGCAATAATAGTGGTGTGCAAATATACAACGAGGGTAAGATGGTAGCAAATGGTAAGTCTTTGAACAATTTAATTGGTGTTAGTTTCATACTTGAAAAATGTGCTTTAAATGCTAGAAGCTCATCGAATGGGGTAGTAAACAGTAATAATTATGAATTATGGCATCAAAGGCTTGGTCACATTGGCAAATCTAAGTTTGCGCAAATTAAAGGCAAACAATTTTATTCTGATAATGAACAAATAAATCACGTAACACCAAATGATAAATTATGTGAAGCTTGTATAAAAGGAAAACAAACATGTTTGCCATTTAATAAATCGAAGTCAAAAATTATAAAACGACCTCTATTCAATGTGCATACTGATGTGTGTGGTCCCATCACTCCTTCAACACTTGACGACAAAAACTATTTTGTAATTTTTGTCGACGAATACACACACTACTGTGCCACATACTTAATAGTTCATAAATCAGACGTTTTTGCTACGTTTCAAGATTACGTTGCAAAGAGTGAAGTTCATTTCTGCTCGAGAATTGTCAATTTGTATTGTGATAATGGTGGTGAATATTTATCGAATGAAATGAAAAAGTACTGTGTGCAAAAAGGTATTAGTTACCACTTAACAGTGCCGCATACCCCTGCTTTGAACGGTATTGCTGAAAGAATGATAAGAACTATAACAGAGCGTAGTCGAGCCATGGTATCTGGCGCTAAATTAGATAAAACATTCTGGGGTGAGGCTGTGTTGACAGCTACATATTTGATAAATATGAGCCCTACAAAAGCACTGAAAACAGCTAACACACCATTTGAATTGTGGCATAATAAAAAACCACAACTTAAATATTTGAAGGTTTTCGGTTCAACTGTTTATTTTGTAAATAAAACTAGGAAAACCAAATTCGATGAAAAGTCCTTAAAAGGGATATTAATTGGTTATGAACCGAATGGTTATAAGGTGTGGGATGTGGTAGACAAAAAGTTTGTAAAAGTCAGAGATGTGATAGTTGATGAGATTAATTTCTTGTTGAACAGACCATTGGAATCTGACAGAGTTTTGCCTGAAAATTGTAATAACTCTGAAAACGTTGACAGATACAACGTAGAGAAAATGTGTAAACAAACTGCCAAAATACCAGTATCATTAGGTCCACCACCTAATAAATCTGTAAGTGAAACAGATATGCAACAAAACAGTTCTTCATTTCAAAATAAGTTGACTTTATCTCGAAATGAACAGACTTCATATGGTCAAAGAAAAAGTGAGAGGATTAAAAATTTTCCTACCGTATCATATGACGAAAATGAAGATGATATTTCTGTGAACTATTTGCTATACGCTAAATCTTTGGTATGCAAAATACCTATATCTTATAAAGAAATCGAATCCAGGGATGATAAAGTATTATGGGAAAATGCTATTAATGAGGAAATTAAATCGCTCACTGATAATGAAACCTGGACACTTGTACCAAGACCCGAAAATAGAAATATCATCGATTGTAAGTGGGTGTTTACGATAAAAAATGATGAGTTTGGAAAACCACTAAGATATAAAGCTCGTTTGGTAGCTCGCGGTTTTAGTCAGGAATATTTAGTTGATTATAATGAAACATTTGCACCGGTTGCAAGAATCTCAAGTTTTAGATTCTTATTAGCTTTTGCAAATCAGTTTAATTTATTAGTCCACCACATGGACGTAAAAACTGCATTTTTAAATGGGAAACTAAAAGAAGAGATATTTATGAAAACTCCTGAAGGAATCCCAAATGCAAATGGTTTAGTATGCAAACTGAACAAATCGCTGTATGGATTAAAGCAGTCTGCACGCTGTTGGTTCCAAATGTTCGAAAAAGCTTTAATAGAGAAGGGTTTCCGATACTCATCAGCTGATCGTTGTATTTACATTCTAGATGCAGGTGACATTCTTGAAAACATTTATGTTGTACTTTATGTTGATGATCTTGTAATTTCAACGGCTAAAATAAATACCATGAATAGTTTTAAAAACTATTTAATGAACAAGTTTAAAATGATAGACTTAAAAGAAATCCGCTGTTTCTTGGGAATCAGAGTCGAAAGATATAATAACAAAGTTACATTAGACCAGAAAATGTACATAGAAACAGTTTTAGAAAAGTTCAACATGAGTGATTGTAAAACTGTCAATACACCCTTGGAAACTAAAGTAGATTATAACGCATTGAATTCAAGTGTAACAATAAAGGCCCCTTGTAAAAACCTTATCGGATGCTTGATGTATATAATGGTATGCACTCGTCCAGATTTGAGCTTTAGTGTAAACATCTTAAGTAGATTTGCTAACAAAAGCAACAGTACACTTTGGTTATATTTAAAAGGGGTTTTACGCTACTTGAAAGGATCAATGGATCTTAAATTAACTTACGTGCGGAGTGACAGTAAAGTTAATGTATTGACTGGCTTTGTTGATTCTGATTGGGGAAGTGATGAAATAGGCCGCAAAAGTACAACAGGCTATTTGTTTAAATTATTTGAACAATGCACAATATGCTGGAACACAAAGAGGCAACTCACAGTGGCTGCTTCATCTACTGAAGCGGAGTATATGGCTTTATTTGAAGCTGTTAGAGAGGCCCTGTGGTTAAAATCCTTAGTGACCAGTATTAACATAGAATTAACCAATGCAATTCCTATTTATGAGGACAATAATGGGTGTATAAGCATTGCAAGCAATCTTACGAGTCACAAAAGATCAAAACATATAGACATAAAGTATCACTTTTCAAGAGAACAGGTGGAGAAAAATGTTATTAAAATTATTTATGTTTCCACAGGTAATCAGTTAGCTGACATCCTAACGAAGTCATTACCGACTTTGCGATTTTCAGACATGAAAACGAAACTCGGTATAGTGTAATTATGTAAATATGATCTACCTACTTGTAAACTATAAAGAATTGAATTATAGATAAGAATGACTTGGTCTGATTAGGTTTTCCTGGGTTTTCCCTAATCCTGTGCATCGAATGGTGGACCATATAAAATTGTGCTCCCAGATAAGGAAGGTGTGTGATATTATTATTGTAAATATTATTTGATAATTTATTTTGAAAAAGAGGATTTATTTTGAGGGGGCGTGTTGGAATACAACAAAATATAAGGTCCCATTAAAATAGGTGGACAAACTTTTACAAATCATTCAGACCACCAAAATAAGGACAATGGTAAAAAAAAAAATAAGAAAAATGCATTAGATACTTTAAAAAAAAAAAAAATCAGTTAGCGAAAATGCACTAAACATTTTGGTTACCCAATGCATAAACACATCCATGTCTGCTATCTCATAAATTCTGATTCTACGAAATAATGGTCCAGGCGCACGTGGCCATGTCACTACCCGCCGGTTTCATTGTTCAACTCATGCCATCTCACTCTAACATAGCCCTTCACCGCGGGGATGCCCGGGGCGAAGGGCCGCTGACGTAAAATATGACAAATTGACAATGAAGCCATTTCAGTTTTCGTCGCGCAACCGAGCCAACAGAACATGTTACATGAAAGTCTGCGTGTGTGTTGTTACGTAGTTATCACAATCGACAACAATGCCTTATTACGCGTACAGCAACCAAGAATACTTGGAAATGGTCCTGTGTTATCGTGAGTGCAACGAAAGCTTACGACAAGCCCAAATCCTTTATCAAGAAAGATTTGGAAGGCGGCCGAGCCTCACCATAATCCTGAGAGCAGTACAGCGCCATCGTGAATGTGGCACCTTCATGCCACCAGCGGTTGACGCAGGAAGACCGCGCTATCCGGTGCGCCTTGAAGAAGACGTTTTAGATTTCTTTAGAATACACCCCACGGCGAGCACTGCCGATGCCGGTCGTGTATTCAACGTCAGCGATTTTTACGTGTGGAAGAAGCTCCTTCGTGATAAAGGCCACCACCCATATCATTGCACTCGTGTGCAAGAACTGAATTTTGTAGGTGGCTACTGCAACAACCCCAACGTCACATTCTCTGGACTGATGAATGTACTTTTACACGTGTTGGGTTATTTAACATACATAATTCCCATTACTGGACAACTATTAACCCAAATAAAGTGAGACCGGACTATTACCAAACACGGTTTAGTGTAAATGTGTGGGTAGGAGTGCTAGACAATAAAGTTTTAGGGCCTGTTTCTTAACCGTTTAAACAATAATACGTACATAGACTTGTTACGTAACGATGTTGAAACAATGTTAGAAGATGTACCCCTGGTAGTCTGGCGTGACCTCTACTTCCAGCATGATGGCGCGCCAGCACACTTCGCTAGAAACGTAAGAGACTATCTCAATTCTCGGTTCGGAGACCGGTGGATTGGTCGGGGTGGTCCTGTCCCGTGGCCTGCTAGGAGCCTGGACTTGACTCCGCTTGATTTTTATTTCTGGGGTCGTGCTAAAGATTTATTGTACGGTGAAAATGGACACTTAATAGCCAGCGTGAATGAGCTATGTACGCGAATCACCCTCGCATTTGAAACAATAAAAAGTGAAAGTGACACTCTTTTAATAGTGCAAAGAAATTAAACGCGCTCGCAAGTGCATCGCTCAAAACGGTAGGCACGTTCAACAATGAATGTAATTACGTACCTATCCACCTATCGTCGTAGAGTAAGTAGTATTTATATTAATTATTGTAAATAGGGCTGATTCTAATTTTTAACCATGACTGATTCAGTGTTTTACTGTTATCGAACTTTAAATAAATAAAAAAGATTCATAACACTACATTGTATCCACTGCGCGCTTGTTTGTTTACAACTTTCTGCATTTGCTTTAATACTTTGATAACAGTTCAGCACGCAATTAGACAGTCCAAAGCCTGGTAAAGTGTGATGGGAAATTAGAATCTTTTCTTTTCGTACCTAGACGGTTCATAATCATGTGTTCAAGGAAAGTTTATTCACCCCCAATATTAGCCTGTTTTCAAATTGCGCGTCTTAGGTTATTTATTTTCGACTTTATTTTAAGGCTCACAATGTTGATTTTTGTTTGACACTGACAACCGCGCTGCGAAGCACCTCGCCATATGTGTCGGCCCTAACAGTACTGGCCGCGCGAGGATGGGTTTATTCTAGAGTGCCGGCTGTGGTGCCGAACAATTTATTATTTTCGATCAAAATAAAATCACTTTAATCATTGTTTTTTTTGCTTGGATATCTTTGGTTAGACGTACTGAACGCTGTATTAAAATTTGTCCAACTATTTTAATGGGACCTTATATATCCGTCCCACTTAAGTAGTTTGAGGACCCTTACTCTTTCATACATATTTACATTGTGCATAACTTTAATATAGTTTAGACGTTAGTGTTCCGTCTGGACCAAGCGAGAGTGCACACACACCTCTCCTGCCAAATAAATATAATAAATAAATCAGTGGAAATTATAACTGTGTCTTTCATTGGTTCTCAAAACCCAACAAACATAAACGATATGCCAAAACAATTAGGGCAAAGTATTATTATACTAAAATAGTTACGCCAAAGTATACAGTGTGTTTGGTAGAAGGACCGACACAATTTTTTGAGGGATTTGGGATGTCATCTGCTAGCACAAAATTGTTTTATTTTTCAATTTTATTTAGTATTTTTAAATTTAAAGTTTTCGTTCCTTAATACATTTTTATGACATTCGAAGCACCCAAGTCATTCTAGAACCAATTGTGCATGAATGTATTTTGCAGATAACACCAAAAATAATTGCGCTCTTTCACAAGCACAAACAAAAAAGTTGTGACGTTGTTTCGGGTGATTAAAAATAAACATAATATTATTGTCTCAATTACCTACCGAGACCTTTAAGATAGGTGCTATGCCTGAAAAGTAGGACAATGTGATACTTCCTATCCCTAAGAAAATTGTGTCGGTCCTTCTATCAAACACCCTGTATTAGGAAAAAAAAAACATTATGCGAAAAGAATTCAGTCAGTTTATAGTTTCTTAGTAACGTGACATTTTTTTTTGTTTATGGGACCGCGAACAGTAGGATTGCAAGTTAGGGGGGAAATAGCGATGTTATTGTTTGTGAGTTACGTTTAAGGGTCTTATTCTTATCACAATGGCGAAAGTGCCTCAGGGACATGAGTGGACTTTACAAAATGTACTCGACGCATAAATCTCAACTGACACCTGTCATTCACTAAATAAAATACAGTCCGTTTATGGTTATTTTACCTGTGACAACAGTAACTTAACAGCAACCTTATTGTGATGACAATAAAGATCACAATGATCTTGACAGACGTATCAATGGCAGCAAGTGGAACAACCCAACAGCAACTTTATTATCATCTTCCTAGCTTTTTCCCAACTATGCTGGGTCCGGCTTCCAGTCTAACCAGATGCAGCTGAATACCAGTACTTCACATGGAACGACTGCCTATCTGACCTCCACAACCCAGTTACTGGGTAATACGATACCCCTTGGTAAGACTGTTTGTCAGTCTTTCGGGCTACTGACGACCGGTAACGACTGTCAAAGATCCACAAATGACAGCCGGGACCAACGGCTTAGCCTGCTTTCCGAGGCACGGAGGGGTCTTGGTATGTGAAGATAGTCACCCATTCACGGACCAACAGCGGCAAGCGTAGCTTAACCTGATCGATCGACCCGTGCGGCTGTTATAACTTAGCCACAAGCCTCTCTCCCAACATCAACTTTATTAGAATGAGAATAAAGATCTCTGTGATTTGGACAGTGATGCAAAATCCGAGATAAAATAACTTTGAAAGGACTCTAGTTCATGATCTATCTAAAATAAATCGAGTCAGTAAACGCTTTTCAAGAATATCCGAAGGAAGGAATTGTATTAAGTTGTTTTCAAAGGAAAAGACGTGCCTACCGTCGTTAGCTGCTCTTTTAAAAAACGTAAGACGTGGAAAATTGCTTGACAACGAATCGATACCGTCTTGTTAAGTTTTTTGTTAGTTTTTCAGGCATTTGCTTTAATTAATCCACTCCTTGCATGACCGTAGCAAACGGCCACACAACATACACCATACCTGTCGCGTTATAGTATGGCTATAGAGGTCATCTACCCTAGTCCTAAGTTCCTATAGAGAGATACTAAGGAAGGGGGTAATGACCGTTATTGCCATACTAAAATAGAACAACTACATGATAATAGAGCCCTAATAATGTTGTTTGTAACTCAAGCTATTACCGGTTGTATTAGCAGCTAATCTATGTAGGTTTACATTCGCAACTTGCAGAATGACGGCACGGTTGGCGCAGTGGTTAATAATAATAATTATTTCATTTATTTCAGGTCTGTGACCCTTTTTTAACAAAAATAGATAAAAATACAAATACAAAACACATAAATTATTGCTCGGCTAGCCAAATCCACATGGTCAAAATTGGCGCTGCGTATCGCGGGTTCGATTCCTGCACGGAACAAATGTTTGTATGACCTACAAGTAATTGTTCCGGGTCTGGCTGTTTGTGTATGTGAGTTTAAATGTTTCTAAACGCACCCACAATACAGGAGAAATTCCTGGTGTGTGCAACGTTAAAAAAGTCTCCTCTCGTCAGCTAGGAAGTGTTTAAGCCGTAACTTTTTCATTTAGTTCACTTTGCTACGATGGTTGTTATGCAGTGCGAGCAACATAGTAATTATACTATAGTAACTAGGTGTGGATGTCCTTAGAATTAACTTTTTTTTTTTGTTCTGTATTATATAAGTGGAGACCTGTAATATTGGCTTTCAGACTAATGTACTGTCCTTGATCTGTTTGTTTTAGCTGTAAGTCTCCCATGTTGTTTAAATAAATAAATAAACAATACCTGATTCATTAGTCGAGCTTACGATTTTGCTTAGAGCAGCACCTGCCAAACTGCTTAAGAAAACTAGGTACTGCTGTGTGCTAGATTGAAAGACAAAGACATCCTATTTTATCAGTGAAATTACATACAAATGAAAAAAATATAACTAAAATTAAAAAAAAAAATGAGCATTGTTACTTGTTACAGACATTACATTTACAGCATACCGAAGTAGTGTCTTAAACATTGGTCCCCTGGCACCAAACCAGGTCAAACCAGGTCCAATTGGGAGTTAATGTTGCTCCATTAAAAAAAGTTATTACCTACTATATACAACGTGTAACGTTAAATGCGCAAAACCTGAAAATAGTTTGATCAGAATAACGAGCAGAATTAATTGAACCACTTTTCAATATAGGTCACATTTTTCAAAAAATCTTCAATAAAAACGTTGCCGTGTCTATTTATTAATAGGTCAAGCAACCCAATGTCAGCGCGGCGCAGCGGCCCGGTGACGAGTCCTTCCTCGATAAAGCGTTGTCGTCGCAGACGCAAGAAAAGATCAGAATGGCCAGTAAAACTAAAACAGCACATAAAACCTTTACAATTTTTTTAATGGCTTATTTTCTCCGTGAAATAGGTCAATTGAATTAAAAATCAGTTGGGGTTTCTGAGGTTATGCGCATATAATGTTACACGTTGTATCGTTGGTAATTAAAAATGTAGCGACAAAGAAAAACAAAAGGCAAAGGAGTCGTTTCATTTTTGTATGGAGCTTTGGCTAGGACGTGTACATTTCAGAAAATCTGTGAAATATATCTATAAACATATAATAGGCAATGATTTTTAGAATTAATTTGTATTTATTTTGTACAAAATTAAAATTCAAAATTATTGACATTTGTTGTGAGTAAAATAGAGACATATTGAGTCAATGACAGATGACAATGACGTTAATGTCATTATAACCTAAAACGGGATATTTTATGTTTTGCTTCATTGCTCTACTAACTAGAACTACGTAGGTAATACGGGCTGGTGTCCGCAACTCCACGTCAATGCGCGTATTTTGCGTACAAAAATTCTACAACTACGTAATAATATGGTACCTATATCTAACGGGCCTTTTACAAGACAGGTTGATTTGCACAGGGTCAGTACATTGACTTATATCACTAGCGGGTTAGTAGCTGACTCCAAACTCAAACCAAGTCAGCAATGACCCATTTATCATTGCCTATTGCCATTTATCAAGAACACCCCGGGTTAGTCGGTTCTTACGGCTCGCTTTCCCCGCGACGGAGGAATGGTATTTAGATCCATGCCCCCTGTCATGTACATGATTGTAGTTTGTTAGTACGGATATGTGTATAGACTATTGAGGGTACTTGTTTCTCTTGTTAACATATAAGATGAACTAAGTTGGGGGTAGGTTTGAATCTACACATTGTGTCAGGCGACCTAGCTGAATAAACATGCAGTTACCTAATTTTGTGTTTTAATGATATTTCTGGACATAATAGTAGCGTACTCTGAGTGGGCCACGCCGGTAGTGCCGGTTGTCAAAAAATCAGGCGAGATTAGGCTATGTGGTGACTACCGTTGTACAGTCAATCAAGCAACAGAATCTGACACCTACCCTATGCCTACGGCGAATGAAGTATTTGCAGCTGTAGCAGGCGGAAAATTCTACACAACATTGGACTTGGATCGTGCTTACACTCAAGTGACTATCAACGACGAAACATCTAAACTGTTAACTCTCAACACCTGCAAAGGATTGTATACCGTACATAGACTTGCATTTGGTGTGAAGGCCTGCCCCGGTATTTTTCAGAGGCTGATGACAGCGCTACTAGCAGGCATCGGAGGAGTCGCAGTGCTGATTGACGACATCATAATCGCGGGACGTACGATGCCTGAGATGCTGCAGCGCTTAGACATGGTCCTGCAGCGCATAAAAGAAGCGGGATTACGCCTTAACAAAAATAAATGTAAGTTCGCTAAAGAGAGAGTCGAATTCTTGGGATTCATCATCGATGCTGATGGCATTCATCCGTCGCCTAGCAAGGTCGAATCGATAATGAACACACCGGAGCCCCAGAATGTTCAAGAATTACAAGCGTTCCTCGGTTTGTACAATTTTTACGAAAGGTTTATAACACACAAAGCTACCATACTTGAACCTTTGCATCGTCTGCTAGACAAAACGCAAATATGGCGCTGGACCGAAAGGGAACAACATGCTTTTAACACTGCCAAACAGGCCCTAACATTCGACATGACTTTAGTGCATTACGATTTAAATAAACCTCTGATTCTGACATGCGACAGCTCAGAATACGGCGTCGGAGCCGTGTTATCACACGTGATGGAAGATAGCAGAGAAAGTCCCGTAGCCATGAGTTCCCGAACATTAAGCTCCACCGAAAGGCGGTATTCGCAATTAGACAAAGAGGCAACGGCGATTTTGTTTGGAATACAGAAATTCCACAACTACTTGGCAGGAAGATCATTCACTGTAGTCACAGATCATAAGCCTTTGCTGGGTATTTTCAACCCAAGAAAACCGACACCTAACATACTGTCACCCCGTTTGACAAGAATAGCAATCGCACTCACCTCACACGATTATGATATCCGTTACAAGCCTGGAAGACAAATAGGTAGTGCAGACAACTTGAGTAGATGGCCACAACCAGTTCCTGAGCGACCTGAAACAGAACTGAGTGAGATACTGCTGATGGCTGAAAAACCTGAAGATTTCCCATTCGCTGCAGAGCGTATTGCAACTGAAACACTAAAAGACAAAACGCTATCAAAAATAGTGCATTACGTTCAAAGGGGATGGCCTGCCAAGGTTAAGGAGGCGGATCTGCATACTTACTGGCTACATCGCACCGAACTGTCCTTGCAAGACGACTGTCTGTTGCTGGGTAACCGCGTAGTTGTGCCTCCGCCGCTGCGCGCGGCCTCTTTACGGGCCTTACACAAGACACACAATGGAATCGTACAAACGAAAGCGCTGGCTAGAAGTTACATTTGGTGGCCACACTTAAATGAAGACATAGAAGCACTCGTGGGCCAGTGCAACAAGTGTCTCGAGCACCGGCACATGCCTATCCGATCTCAACATGAATGGATCACGCCCACCAGACCATGGTCTAGAATACATGTCGACTTCGCCGGGCCTTTTCGAAACAAGAACTTTTTGATCATCGTCGATGCGTACTCAAGGTGGCCCGAGGTGTTTATAGTTAACAATATGACCAGTGCGACGGTAATCCGATACCTTCGGGGGGTATTTGCGACTCATGGTTTATGTGAGATATTGGTTTCGGATAATGGGACCGGTTTTGTGTCCGAAGAAATGAAACGATTCCTTGACTCAAATAAAATAAGGCACATCACGACAGCACCGTATCACCCTGCCACCAATGGGTTAGCAGAGCGGATGGTCCAAACGGTGAAAGACAAGATACGGAAAATGGATGACATGGATTGGGACATAAAAATTCCAAATCTGCTACTAAGCCTCCGCTCGACACCGTGTGCTGGAACACAAAAGAGTCCTGCTGAACTCCTGATGAATCGAAAACTGCGCACCCTACTGGACACGATACACCCGGACAATATACAAAGAAAAAAGACCGAACAGCAAGTTTTTGACAATAATAAGAGGCGACACAGAGAGTCTGAAGTTGGCTGTAGAATTAGATACAGAAATTACAGCAACGGTCCGAAGTGGTTGCCGGGCAGAATAGTAGATAAAACTGGTCCATCCAGTTACAAAGTGCAAACGGATGATGGTCTCGTCATCAACAGACATATTGATCAACTTATCAAAGTTGCATCACAGGTAGAGAGCCCACAAAACGAGAGGGGAGAGATAAGTGAGGAAGCTCGGGACCAGATCAGCGAAGAACCTGAACAGATGATAGAAATTCCAAGTGAAGAGTCTTGGGCTGATATTCTAGGAATACCTAGATAATTGAATAAATAAAGTTATAATTAAACTGATTCTTTAAACATACTTGAAATTGTATATTGTATGATGTTTTGTTCTAATTCATAGAATGTTATATTTCTTATTTAATTGTTCTTATTCATGTTAATTTCTTATTTACTATTTTGTGTGTTTACTTGGAGGAAAGGTATGTCATGTACATGATTGTAGTTTGTTAGTACGGATATGTGTATAGACTATTGAGGGTACTTGTTTCTCTTGTTAACATATAAGATGAACTAAGTTGGGGGTAGGTTTGAATCTACACATTGTGTCAGGCTACCTAGCTGAATAAACATGCAGTTACCTAATTTTGTGTTTTAATGATATTTCTGGACATAATACCCCCAGACTTTGAAACAATAATTAGGTAGGTAATAATTATAAATAAAAACAACTATTAGTTTTTTTTAATCCTTATTATAATTCTTCTCTTACTAACAAATCATCCAGAAACAGGGCTGGTGCCTCAACATTATCTTGGTATCAAGCCCAACCGAGGTACCAGACGATTGTCATCACATTATGACTATTATATTTTTTGACATCCTTGTGTAACTTTGACACTGTCCTTAAGCTGATTTTGTATGCCTATCGGCAGGACATGGTTTGTACAATAGACATTTATATTGAAAAACACCTGTAATCACCCATGTTTCACAAAATAAAATAAATGAAATGAAAAAAAATGTGCACAGCATCCGACAGTGCGCATTCCACAAATACAGCTGCAGTAGTACCCCTCTATATTTTGTTCCCAATATCCCCTTCTTCAGGACTTATTAATTTGTAAGTATAATATACTTTTTTACTCTGGTGTCTGGATTTTATTCTTCTTCTTATAAGAATAGTTTCATGTGAAACTAAGTGTGCCTGGTACCATGGCTTCACTACATAATTCTACCACAAATGACCCATTCCGCATCATATGTTCACCAAAATAGCTTCTTGCTTGGTTTATTTGGTATATACCTAGAGCGAACAGTATGAGGTTGGACATAGTAATTTGTAGGAAAACTTCTAACAGTGGGTGATTTGCATCAATTCTTAAAAAAATGGCTTGTCATCTGTTAATATTATTTTGAACCACAAACTCCCCTTAGATATTAGGCAAATTCACCCGCTGCAGGGCTCGATTTACTATTGCCTCGGCATCTGGTTGGTCCACCAAAGAAGTATGGAAGGCATTTCCCTGTCCAATATTTAAAAGAATCATTATCAATATTTTCCATTCTAGAAAAGTTTAAATGTACATTTCCATTATCTATGCTGACACGCATAATTTTTCCAATCTCTGCTGCACTAAATGTATTGTTAAGATCATTCAAATTAATAATATTGTCCCAATCATAAATAGTTTTGTGATACATGCAAACTCTAACATTTTCGCAAATATATATTTTATAATGTGACAGCATATTTTTTCTTAAATACCTAGGCACACTGTACTATTCGATGTTAGTACATCCTGGTACAAAACACCTGGCACTAGACATACCAAGTTTTCTATATGAGTTTAGTTCAATATGACGGGGCATATCCAAAACTTGCAGAGGCCTTTCTTGATCACTTTCAGGCTGAAGGGGATCATTGATTTCTTGCTGGACAGTATGTTGAGCCCAAGTTCAACATTCATCTGTAAAAAGAAAAAGTAATTATAAATAAGTATACTTGAACATTACACAATGTAGCATACTGAAATCATATATTATTATAGTAATTACACATACCTGTCTTGGATATATTCTCCTTGAAATTACATCTCTCACTGGACCATTAGGTAACAGATGCGTTTGCCTTCTCACAGTTGAAATAAAACATACTATACGACCATTTCTATTGTATTGCACAGGGTTGTTTGCTCGATGGACAGTTCTTTGAGCAGATACCCAGCATGAATAGCACTGTCTTGGAGCTATTCCTGCAGCGATTATATCTCTCTCAGGACCATATGGAATGGTGTGTGCTCTTCTAACAGCAAGAGAATTATACAATGCTGAAGTCGTAGAGATAGAGAAAAATCGCAAAATAACACTGAAAGCCACGAAACGCAAGACTGATTGACAGTCAGTCCCATGACATTGACAGACAGTGTATGTCAAAATAAAACGTTCGGAAATACACTGGCCAAGTAGATGATTAATCGAACTAATTATTTATCAAAATATTATACTGATATATTTTTTTTTACATGTGTCCATTAATAACACATTAGAAATAGTTGTAATAGATGAATTAATAATAAGTGATACCTTTTTATAATTATATTTAATGTTTTTGTATTTACTGTTTCACACTCATTTCAGATCCATTCTGGTTTCAGAACGCATGTTTGCTGTCAGGACGCCGCCATATTGGCCATAACTATAACATATGGCAATAATTGAAAAACTTTAATTCGTTTGTACACAAAGAGTTATTCTCAAATTCACAGATTAATATTTTTCCTAAATTCAGGGTATTTTTTCCCTGTTTTTTGATATATGTACAAGTGCTAGCCAAAAATGAAACATCTCCTTTTATGAAATCAAACAAAATTTAGATTAGGAAAAAAAAAGAAAGATAATTACTATCATGAAATGTGTGTGACGTATGAAATTACATTGTTTGCTTGAAGACATCTGAAAGACTCCAGGGAGGGCCCCAGGGATACTAAGGTAAAATTGACTGCCGGTCTGTTTACAAACCTATTGCCAGGGACAAACTCTGAGATGAAGTGAACCTCTTTAACATCATTTGAATTGATACATCCGTTTTTTCTTTCCGATTCTTACTCAAGGAGACGTCAATATTTTGTTGTAGGTACCTGTAACAATAAGATAAAAACATTGAATAACAATACAATGAAGATGAATAACAATAAGAAGTAAGTACCTACAAAGAAACATCCTCTTCAAAGATGAAACATCAATCGATGGGGAAAACAATTGCATCACATACTCATGAAAATTCATGAGTGTGATACCTAGTTGCGTATCATGTAATTAATAATAATAATATTCTCCCGACTGATTTCAGTCACTGTTGGCAATCTCAACTGAGATTAGCCTGGAACGCAGGAGATGTTACTGGATGCTTTTTTTACTGGCTCCAAATTTTTACAGGGTGTTCTATTCATGAATATGAACAACTTTCACTATGGGACCAACTCTGAAATCACGAAAACAAAATCAGCTGTGTAATACAAAAGCTCAATACCTACTTGACCAAAATGTATGAATCAGCTGATTTTTTTTTCGTGATCTCAGAGTTGGTCCCATAGTGAGAGTTGTTCATATTCATGAGTAGAACACCCTGTAAAAATTTGGAGCCTTTAAAAAAAAGCATCCAGTATATTGCACAAATGTGTGTGCAAACTCAGGTGCACTCTCTGTTCCTTTACTCTCATAGTCCCATGGGACGGCAATGCGACACGACCGGGGAGAGATCAGGTGCAGGACCAGCGGCTTTACGTGCTATCCGAAACACGAGGGCTTCACACCAGCAGCTTCTAAACTCTGGGCTGTCACTGAGTCATTCCTAATGGAAAAACCCAATAAATAACACCTTTCCCCGACCCGGGAATCGAACGCAGGACACCACGCTCAGCAGTCGCGCTTGCATCCACGAGACCGACGCGGCACATAATGGAACTAATAATAATTGTAATTAATAACTGACGCATGAAATCTACAAATCAATGCAGTTAGGTACAGACGCCAGCACATCAAGCTGCTACAATCTGTCAAATTTCTTTATTAGATTTTCAACTTTATCGCTTAAGCATAAGGTTTAAAGTTGATTGGGAAAACTTGGCAGTTTCAGGTAGCTTGATGTGCTTGGCGTCTGTACAAACTTGTCCTCTAATCGAAATAATGATTCCATAAATCATTATCGTGATGAAAAAAAAAAGAATACTTTTAATCTACAGCTGATGGGTGGGACAGCCCCATACTGGGATATTAAATAAAATAAACGCATTCTTTTTTCTTTCTTTCTTTACATTAAAGACGCCTAAATGCCACATTGGCGTAGTTCATAGTAAAAAGTTCGTGTTGTTTCTTTGCTAGACGTAAGTACTAGCATTAGTTTCTAAGTCTTGTGTGTACTAACCAAATGGATTTTTAGTCTACAATAAAAGTTTTTATTTTCCAATAAATATTTCAATTTGACTATGTAGATAAACATAAGAAGCTCGTTCATTAGGAGCCACAAGCCTCTTCTTCTTTTCGTGTCGATGGTACTCTCCTTCGATATTTTATATTGTTTGAGGTGAGTAGGTGGCCACGTTGATTGAGGCTTCCAAGGTGCAGCTGAACGGGCACTTAGGGCCCTCCAGCAAGTGGGGCATGGTTTGATTAGAGACACAAGGTAGAATGGGTTATTTATACATTACAGGAAATAAAGTATAGAAACATTGTAGATACTTTGTCAGATGCTATTTTCATTTATTTTTCAGCCAACCATACCTTTACTGAAATGCTTCATAAAATTCAGGAATCGAAACTCCCTAGCGCACCTCCACCTATTTTTATTAAGGAAGTAAAAATATAAAATGGAAGCTGAAATAACGGTTATATTTTCCGAGGGAAACTGGGTCGCGAAGTGGAAACCCTCAGAACGAGAGGGATTAAATGAAGCTGAGGGTTGCTACAGCTCGTATCTGCGGGCTTTTAAGATTTTCAGGGTTAAAAATACATTAGGGTAAGCGTTTTTCCGCACATGAATTGATAGCCTGATATTCGCAACGTTGGATGACAACATTTTAGCAGATTCTTAAATAATCTTTGAAAAGAGTTATCTGATAGGTATTGATTACTTCCATTTCCCTTTTTTCATTTATCTAATCGCCAAGTCAATCTAAGTGCTATGCTTCTCGCATCCAGCGGATTCCTGCGGCCTTAACCAGGTCATCAATCCATCTTGTGGAGGCCTTCCAACGGCTCGTCTTCCGCTACGCGGTTGTTACTCCAGAACCTTTTGGCCCCTACGGTCGTCTGTTCGGCGAGCATTGTGCCCAGCCCACTGCCACTTAAGTCTGGCAATCCTTCAGGCTATGTCGGTTACCTTGGTTCTGCTAAGGAACTCTTCATTTCTAATTCAATCACGTAGGGGAACTCCCAGCACAGCCCTCTCCATTGCCCTTTCGGTGACTTTTAGCCTTTTAATAAGGCCCATTGTGAGCGACCACGCTTCAGTGCCACAGGTTATTGTTTCCCAACCTGTGATCCGCGGACCCCTGGGGGTCCGTGAGTATATGTATGGGGGTCCGCGGTGTCATCTCTGAACCATACATAATAATAAACAGTTATGAGTACCTATTTTGTATCTGTAATAACTAAAATAAATACCTAATGCGAATTTTTTTGCTGTTTATTTTATTAAGGGGGTCCGTGAAAACTGTGCTTGATTTCCTAGGGGTCCGTGGCTGAAAAAGGTTGGGAAACGCTGCCATAGGTCATTACTTCCTAAGCTATCTAAATATAATAAGAAATGAGACCAAAGATGCGCCATTGCACACAAGTGATGAACAATTTGCTAACTATTTTAAATGTCTAATAATATTGCCTGTATGTTGAATGTGTTAGTGATCGGTTGTTGATAAATTCCGAAGCGTTCAGAAAAAGGGACAGCCCTATAGTTGAGAATATTCCAGTGGCGTATCGTCTGTAACTTTAATGCAGTCCTCCTCAACTTGCAGAGCTCGGGCACATAACATGCTTCCTACCTAATTTGACGCTATTTGGTCAGGGAAATAAAATAAATAAAGGTCTATCTATTTTGTATTTTATATTGTATGACGCCTACAGTTTCGGAATGTAAGGAGACGAGAGATAGAGGAGTATAATGTGGATAGGACACCTTATTTTTTTTTTTATAAAACAAGGTAAAATTCCCAAAAATCTGCATCGACTGCCGGATAAAAGATCAAAGCCAAGACCTTAATATCAGCAGTCAGTGAAACTTAGTAGTTACATAAATCCTATTAGGTACCAGCCTCAGTCCTAGATAAATTATGGTACAGACGCCAGCACATCAAGCTACCCGAAACTGTCAGATTTTCCCAATCAACTTTGAACCTTATGCTTTAGCGATAAAGTTGAAAATCTATTAAAGAAATCTGACAGACTGTAGAAGCTTGATGTGCTGGCGTCTGTACATACAATCCTCCCGACCGATTTCGGTCAAGGTGGCCAATATGCACGAATATTACCCAGGTACACAGAAGATATTATAGTGCACAAGTGTGTGCGCAAACACAGGTGCACTCTCTGTTCCTTTACTGACATAGATATCGATGCGACATTGCGACGGCAATCCGACACGACCGTGGCGAGATCGCGCGCAGGACCATCGGCACGGTGGTATCACACCACCACCATCCAAACTCTGAGCTGCTACTCAGAAAGGTACTTCGAACCAACGCTCAGCAGTCAGAAAGTATATACAACGTGTAACGTTAAATGCGCAAAACCTGAAAATAGTTTGATCAGAATAACGAGCAGAATTAATTGAACCACTTTTTAATAGAGGTCATATTTTTCAAAAAATCTTCATTAAAAACGTTGCCGTCTCTATTTATTAATTAATAGTTCAAGCAACCCAACGTAAGCGCGGCGCAGCGGCCCGGTGACGACTCCTCCCTCGATAAAGCGTCGTCGCAGACGCAAGAAACGATCAGAATGGCCAGTAAAACTAAAACAGCACATTAAATCTTTACATTTTTTTTATGACTTATTATCTCTCTGGAATGTTGTGAGTTGGGGTGTGTGAGGTTTTGCGCATTTAACGTTACACGTTGTATATACAACATTATTTTTAGTATACTGCCAACCTGAATATAGTTTGTTCAGAATAATTAACTGAATCGATTTCAATAATTTTTATATCATTTTATATTATTTGTCCCAAAAAAATTAAAAATGGTAACAAGTTGGACACAGAGGTACACTAAGTACCTTCATATCCGCAATCATATGCGCACAACACAGGTCACAGTTGGTCGGCCGGCAGCGCGTGTTATGTGGTAACCAACTTTTTGTACGGACAATCAGGTAACATAACAAGCTTATAACTTCGTGAATGTTCATGATACAGTTTTGAAATTTTGTACGTAGATTCTTTACATAAAAATACTAGACACGTGTTTCGGGTTTGCCATATACTAAAAATAATGTTGTTTATAGTAAGTACTTACATACTTACGCACTTCGCGTTTGACCTCTATCTCAAAGTTGGTTATCTTCACCTTATTGCGTCAGTCTAATAGGCGCTCAAGAGCTCACAGTCCAACGCATTTCTAAGCAGACCTTCTTCATAAAACGAAAAGTAAATATAAAAGAAAGTTCCCATAAAAAGGGAGGCTTTCAGGAAGGTCATAACAGAAGTGAAGTGTTTTATTAACCTTTTACAGTGAAGTGGCATAGATAATCAGAAACAATACAAAATATAGTAGATAAAACCTTCGTTTTAGAAACTTTTACTTTTTACAAGGATGATGTAGGGTGCGATTTGAAGGGAAGCTAACAAAGAGTCTGCTTATCTTTTCTAAAAAAGTCATCATCATCTGCCTAGCCTTTTCCCAATGTTGGGGTCAGCTTCCAGTCTAGCCGGATGCAGCTGAATACCAGTATTTTACATGGAGTGACTGCCTAACTGACCTCCACAATCCACTTACTGGGTAATACGATACCCCTTGGTAAGACTGGTTGTCAGACTTTCGGGCTTCTAACTACCCGTAACGACTGTCAAAGATCCACGAATGAAAAAAAAAAAAGAAAGATGAAAGATGGCCATCCATCCACAGACCAACCGCGGCAAGCGTAGCTTAACCGGATTGACTGTTATTATTTAGCCTTGGGCCTCTTGGGCTCTATCCAAAAAAGGCAAATGCTGAAATAAAGTAAAGCTAAAAAAATAATGCCTAATGCAATCATTTGGATATAGGTAACTGCAATAGTTTTCCTAAGTGTGCATACACACGAGCGGCACACGTCATCAGCAAAGACAGCGGTCGATAACGTCCCGCTCGTATATTTGAGTACCTACGGTGCTCATATACACAAGCGGCACGTTCTCGACGGCTGCAGTCATGCTGCAGATGCCTATACCATGGACGCTCGGGTGTAAGGTAATTACACTAACAGATGCACTTTGCTCGAGCTTCAAAATCCACCCAAAAACCTTACCTCTGAAAGTCATACTTAATTACCAATAGGCCACAAAACATCAACTAATCAACAAAAATAAGTTTTAAGTATTGATCTTCTAAAACAAAATTATCCAATCAACATCCGCGATGTACACACACCATTTTCCGATCAAAACAAAACACAACGTCAGAACCACCATAATAACACTATACGAAACAAAAGACACATAAATACCATAATCTGAAACAATTTAACTGTTAGTAGTGACGTGACAGCGAACCAGTGGACCCAGGTTCGATGCTCGGCCGGTCACGAGAGCTCGTTACAGCCAATTGCGAAGGATCACGACTGTGGTTGGTAAAAAAAAATATTGAGTTTAGAAAAGTTGATAGCACTTTACATAGTTAGAAGGAGTAGTAGATATGTGTTTAGTTTATAGATTGTTTATTATTTAATACTTCAAGCAAAAAAATGTACAGACGCCAGCGTATCAAGCTACTACAATCTGTCAGATTTTTTTAATAGATTTTCAACTTTATCGCCAAAGCATAACGTTCAAAGTTGATTGGGAAAATCTGACAGTTTCGGGTAGC
The DNA here is from genome assembly GCA_949629135.1 of Eremobia ochroleuca. NCBI lineage: Eukaryota > Metazoa > Arthropoda > Insecta > Lepidoptera > Noctuidae > Eremobia > Eremobia ochroleuca. The sequence continues at coordinate 3,022,347 of OX451396.1, read as the reverse complement.
TTGATGTGCTGGCGTCCTGTACACAGGCGGACTTAATGCCAGTCAACCTTTGGGTGATGCAGAGACAAACAGTGGTTGGTGCAATCATGAAAATAGAGGAATAAATATTTTAAATATAAATATAATATATATACCTAATTACACAGTTAATCCATCCCTTGCATGCATGCCACGTCTCGGAAAGCACGTTAAGCCGTTGATCCCGGCTGTCATTCGTGGATCTTTGACAGTCGTTGCGGGTCTTGAGAAGCCCGCAAATCTGACAGCAAAAGGGGTATCACCAGGGGCGTAGCTACTGCTGTATCAGCCGTATCAATGATACGGGGCCCCCGAGCTTCAGGGCCCCCGACACGACATGTGTACAATCTAGTAATAGGGTAATACCATATCCCTTGGTAAGACTGGTTGTCAGACTCTCGGGCTTCTAACTACCCGTAACGAGTGTCGAAGATCCGCTATAATGCCATCCGGAACTATCGGCTTAGCGTGCTTTACGAGGCACGGACGAGTCTCGGTGTCTTAAGATGGTCACCCATCCACGGACCAACCGCGACAAGTGTAACTTAACCTTCAATCGACCCGTGCGGCTGTTATTACTTAGCCACGAGCCCCCCCCCCACCTTACAAGTCAGTATGATAATTTATGTCTGTAATTTATTTATATGGTGTACATAATAAAGAGTATTCTAAAAACAATACCCTAACAAATTTTGATACAGGGCCCCTTTAGAACAAGCTACGCCACTGGGTATCACCCAATAACTAGGTTGTGGCGGTCAGATAGACAGTCGCTCACACTGGTATTCAGCTGCATCCGGTCAGACTGGAAGCTGACACCAAACTAGATGGGACAAGGCTAGGCAGACAATGATTATGACAACAGTAAAGTTCACAGTAACATTATAACAGTACAAACGCAAATCAAATGAAATTAACATGTTATTATTAGCTGCGAAAAGTATCTTTGGATACACAGAACAGAAAAAAAAAATCTGTTCTGTGATTAGATAATTCATTCTTTTTTTCGCACAAGCAGATGTCTTGGTACGTACTACTGATTGTTATTCTCAATTTTACATAGGAAAGTATGAGCATCGATGGTTCAGTGGTAGAATGCTCGCCTGCCACGCGGGCGGCCCGGGTTCGATTCCCGGTCGATGCAATATCTTTTTGGTTTTTTATTATTTACTATTCATTTTAAAACCTACTTTTGAATTCTTATGAATATTTATTTGAAGTTAAATAAAACTTAATTACTTAATTTTCATTTTACTAATGAGATTATAAAATTAGTAAAGCAACATCAAAGAATTCCATAAAATCGTATACGCTTTTACACAACCTTTCCTAAATCGTAAAAATTTAAACACCACAAACTATTATATACCTTAGATAACTTAGATAAAGTTGAAAATCATTGTTGTAAAATTAATAGGGCCGTAAAATATGGCCCAATTCAATTTTCAAAGCTAATATACATTTTAACGATAGTGCTACTGTGTCCATTATTTAAATAAACTTGTTATAACACGGCTATTACTTCGGAACTATCAAATATTCGATACCTTTGAGAAACTGTTCATGAGAAGTACTATAATCTGTATGTGCGTCAGGATTGCTCCGCCAAGTTATCAAATCAGAAAAATGGTTTCAGCCAAAAATTTGTCGATATTTGTCAAAATCGAAAGAAACAAACCCCGTATTTGTCAAAGCAGAAATAAAGAAGTTATAAGCGTTTTAAGTTGGCCGCGCAATCCTGACGTCAAGGACTGCGCGGCCACGGAGATCTCAGCAACTACTTGGGATAGAGAAATAATTCCTTTTGTCAACTCAAGTCTGTATTTGTCAAGATTTGTCGAAAAATGAATCAAAGCTCTATATCAATATTATAATTAAATATTCGCCTTGAAAGTCATGGCCGCGCAGTCCTTGATTTGCTATTTTGTTTTTAGTATTTTTTTTATTAAAATTGAAGACTTCATATAGTATAGGAGTTAAAAGGAGAAAGGTCTTAATTTGTCGAAACTGACAAAAGCTTTAAAATACGACTAAAGTGTAATTAAACAGACGAAATCAATTTAAAACACAAAACTCGTGGCCGCGCAGTCCTGACGTTACTTTAAACCATGATATCTCAATAACTATAGTAGCTAGGATTTTGCTGTAGACGTCCATATAATCCTTATATTAACCCCATTAAAATGACATATCCTTTTACCCTCAACACTGTTTGGGACGCGAGTAATCTCAAGAATTATGTTACCCCATACAATGTTCTAGTAGAGTGACCATAATTTCGATTTGTTTTTAATCTTTGTCAAACTGGCTATGACAGCACAGTTCAAGGGCATTCTGTTCTGTTAGTCAAAAACTTAAATAAAATACTAAATAAGACGAAATAAAAAACTTGTTTAATATTTGAATATTTTTATTCATTGCACAAATATAAAGATTTCAAAAATCAACAAAATCATTATTCTTCAACTTTAAATGTTTTTCATCGGCTCTTACACCTCTACTAAAACATAAGTTAAAAAATGGATATATACAGAATCGTTTGTACTCTCTTCTAATTTACTCTTGTTATCGTCGTAACAAAGCATTCCGCTATTTCTTATAATATGACACTTATAATGCCCTATTGTTCCAAGTATTGGAGGAACATATTCTACGGCACCTAATAATTTATAAATGTTTTGTTTAATTATTATACTTTTAGGTACCTCATGTAAAAACACCATTTGCGTGCCATTTAAATCGAATGTAACAATTTTTGACAAGGTATAATGAAATAGAACTACTTCATTGCATTTTCTGCATTGCTTGTTTTCCCAATCATGAATAATAATAGAATCTTCCAAGTTACTGATGGTGAAAATATTAATTATATCTAAATTTAACGGTATAAACACATGTTTTCTTCTTGATGGGGTAGAATTTATGCATGCACTATTTGAACAGTTACTTACAGAAGAAGCACTAAAAATAATATCATTTAAGACGTGCTCATAAATAAATGCAGCGTTACATTCACAATCATAATGATTGTTTTTGAAATGTATCGAAGCAATTCTTATTCTTAATTTGTTTGCTTCTTCACTGTTATTATCAGAGTTACAGAGGATTTGTAAAAACGCTGTTATATCCCTATTTCTGCAATGATTGTCAAATAAATCGCGTATGCATGAATACTCTTTAAATCCGTGGGCCAATAAAAAAAATACGGAATCAAATGCACAAGTGTTTGTTAATTTAATATTTTTTTCAGATATATCCTGTACAGTAAAATTACTATTTTTTAAAAACATTATATTTACAGGTTTATTTGCAGAATCATCTTTAGGAACACCTTCGCCTCTCCAGTTTTCAACATACGTAGGAATTACTGAGAATACCGAATCATTTAAAAACGTTTTGGTTACACTAGGTTTTTCTTTTTTGCAGCATTTGTTTTCAAATGGTAACATTTTTCGCTTCCTAGTCTTACCTCGTTTTCTTTTAATGTTTTTCTCCTTTTTGTCTACAATGTCGGCGAAATTATTTAAACAATTTAAAGCAATTTTTATTTCACCTAATAAATAATCATAATGCATATTTAAATATTCATCAATGTTATATTTCTTCGACCTTGTTGTGAATAACAAATTTTTCATAGTTTTAAAATAGCTCTCTATAGCTGAAGATGTTGGTACTTTGTTTTGTGATTTATATAATGGGCACATAATATTACTCCAGAGGGGTAACTTTAGGAGTAACCGTTTGAGCGTTGTTATTAAATGAGGCATGTAGAAAGAGTTTTGTGATTCTGACGAACTTTTTGTTTTATCTAGGCTTTTTTCCCTCTCAACAATTTCATCAAACCATGAGAGCAAACCGTCATCATCGTCGAGGATTATGTTTTCGTGAATATTTTCCTTCTCATCGGTGTCTTCATTAGGTTCCGTATATGTAGTATTACCTAAGGTGCAACTTATTTTCTGAATATAAACAGAAACAGGGTTTTCTGGGTTATCGTATTCGGTTAGACATAGTCTTACAACATCAGTAATGAGAGTTTTAATTTGCTGAAACGATTCACATTCTTTCATATACAAAATGCAACGAACGTATAACATTTTAACATTTATATCCCTATTTTCAAAGCAACGTAAATTATAAATTGTTTTGATAAAATGACTTGTATCTAGCCTAATAAATACTTCAGGTAATGCATAATTGCGGCCACTTAAGACTAAAACAGATCGTTTAACATAATCTTTTATACTGCTAAACGTAGTAAATGCTGAAACATTAGCTGCAATTAATGCTGATGAGTCATCGGTAATAATTTCATGTGGCGGGCTCCTTACTTGAATTAACCATTTTTTTAACCACGCTGCAATTGAATCTTTATTGTGAGAATCGGTAACCATTTGAAAAATTGGAGTAGATTTAATTGAATCCGAAGCAATCATGCCAATATATACAAATAGTCGTTTTGTTAGTGTAGTTCCATCGGGAAGCTTTATAGCCTGAAAAAAAGATCCAGTTGCATCTACAGTAATGGTCACTTTAGAAAAACTATTACAATAGTTAGTATAGTACTCTATTTGCTGATCAGACCAATAATATAAATGAAAACACGGTATCAATGTCACTTCACGGATAAAGTTCTGTACCTCTTGAGTCATCATGAGTATACTTAAAATTGGGTGAGCATGAAGTCTCTTGCTTTGTCGTTTCTCATACTTGATCTGGCGGAGAGCTGCTAAACTTGGCAGCACTGGTGGGCAAACTTGATTTGGGTCTTTAATTAATTTGGCCGCAAGTTCTTTTTGTACGACTACGGCAGGCTTATACTGTAGAATTTTTGCTAATTTACCTCTTTTGTATGGAGTTAATTTTGATTTTTTTTTAGGATTGTGTGGTACATTCTCTTCCTTACAAGTAAGTATATCGCATGTAAATCTTACAGTTTTTTCAGAAATTGCTTCGGTTTTTATTATTGTTTCTCTTTGACATTGTGAGCACTTTCCAAATAACGAAATGTTATTTTCACCGTCAACTTTCTTATTTTTAAAGTTCCAAGTACATGGTAGCTTAGATAACTCCCAGAGCTTTTCTCTCAAAAAAGTCGCCCACTTAAACTTTGGCAGACTCCTGTATTTTTGGTGTGTCGATGAGGTCCTTATATCTCTTCTAGCATAATGTACCATCACGGGTTGAATTTTTTTCCATTCATGCTCGTCCATTGTAAAACTAAATGTTTTCACCTTGTCTTGATATGTCAGCGATAATGAAGCCACACTATGACGCGACGGTGAAGAAGATGAACTACTCTGAACTCGGGGTGAATAAAGGTTATCATCTTCATCATTTTGAAAATACTCGTCGTAGTGCCTTTTCAATGCTTTGTAGATTGCATAAGGAGCTATCGTATTATCTAACTCATTAGATATTGTTTTAAATACTGGATCATTATATTTAATACTGCGATTTCTGCATACATCTCCGTACTTAAGAAATATTTTTTTTAATTTTTCACTATTGACTTTTCCTTTGCGACCCGCTTTTATCTGAAAATTAAATTAAAAAGTATATTTTTAAATATCTATTTATTTATAACTGCTTTTTAATAATTTGAGATTACCAGGAGTTAAAAGTTGCGTCTGGTTTAGGCAAAACCTTAAACGCTCTATTTAGTTTTTAAATAGAGAGCCTGGGAAAGGTTTACCTTACCCAGGCTTTATTTATTATTATTAATTATATAAAACACAATAAATTCCATCCTTGTTCATTAAGGTCTAATTTGTTAGGACTTTATTCCGATCTACTTTTTAACTAGGTACCTATGTAAAAGTACTGACTACAGCAAAACTGGTAAAAGTTTTAACATGGTATGGTGGTAGATAACACAAAATAAATATCGTTAACAAATTTAATTCAAAAATAAATAACTCACCATATTGATTAATATCACGTAATTATTTATATCACGTTTAAATATACACTAAGTCTCTCACTGAATACACACTTATGTCCTTTTTATCGGAATATCACTGTCGGATCCACAACGTACAGCAGTAACAGTCCGTTGAGATATAATACTGGTATCGTGACGATTCGACGCGAGCGCGGTGGTCCGCTGACCAGCAGTTGTGCGAATGAAAAGCAATATTAGAAAGAGAGCGCAATAGGCAAACTCGCGTCGATGCTCCTGTAGTGCGGCCGAAGAGACCAACTTAGAATAATGTTAAAATAGTAATTTTACTGATTTATCTGTAAAAAATATTAAATTTACTCGTGCATTTGATTCAGTGTTTTTTTTTACTGACCCTGGGAATAAAGAGTATTTATGTATACTCAATTTATTTGACAATAATCACAGAAATAACGATATAACAGCGTTATATTAACAGTGAAGAATCAAACAGATTAAGAATAAGAATTGCTTCGATATATTTTAAAATATATCATTATAATTGTGAATGTAACGCTGCATTTATTCTTGAGCACGTCTTAAATTATATTTTTTTTTAGTGCTTCTACTGTAAGTAATTGTTAAAATAGTGTATATCTATTTATAACGTTATTTTAGATATAATTAACATTTCCACGAGCAGTAACTTGCAAGATTCTATTAATATAATTCTGTACATTTTGTTTATAATGTATAAGAATATCTAAATATTAAAAAAGTTTTTTATCAGTTAACAATAGAAACCAGAACAGAAATGCGCTTAGACTGTATTGTCTTGAACTTATGGTCTTGAAATTATGGTCACTCTACTAGAACATTGTATGGGGTAACATAATTCTTGAGATTACTCGCGTCCCAAACAGTGTTGAGGGTAAAAGGATATGTCATTTTAATGGGGTTAATATAAGGATTATATGGACGTCTACAGCAAAATCCTAGCTACTATAGTTATTGAGATATCATGGTTTAAAGTAACGTCAGGACTGCGCGGCCACGAGTTTTGTGTTTTAAATTGATTTCGTCTGTTTAATTACACTTTAGTCGTATTTTAAAGCTTTTGTCAGTTTCGACAAATTAAGACCTTTCTCCTTTTAACTCCTATACTATATGAAGTCTTCAATTTTAATAAAAAAAATACTAAAAACAAAATAGCAAATCAAGGACTGCGCGGCCATGACTTTCAAGGCGAATATTTAATTATAATATTGATATAGAGCTTTGATTCATTTTTCGACAAATCTTGACAAATACAGACTTGAGTTGACAAAAGGAATTATTTCTCTATCCCAAGTAGTTGCTGAGATCTCCGTGGCCGCGCAGTCCTTGACGTCAGGATTGCGCGGCCAACTTAAAACGCTTATAACTTCTTTATTTCTGCTTTGACAAATACGGGGTTTGTTTCTTTCGATTTTGACAAATATCGACAAATTTTTGGCTGAAACCATTTTCTGATTTGATAACTTGGCGGAGCAATCCTGACGCACATTAATCTGTGAAATTTCTTGAATAGATTTTCAACTTTATCGCTAATGCATAAGGTTCAATATTGATTGGGAAAATTTGACAGTTTCGTGTAGCTTGATGTGCTGGCGTCTGTATATTTATCTGTAATATGTATGTATTTAGAAATATATATGTATGTTTATCAGTTGTCTAGTACTCATAGCACAAGCTCTGCTTAGTTTGGGACTAGATGGCGTTGTGTGAAAGTTGTGGAATATTATTATTATTATTATTGGATATATTCTTTTATATCGCTAGGCTAGGGATTATAAATTCTACGTCTAACTTATAGTAAAAGTAGGTACTTGAGTTGGATCAAAGGTTTGATTCAGAAGCCTGTACCTACTCCTTGATACAGCTCGCATCGTGAGGTGGTTTCTGTCTCTGCAGCCCCAACCACCGGTAGCTTGGACCCTGCTCCCAAAACCGGCGGACCTCTACATATATTTACACTTATAATTTTTTTTTTTTGAAATATTTAAAAATGTAATAAGATAAGAAAGAAAATAAATAGTCGACATAAATACTTTACTTAAATATCTTTTGAGGAAAAGATTTTATGCGTTTGTAAGTTCTATCCACCTACCTACTTTTTAGGGTTCCGTACCCAAAGGGTAAAAAGAAACCCTATTACTCCCGCTCCTCTGTCCGTCCGTCCGTCCGTACGTCCGTCCGTCTGTGACCAGGTTGTATCTCATGAACCGTGATAGTTAGACAGTTGAAATTTTCACAGAGGATGTATTTCTGTTGCCGTTATAACAACAAATACTTAAAAACAGAATAAAATAAATATTTAAGGGGGCTCCCATACAACAGACATAATTTTTTTGCCGTTTTTATAGATAATGGTACGGAACCCTTCGTGCGCGAATCCGACTCGCGCCGGTTTTTTTTAATATTCAGCTACATCTGGTTAGACTGGAAGCTAACCCCAAAATAGTTGGGAAAAGGCTAGGCAGATGAGGAGTTTGATAAGTACCTAGGTACCACATCATCGCCATCATCAGACTACGACAGTGCACTGCTGGACTGACGAAAATCGAGTTGAATAGCATGCAGCAGAAGAGCCTATTTCACGTAGCAACACTCATCCAGCTGGTAACAGCCATCCTGCGAAGATCGTCTCTCCACCTAGCCTGAGAGCGTCCTATCTTACGTTTGCCGATTCGCTGCCTCTACCCAAGAACACGTCTACCCCAACGGTCATCGGTTCTACGGCCAATAATTATGGCTGGGCCATTGCCACGACAAGTAGGTTTTTGCGATTTGCGTTTGACCTCTAGTTATCTCTCCTAATCGACCATGACCCTAAAGTGAGACAACAGAAAGCAGAAGAATATTGATAATACTAGAAATAATACGATGAAATCACTGAAATAATAAATAATAATTAACTTACTATACTGCATACGCAATTTACATTCCAAACATGAACACTAATATGTTTTTGGTAAAACCACTTTAATATCGACGCATAAAGTTTTATTTTTGCTACAGCTTTAAACATTTTTATGACTGTTTAAATAGTACGTGTAATTCTGAAATCAACTTAATTGACACCGCTATAAAGTGGTTATTCGTTTAAATGGAAATAACAGCAATTAGAAAAAAAGATTTAAAAATGCATATATTATTATGTATGTAGATAAGCATACTTAGCCAGTGTTTCAATTTCCATGACAACCACGGAAACATTAAACCTCCTGTAAAAAATATTATAGCGCCATGTTTATATAAAATACGCTGATATTATTTACGCAACAGTAATAAACTGCTAAATGCGGACTTATAATAAGTGAAGCGGTAAGCGATCATTTGATATGCTGGTAGGCTTGAGTAGGCATATTATATTTGTTAGGGTGCTCACTCATTTGATACAAATTCTTTTTCAATATTTGAATGAACATTTTTTTACATGCAGATAGTTCTCAATATTTCAACTCAGCCTATCGCAGTCCACTGCTGGACATAGGCCTCTCCCAGACTGCGCCACAACACCCTGTCCTCCGCCTTCCGCATCCAGTCTACCCAAGCCACCTTCTTTATGTCGTCCGTTCATCTAGCTGTGGGGCGTCCTACACTACGCTTGCCGATACGCGTTCTCCATTCCAGGACTGCTTCCCCGGCCATCGGCCCTTCGACAGACGTGGCCAGCCCACTGCCACTTCAGTTTACTTACTCTGCAAGCTATCTCTATGATAGGGGTTTTCAAAAAGGATTCCACAACGATAAGAAACATGTACTTATTTTAAAGGTGTTCCAATTACTAGACTAAACCAGAAAAGGCAAATATACCTTTTCTAATTTTCTAAGAGGTTTTTATTAATTTTACAAGACGTTTTCATTTATGTCATAAATATCTTAAAAATCAATTGTCGTGCGTTAGTCTCGTGAAAACCCGAAAATTGCTCGTCCGATAATGATGAAACTTTGGTAAGTAGGTAAGTTGCTATGTGCGCCCCGGAGAAGGTTCCTAACAAAAAATAAAAATAAAAAGTTATTGCAACGCATGGCATTAGCTACGCTACGCTACAGACAGTGCTATCCACGAAGACGCGCTCCATTCCTCTTCCTAGTCGTTAGTGGTTATCGCTAGTTAATTCCGCTAGAGTTTTAGTTTTTTCCATACACACTAATGAGTAATCAGTCTGTATCGGCAAAACTAAAACTAACGGAATATTGCACACTTGTACGTAAACTGTAAGCGACGAGGAAGAAGAGTCGGGCGCGTCTTCGTGGATGGCACTATCTGTAGTAGATATTATAATATTTCAAGGAGGATAAGATTGTTACAATTTTACGGTTCATCTGGATAGAACTTCATGACGGACTTCGGCATTTTGGATAAGTATTTATTATAAGTATCATCGTAAGCAGTATAAAACCTGACATATGATTTATACATGCCGGTTTCCTTACGATGTTTTCCTTCACCGTTTTGAGAGCGGTGGTGATGAAATTATACAACGTGTAACGTTAAATGCGCAAAACCTGAAAATAGTTTGATTAGAATAACGAGCAGAATTAATTGAAACAATTTTTTAATATAGGTTTAATTTTTCAAAAAATCTTCATTAAAAACTTTGCCGTGTCTATTTATTAATAGGTCAAGCAAGCCAATGTCATCGCGGCGCAGCGGCCCCGTGACGACTCCTCCCTCGATAAAGCGTCGTCGCAGACGCAAGAAACGATCAGAATGGCTAGTAAAACTAAAACAGCACATAAAACCTTTACAATTTTTTTAATGACTTATTTTCTCTCTGGAATAGGTCAATTGAATAAAAAATCAGTTGGGGTGTCTGAGGTTTTGCGCATTTAACGTTACACGTTGTATACACGAATTAAAGTGCCTGCCTGGGTTCGAACTCACGTTCTACAACTCCAACAACCCACACAATATAGTAATGTTTTGACAGCTAAAATACTAGTTTTGATATTATGTAAAATGATCAATAGAATTAGCATAAAACATATTATTAAAATCTCGATTATGATTGTAAATGGTTTGCTTAGTTAATCCCTAGCATCAGTGGGATGGCACTGACAGCTCCCTCCACGCAAGTTTTCACGGTGAGATTTTTACAGAATCGACATGCAGAGTGGCATCAACGCGCAAACTGTCACTATGAATTCAGCACAATGACTCTATATCCCAGCGTAGTCATTTTTCGTCAGCTACCAAAAAAAATATCTGCTGTTTTATAGATAAGTGCAATACCTACGTGGTCAAAATGTACTACACAGCAATTTTTCAGAATCATGTACTGAATCTATGGTAGCAGGCTGCACGTCGATGTCCCGCCACTCCTAAAAAAAACTAAACTAAACTTTTAAAACATATTAATGTTTGGAACCAGTAAGTGCACACCCTGACACAAAGTGACAGTCTTGCTGACTCTGTGATTGAGTTGCAACAACGCAGGTTTGTATCAAATGAACCGAACGTGATGAAATATTGTAAATAAATATACCTACCGTCTGTGCGTATTACATTAATATTTGCTTTTTATTACCTAAAGAAGGTGGCTGGGGTAGACTGGACGGAAGGCGGAGGACAGGGTATTGTGGCGCAGTCTGGGAGAATATGTGGAATGCGATAGGCTGAGTTGATTGATTGCTTTTTATTTAACTTAGTTCTTGCAAATTTTTCTGGACTTGTTGGTAGGGAAACTCTTCGATGTAAACGTAAATACCTACTATCTACATATAGAAATGATTCTGAGTTTATCTGGGACACATACTGACATCGGTGAATGTAATCAACGGGAAAACCTGGGCCTAGAGTTAATATACTTAAGTCTGAGATTGCCAGCCCGTTTTGAACAAGCGTGGTGAAGCCCGTACCTTATCTGTATGAGATGAGGCCCTTAACCCTGCAGTGGACGATTAATAGGCTGGTAGTATTTATATTAACTATTATCTAGCATAGCATAGCCTACTATTTGGCTTTAGGCCAAGATTCCCAGATAAAAATTACAATGAACACAATTGAACGGTCTTTGACGAGGATCAAATTCAATATAGGTCCCGCAGAACAGCAGTCGTTAGACTGATTTAATAAGCAAGTAACTCTTGTTAATAAATGAAGCCAATAAACCTCAAAATGTCGTGATGAAATTTACGAATGTGAATGTGGATGGCTATAAGAGTAGGGGAAGACCAAGGAAACGATGGATGAACTGTGTGAAAGATGATATGGCTCGAAAGGAGGTGACTACAGAAATGACGACTAATAGAGAAGTGTGGAATGAAAATACAACGTGTAACGTTAAATGCGCAAAACCTCAGACACCTGAACTGATTTTTAATTCAATTGACCTATTCCACAGAGAAAATAAGTCATAAAAAAATTGTAAAGGTTTTATGTGCCGTTTTAGTTTTACTGGCCATTCTGATCGTTTCTTGCGTCTGCGACGACGCTTTATCGAGGGAGGAGTCGTCACCGGGGCACTGCGCCGCGCTGACCTTGGCTTGCTTGACCTATTAATAAATAGACACGGCAACGTTTTTAATGAAGATTTTTTGAAAAATGTTACCTATATTAAAAAGTGGTTCAATTAATTCTGCTCGTTATTCTGATCAAACTATTTTCAGGTTTGCGCATTTAACGTTACACGTTGTATATGTTGCACCGACCCCAAACAAATTGGGATAAAGGCAGAAGAATGAATGAAATCAGGAAGTCTAACTAGACAAGCAAAACCCCAAATCTCCAACATCAGTAAGTACGTAAAAGGAGAGAGCGGTCCACTCAGGTCAATATTCTGCGATGTGCACCGTTTAGGCACGTGGGCGAACCAATTCACTGAATTGAAGACAATAAGGTCAACACGTGATGAGCCGATGATTTGCATGTAATGGACCCACTTGAGAACAACATGGGAATTTAAAATGGTGACGTCGTATCGCGTCATAGTATTGGGACATACTCGTAACAATGGAGATACAAAATCAAATGAAGGGCTTCCAATGGCAATGACTTTTTTAAAAAGAATATACAAAGTTCCTTTAGTTTAGAATCATCACACATGTATTCCCCGAAGGAGTAGGTAGGTTAAATAGTGTCATTAGTTAGTATAACACTAGTAGGTACTTACATCAGTTATAAGTGTATCCAATTCCCATGTAGATAATAGGTAACGAGCATATTTTGCCGGGCATAATTCCAAATCAAGACTATCGACGTACTCAAATAAGGAAAAATATAGGATTATTCAGTAAGTATTAAAAAATCTCATAATTTGGTTGCTGATATTACTGTTTTCTGACTTAGGATTAGGGTCGGTTTATGACCATAACGATAACATTTATCCCATGAAGACCAATTGCCTTCATAAGCTCTGAAATCTGAGATTTAATGGCAAGGTCAGGTCACATCATGAAACAGAAAATCATAGGTATATCATGTCCTACTTCCGAATGTATTCTTTTCGAAGTGTTCTTAGTGGCAATGCCGCATAGCATGTTACAAATTGCTATCGACAGACAAATTTTTCAATCATATGAAGAAATGGATTAGTAATATCCTTCGAAAAATCTTTCGGACTCGGATAGGAACTGTGTTACGCAATTGCACAGCGGGGTAATTGCGTGACACACTATCAGTAGCAAATGTAGCAATGGCTTTCATCTTGACAGTTCAACAATATTCATTGCGCTATTCACGTTTTAGACCAGCCACGTTTTTCGATCATATGAAGCAATGGATTAGGAATATCCTTCAAAATGATTCAGATTGAGATTGACAGTTTGTTACGCAATTAGGGTGCTTTAGGCTGCCTGACGCTCCATTGTTACGCAATTAGGGTGCTTTAGGCTGCCTGACGCTCCATTGTTACGCAATTAGGATGCTTTAGGCTGCCTGACGCTCCATTGTTACGCAATTAGGGTGCTTTAGGCTGCCTGACGCTCCATTGTTACGCAATTAGGGTGCTTTAGGCTGCCTGACGCTCCATTGACGCGGAGCGAGGCTTCGGAGCGGCGAAACGGAGAAATGATAACCAATAGAAAAATGACATTGAGATTTTATGCAATCCTATTGGTTAATATTTCCCCGTTTCTCCGCTCCGCAGCCTCGCTCCGCGTCATTGGACTGAATGGACAGGCAGCCTTAGATAGCTTGCATTTAGATAGGAATCGCCACTCTTGGAGGCTATTTGAATATACTCCCAACTACGCAGTAAGGATGCTGCTCATAAAACACGTGTCAAATGACATTCAAATAATTCACATAAGTGTTCCAAGAACATGGAAATAAATTATGATTTCTGTGCATAAAATTAAATGTGCGAAAATCAAAACAGTGCACGCGTAATAGGGCATTAGGTTGGTAGCACATACCACGCACTGGTTCAGGTGAACTCTTAGATCATGGTTGTGGTCACCATAAGTTGTGGCAGTAGCGGGACGGCATACGACTCACATTTAACGATATTTGAAATCCTTGATATTGCGTGAAGAATTTCGGTGGTTTAGTGATGGCAATTTGGAAATTTAAGAACAAATTTTACTAAGGGACCAAACCTGAAATTGCGAAAAAAAAATCAGCTGTTCCCTACATTTATGTTTGTTTAACTCGTCAAAATGTAATACAGGGCCCCCTAGTACAAGAGCCAGGGCCTACACTGATATTTTTGTATTGAAATGAAAAAAAAAATATATAACACCATGACTATCGTGTTTCTTGAAAAATATACCATTTTACGATCGAATTATTGTCGCTCTACCTCGGCACGCTGCACACGGTCAAACAGTCTAAATCCGTTAATAGTGACAACTCATTTGGGTCACTAGTCACTAGGAAACGTTACAGGACAGTTAAAATTAACTGGAACACATTTAGCTAACTATAAATCATCGTAATATAAACAAACATGTGAAAGTAACGAATGGAGTTAAAAATATGTTGCAATTCCTTAGTCTGCTTTCGTACGGACGTAAAAGTATCGAGGAGGTTTTTTATTGCGCACTGGATTTTCAACTCTCGGTGTTTATCCGAGCATTGAGAATCCAACAGAGCGCATCCCAGCGCATCAAAAAACAATGTAGGATTGTCAACTCTCTGCGTTAAGCAGTGAGTTTAAAAAAAACGCCGCTGGATAACGCGCCCGTACGTACCTGATCTTCATCATTTCAGAGATGTAAAAGCTGGTGTTTCTGCTGACTCCTAAAAAGACTGTGCTGAAAGTATTTTTATATTAGAAATTTACGAACATATTAAGATAAGTAATCTTCTTTACGACTTGATTAAAGATAAGATAATATCGTTCGCAGATGCTAAAACATTGCAATAAAAAAAAAAGATAACAGATTCTGAAATCTTTTTTTTTTATTGCAAAAAAAAAATTAACCATTGATTTCGGACTTTTACTGTAATTTCGGCATTACTTACAATATCCGATATGGTCTAGTGGCTAGGATACCTGGCTCTCACCCAGGAGGCTCGGGTTCGATTCCCGGTATCGGAAAATCTTTTTGGATTTTTTTTTTATTGCGCTCAGCTTACTGAGTTTTTTTGTTTTGTTTTTTATAGGTTATAAAATTTTTTATTATACTTTCATAGGTAACACGGATTTTTGTATCTTTATAAGTGTAATAAAATAAAATATTTGTTTAATTTATTCAGCAAACACGACTTTAGAAATAATATTGTACTCAATTTTGCATAAATTATTCAAAATCTTAACTTACACCACGCGAATAACCTCTAAAACATTAATTCAAGATTTAAAACACAATAGTTTCTGCCGTATTATTAAAATTCTTGTCATTCTTGTTTTATAATTTGCGTTATAATGTTAATAATTTAGATAATTAAGACAGTAAGCATTGTTTTTTGTACAAAAAAAGATTATTTTCAGTTTATTAATTTGAAAATCTACAAGTTTATCTATCCAGATATTCTAATATAATTTTCTAAAACTGTATTTTTGTATAGTCTTATAAAATTACTAGCGACCCGTTTCGCACAGTTTTAACGACTTCACATAGGTAGGTGTATTTCGGAATAAACTCGCGGTCATAGACATACTTTAATTTATAATATGTATAGATTAGACTGCCAAGTCAATTTCATCAGGGGGACAATAATGACAGATATCGCCGCAAAAAAACAATCGTTTATTGGTAATTAGCGACAGAAAATAGATTTAACAGTCTCAGAACGAAGGTCTACCTTCAAAGTCATTCCATATTAGTTCAATTAGCTCACTTGTTGACTAAACAGCAACAAATTAGTATAAACAGCTTAATTAGCTTCAATGATAAACAAACATCTATTCACATTATTTTTCTGAATTCAGTACCCTAATTGAATCATTTTGAAGCATATTGCTAATCTATTGTTCTATATGTTCGAAAAATGTGTCTGCTCAACAACATAAATAACGCAATGAATGTTGTTGAACTGTCAAAACGAAACCCATTGTTACTGATAGTGTGTTATATTACGCAATTACCCTGTCGGTCTTTACATTTTTCTTGAATACACATCTGGGATTGTTATTAAGAACCTCGTAGGTGAATACTCGTATGTTGTCTCAAATATGTTGATGATGGATCAACATAAGACTATCTAATTCATAAATAAATTGGGATTTATTTGAGGTCGGCGCAATATATCTTTTTCTTCCATACTTCTCTATTGTAGTCATCATCATCAGTAGTCACCTTCGTTCCAGCCATATCAATTTTCACACAACTAAAAAAAACCTGAATCAAACTGAACAAATCTCTAGAAGAGGTAACTCCATGCTTGCCATGGGTAAACAGCCCCGATATCAGCCTTAATGAACTGTTAGTTTACTGCGGAAAGTGTAAATACTTATATCTCCAGAGCTCGTGTAGACTTTTAGAAGCCACTACTGACAAAAAAAGGCATTGCTGACCAATAGATTGATCGAACATGATTGATGGACAGAACCATTTTAGTTTTATTTAGTCCCTCTAATACAGACGGCGACTCGTCTGTATTAGAGGGACTTGCTAAAAAAGATACCTCCTCCGAATCTGTCGCGCACAAAGCCTTGAGAATCCGATAGTAAAAGTACGTTACAGTTACGACAAAAAATATCGTTTAGAAACTTAAAACAATCAACAGTAGTTCCAAGTAGATCTCGGTTCCACTTGAGTTGGTGCCACGGTCGGTTGCTCATCAGTAACCAGTGACCAGGAAGTAGCCATGGTTAGCGGGGTAGCATACCCTGCTGCTGACTCTAAATATACAAATTAAATGTTGTTAACTGGTGAAAGAGAGATTTATTACGATGTCGTTTCCGTTTGTGTGGAGATATTTGAGTATGGGAATGTTAAAATTTTGGAAATGAATTAGGGCAATGTTATGGCTGATGAATTTGGTGGGTTCTACAAAGTTAAAATTGTATCATAATATTGGAACTTTAGTAGTCGAAATATTACAATAGCTTGTATAAAAAAAGGGGAAAATCTATTGTATGATTTGAAGATAGCGACAACAGCGGGTCGATTCTGGAAAAATCTCATTGTGATAACTAAGGTGAAGTGAGCTTAGAGTGAGCTGTGAGTCATGCTGATGCTAGGGATTGACACTATTGATGACTCACTCCACGCTCATTTCTCCCAAGTTTTCACGGTGAGACGGTTACAGAATCGCACGGCAGGTATACGATTATTGGCGACAGTTTTCATTATTGCACACCTAACTTTCGATCCAAAATATATTTGGGGCAAACATTACTTTGATAATCACTCGATACCTAATTACCTAGAGATAAATAATATAATCATTAGCAATCCCGCTTCATCACTAGCAGTTACAAAAAACCTGAGACAGGAAAAAAAATGCGGAAAAGCAATAACTCATATGAAACTCGAGCACATCATCACAACACGAACGAATAATTGGTAATAACCACATACATGGTAACATGCATACGAGAACACATACATACTTTTTTTTAAAGAAAATTTCTCGCTCCGTTTCACTGTGACAAAAACTATGCGAGCGTTAATTCCATTGTTTGAAAAGAGAACGCCGCGACAGCCGCGTGCGCATGACGTATTGTGCAAACCCGCATACATTTAGCATAATTTTGACACGTTATGCAAAGAGTTTTTGAGGATTTAGACCTTGTTTGACTAAATGAAATCTCAATATTTAAAACAAAGAATCCAAAATCGGTCGACTGACGAACAGAATATCCATCATAGTTGGCGCGCTTTGCGCCAACTATGACGGATATTCTAAGAGAATGTTTCGGTAAAATGTGTAACGCTAAGTATTATTGGAACTCCCGGCCAATGTCTGGGTTTTGTTATGCAACGTGTAACGTTAAATGCGCAAAACGTCAGACACCCCAACTGATTTTTAATTCAATTGACCTATTTCAAAGAGAAAATAAGTCATTAAAAATGTTTTAAAGGTTTTATGTGCTGTTTTAGTTTTACTGGCCATTCTGATCGTTTCTTGCGTCTGCGACGACGCTTTGTCGAGCGAGGAGTCGTCACTGGGCCGCCGCGCCGCGCTGATATTGGGTTGCTTGACCTATTAATAAATAGACACGGCAACGTTTTTATTGAAGATTTTTTGAAAAATGTGACCTATATTAAAAAGTGGTTCAATTAATTCTGCTCGTTATTCTGATTAAACTAGTTTCAGCTTTTGCGCATTTAACGTTACACGTTGTAGATACTATGTTCTATGTTAGAGGATTTGGTTTCCGCACTTAGGTAGTCCTTCAGGTGGACCATTGTGCGTGGGCCATGGCGGTCGTCGGTGGTTATTCCAAACAGCCCACCTCCCTCCAGAAGTTGATTACATCTCCTGGTCTGTTAAGAACATCTGTGTAAGATCTGGATGTCCCGAGGGTTTCTGTCCCAATCTGGGTGACGCCTGTGCATTCAAAGAGCACATGCGCAACGATTTCCTCAGCCTCCATGCACGCCCTGCATAGATAAACTTTAGCCTTCAATGAATAAATAGGTTCCTTTTAGGCAAGAGCCAATCGGCGATCGCATCATCGATTACCACCAGTTGAAGTAGTAGCCAAACAGTAGCCTGGCCATTATAAGAAGCTTTGTTCTATACAGACGCCAGCATAGCAAACTTTCGCAATCAACTTTGAACCTTATAGTTCTGCGATAAAGTTGAAAATCTATTAAAGACTTTTTTTTTTTACTGATTGTAGTAGCTTGATGTGTTGGCGTCTATACATGATTGATTCGACATATCAAGCAATACATTTCCAGTTTTAGCTGACCTCGCATTGTATAGGCTTTTCGTACAGTGAGAAGTCAGGTTATACTGGAAAATTTTAGCTTGATATGTCATCGTGAGTTCTAGCTTTGGATATGTCTTTTTAAATTTAATCAATTACTAGCTTTTGCCCGCGACTTCGTTCGCGTGGAATAGTGACTTCCGGCAGATTTTTGGTTTTACCCACATAGTTAAAGAATGAATTAAAAATGGAAATGAATTAAAATGAATGAATGTACTAAAAATTAAAAAAATAAAAATTCCCACATGAATTAAAACAATAACATGAACCGAACTCGTGTAACGATCGACACCATTGCGCGATCACCAACTCGACATATAGTACTAATAGAATTATCTATACTCCGTTAGAGCATTTTCTATGTACTAAAAGTTGTATTATATTATATTTTTCATACCTTTTTACTATTTATTTACATTTTTCCGATGAATTTTCAGTACTGAATTGATGCCGACTCTTGACCAATAGATGGCGCTGTATGTCCGGAATAAATTTTATTTTTTATTTTATTTTTTGTAATAAAAACTATCCTATGTCCTTTCTCAAGTTCCAAACTATGTCTGTACCAAATTTCACACAAATCGGTTCAGTAGTTTAGGCGTGAAGCAAAGACAGACAGACAGACAGACAGAGTTACTTTCGCATTTATAATATTAGTTTGGATAAGTTTTACAATAGGTGTTGCAATGCTGCACACGATTCAAGTTGCATGAGTATTTATTATTATTACTGTGCACATAATATAATAAATTATCGTGACAGTCGGATTAGAGCAACCTTTTGTTGTCTATAAATTATTTAACATAGATGAATCATAGATATTTTGTGCGATATGTATTTTATTTACCTATTAATCTATTGATATCTTTAGTATCTACATCGTTAGTATCTAAATACCTTATTTTTTTACGGTTCCGTACCCAAAGGGTAAAACGGGACCCTAAGACTCCGCTGTCCGTCCGTCCGTCTGTCACCAGGCTGTATCTCATGAACCGCGATAGTTAGACAGTTGAAATTTTCACAGATGATGTATTTCTGTTGCCGCTATAACAACGAATACTAAAAAACAGAATAAAATAAATATTTAAGGCGGCTCCCATACAACAGACATGATTTTTTTTTTACGTTTTTATAGATAATGGTAAGGAACCCTTCGTGCGCGAATCCGACTCACGCTTGGCCGGTTTTTTTTTTCTGTTTTCGGGGAAACCTTCAAAAGGCGCCCGGTCTTTGGGGTTAAACCCCGCGACTGTTTTTACCTCACTAAAACCACCCCCGCCCGGTGGTCACTATCCGCACATGGAAGGGGTATCGCACTAGCGGTACGCGTCCAACCGGTCGATTCTGTATAGATCTCACCGTGAAATCATAAGTGAAGTGAGCACTTAATAGTGTTAATCCCTAGCGAATGACAGCTCACTTCCCGCTCACTTCACCTAAGTTATCACGGTGAGATTTCTACAGAATAGCACTGCCATGTGTCATCTCGCCATCTCTTTCTGGGATGGCCTCGGCGTCGCCATCCATTTTGAGGCACCTATTATTATTATTATTTATTTATTATTACAAAACATTACATTGCATTATAATTAATTAATGCCCCACAAAACCGTTTCCACGGTTTGTCTGTAGGAACGGAACACAAAGCTAGTAACTATTGATTAGAGTGCGGAATCTTAATTAACACATAACCATCATTAGTCATCCCCTGAGAATTCGCAAACTACATTCAAAAGAATATAGTTTACAAACTCTCAAGGAAGAATAACTTCAGTAATTTGGCAAATTTGCCTTTTTTATCCTGTCTTCTTAAATCAGCAGGTAACCGGTTGAGAAGATAAGGTATTCTTTTATCAAGCATTCTGTCGCCAAAGTAATTACTTACTCTAGGTACATTAAAGTTCACTGCTGATACTGTCCTAGTTCCGTGGTTATGAGTAACCAGCGAGTGACGCTCCCAACTGCCATGACTGTTTACCAATAGAAGAGTATTGTGTAGAGACTTGCCCAGCGGTCACCGTGCATGCGGCTGAATGTGACCCACCCAAACCCATTTGAGCCCGGCATTCTTCTACTGAACATCCAACACCCAAATTGCGTAACTAACAATCTCGATCTGACTCATTTTGAAGGATATTGCTATTACATTGCTTCATTTGTTCGAACAATTTGTCTGCTCAACAACGTAAGTACAGCAAAGAATGTAGTTGAACTGTCAAAATGAAACCCATTGCTACTGATAGTGTGTTACGCAATTAGATACCCCGCTGTATGTCCGTTTTGCATTTGCCCGTTTGCATTCATTTTTTCTTTCGTCATCATCATCTGCCTAGCCTTTTCCTAACTATGTTGGGGTCGGCTTCCAGTCTAACCGGATGCAGCTGAATACCAGTATTTTACATGGAGCGACTGCCTATCTAACCTCCACAACCCAGTTACTGGGTAATACGATACCCTTTGGTAAGACTGATTGTCAGACTTTCGGGTTCCTGACTACGCGTAACGACTGTCAAAGATTCACGAATGACAGCCGGGACCAACGCGAGGCACGGAGGGGTCTCGGTATGTAAAGATGATCACCCATCCACAGAACAACCGCGGCAAGCGTAGCTTAACCTGATCGATCGACCTGTGCGGCTGTTATTATTTAGCCACGAGCCCCTCATTTTTTCTTTCGTAATTAAGATAATAGACACAGATTCCTGATATCAATTATGTTTTATTCCTTTACAATACAATCATAATATGTTGGTACCGTTTAGCTGCTCTTCTTATACGATGAACTCAAAAGATAACTGTGAGGAAACAAATGACAGGTTTCTAAGCAATTCGTCTCACTCTGTTGATCATTACGACTTGCGTGCTGTGATAAGAGCCACTGATATCATCAGCTTCCTAAATTATACAATAGAAAATATACATGATACTATGTGGTATAAGGAATCATTTTTCCACAATGTTGGTAGAAAGAGCCATAGATAAGTACCTGTATAGTAAAGATATACTTTACTAAAACCTAAGGAGTCTAGACAAAACAGTTCGCCGTCCGGTAAGGACCAGGCCCGGGTCGACGGTGCGTTGTGTTCCACGCGCGCCTCAAAGAGATGTCAGCAGGAACTGACGGGGTCCGCTAGGGCCGATGCCTGCCAGGGTCGCGGGTTGTTCGAAAGAGTTACCGTGGCCACAGGAACACAGGTGGGTTTTAGTCAGTAAAAGTCTGACACGCCCTCCCGCTCTTCCCCGAGCGGGAGAAGTTATTAGATAATTTCCTACCCAAAAAACGGGCCTAGATAAAAAGGCATTCTATCAGCGGTAACACAACATAACATCATACCTGTATTTCAAAAAAGGTTAGGCATAGGTGTACCTATAATAAACCTAAATTGCGACATTTAAGTATTTTTAAACCCCATCAATATCTAACGTTGATGGAAAAGTCAATAATGTAAGTATTGGATATACGTAGCTACCGAAAAGCTTATGTCAATAAAAAATGTAAAAAAAAAAATGTAAAAATGTAAAATGTTCGTATTTCTTCAACGACTTTCAACAGAAAGTCGTTGAAGAAATACGAAACCCTTTCAAAGCGATTACCAGAAGTCTACTCCTTCTGGAAGACTTCAAATCTTGAATGGATAGGTTACCTTTTCTAGGCAAACGTGCACAATCGTCAACCGCATCATACCTTAAACTAGTGTTTTTAAGATTGCGGCAGCCGCCTTAAAGCGCCCGCAATTTACCGGCGCATGAAGTCACTGAAACGTTATTTATGAAAGTAAGTTGGTTTGTTTTCTTGAGGAGCGTTTTTTGACACCAAACTTTCTAGGTTGGTGACGAGAAGCGCTTGTTGATTAAATTTTTTTTTAATCTATTTTAAAAAATAACCTTACAACTTCTAACTAACTATGTTAATAGTAGGTATTATAAGATGTAACTTTATTTCTCGGTAAAGGCTTAATCCTCGTTATCTATCGCGAAATAAATTCCTTAATTTTAAAGTCAAACCCCGCCGCCATCTTCTAGGAAACCGTAGCTTTACCAGCAGGGTAATTGCGTAACGTACAATCAGTAGCAATGGCTTTCATTTTGACAGTTCAACAACATTCATTGCGTTATTTACGTTGCTAAGCAGACAAATTTTTCGAACACATGAAGCAACTAGCTATTCCCGTGGGAATATCGGGATAAAAAGTATCCTATGTGTTAATCCTGGTTATAAACTATCTGTATACCAAATTTTATCCAAATCCGTTCAGCCGTTTGAGCGTTAAGAAGTAACAAACATACAAACACACACACAAACTTTCGCCTTTATAATATTAGTGTGATGGATCAGCAATATGCTTCAAAATAATTCAGATAGTGCTCGATAGTGTCAGATATGTAGCTAACTGGTCAGATATGTAACGGTAAACGCAAACCTAACCATCTAGGTAAGTAATATTGTTTTGAATGACACCCTTCACTCATTACAACCGCTTACCACCAAGTCGTGATCGTGACTAAGATATTCCATAAGTTAAGTTTTAAAATCGACCATCAAAACGGCATCATTTTAACACCTAATGTATGTTAATTTTATTCCGAATCCACGCCAGTTGCCTCAAACGTGTGTGACGAAATCTCATTACAATAAAAATACATTAATTAGAATATGAAAAACACCTTTTTACAGTACATTGATCTCATTATGTAACCCTGTTCTGTTCCTTTAAACGCACGAGTATAATACTTAAGTATCGAGCTAACTTTTTAAACATTCTCTTATTAAGGGAATTTGAACCTTATTTTTGTGAAACTAAAGTTTAAATAAGAGGTCTTCTTCAGTATACTAATGCTGTATTTTCGTACTTCAGTGAGTTCAAGCATTTGCTTTAACTACTCACAATTCCAAGGTTTTGTCTCGTTAGAGCTCTGTAGGTACTCTTGTTATGAGTACGGTGAACAAAAAAGTTAGGTTTCTTCTGATTTCAAACTTTTCCTTAACAGCTCATCACACGCACAACATACGGTAAAATTAATTGCAAGGTATCTGCAACAAACAACTTCCTGCCATCACCCCGTTTTATATGGGGTCAGCGCTGCATTTATTTTCTTTCATACATTTTTATCAGCCGTCATGTCAGTTTTCATATCATCGTTCACACAAACCCTTAATAGTTTCTTTGATTCACCCCTACTTCTCTGCCTGTATACTTATCTCTACTGTTGACCGTACCTATTCATTTATTAGCAAAACATTGACAGAGGTGGATGAACTTGAAGTCTTTTGCGAATTATCGTGTAAATGCTAACTTGTGATAAATGCCCTGTAGTTAAGTTACATGACATTGCATATTGTGTACACTATTACATTGTGTATTTTGTGTATTCTTGCCATCCGAGACAAGAGGATGTCAATTCATCTAGTGACATAGAGGCCGTAAAAGGCGACATCTCAATAAGCGAAATATTTGGTTCTGTTGAAGCCCTTCTTTAAGCTTACATTGTGCTGTTCACTTACCAAGACCAAAGTAGTCTTCAGGATTGGGACCTTTTTTCAGTTTTGGGCGTCAAATCTCAATAACGCCTTCGATACACAGGACTATAATTATGTTTAATTCTTTACCAGTCATCATCAGCCAAACTTTTTCCCAACTAAGTTGGGGTCAGCTTCTTGTCTAACCTGATGCAGCTGACCATTTTACCACTAACACGAGTAAACAATAAATATTTTATGAAGAAGGTTTTTGATCTAAAAGCTATGAATATTTTTGAAACATTCTTTGTTGATATTTATTTTCAGATGAGGATTCATAAATATTGGGGTTACGCAAAACATCGTGAAATAAAAAAAAAACAACTCATGAAAGAAGATTGTAGATGAAATTGTCTATGGTAATACGTACGAGTCCCAAGGAACCAGAAGGGTCTATCTTCATACAAGATAGAACAAAATATAATTTGT
The DNA here is from genome assembly GCA_949629135.1 of Eremobia ochroleuca. Taxonomy (NCBI): domain Eukaryota; kingdom Metazoa; phylum Arthropoda; class Insecta; order Lepidoptera; family Noctuidae; genus Eremobia; species Eremobia ochroleuca. The sequence goes on along the minus strand of OX451396.1, from coordinate 2,997,185 downwards.
ACCATCCCTCAGGGCATGCCAACGAAGGCTCTGTATCAGGACTGGTTAGTAATTTTGTAAAAAAGAAACCTACCAATAGATTCTAGAGCAGAGTACGAGCAATTGAGTATATGGGAACATTATTAAAGCAATATTAACACCAGAAAATGGGTTTATTTTAGACATATTAGGATAAAAAGTATCCCATGTCCTAATCCAGATCATGGTCTGCCAATATGCCAAATTTCATCCAAATCTGTTCTGCCGTCCTAGTACGAGGGGCGTTCAATGTATGCTCGGTATCGGCATGAAAAAACACGTAAATTCAATTAATTTTTTTTTTTCAATGTAATCCCCCATTACCCAATGCATTTATTATATCTCGAAATTAACTTTTCAATACCCTGTAAAAATAACTTTCCTCTTTGTCTGAAAAATGCGCAATTATTGCCGCCTCGAACTCGTCATCGTTGGAAAATCGTCTCCCACGAAGGTGTTTTTTTTTTCAAATTAGGAACAAATAATAATCACTCGGGGCTATGTTCGGGTTATAGGGTAGGTGGTTAATTTATTCGAAACCACAATCTCGCACAGCAGCCTAGGAAACACGCGTCGTGTGAACCGGGGCGTTGTCGTGAAGAAGCAATACACCGGTGGTCAGTTTACCCCGTCTTTTTTCTTTAATTGCTTCCCGTAAATTTCGTAAAGTGGATGCATGGGATGCTGCTTTTATAGTTTCACCTTTTTTATGTATTCTATCAGTAAATTTCCCTTTGAGTGCCAAAACACTGGCCATGATTTTTCGGGCAGACGGAACGACTTTGAATTTCTTAGGGGGCGCAGTACTCTTCTTGAGCCACTGCATGGACTCTTGCTCACTTTCAGGGTCATCATGATGAAATCACGTTTCATCTCCAGTAACAAATCGATCGAAAATACTTTATGGAAGTTCATTCACCACAAAGCTCTACAAACTCTACAGCACTCGATTCGCACTTGCTTTTGAGGCGCCGAAAGCATTCGCGGCACCCATCTTGCACTGACTTTTGAAAGGTAAAGAAGGTCGTGAAGAATGGTGTGCACGGAACCAATAGAGAGGTAGATCATCTCTGCTATCATTTTGATCTTCATTCGGGCATCTTCCAGTATAAGCTTCTCAACTTTTTTCACGTTTTCTTCCGTAGAGGCAGTAACCAGGCCGCCCGAGCGAGTGTCGTCTTCATAACTCTTTCTGCCCCTTTTAAATTCACTAGACCACTTTTGAACCGTAAATAACGAACGTGCAAAATCTTGGTAAACAGTCACCATCTCTTCATGAATAGTTCTTTGACTTTTTCCTTGTTTGGTAAGGCATTTAATAACAGTGCGGTGCTCGATTTTCTTCAACATTGTCACGACTGCTATTCCAGTTGTCGTTGACTAAAGATAACTAGCAAACTAATGGTAACAACTATGTGAAATTTTACCTTTATACCCTTAGATGATGTCATTAATTAATTGATTCGTGAAATTAACAACATATCACCCTGATACCGAGAACATTGAACGCCCCACGTACGTACAAAAAGTAAAATCTTTTCTCTCTATGATATTAGTTTTGTTTAGATTGTTTTGTTGTTAGTACCCGTGATACTAGAAGCTGTCAAAATGAATACATCTAATCTGCATTCGCCATTTATTTGCCAAAAAATTAAACAAATATAAGTTTATGGAAAAATAACTTTAAATCCTACAATATAAAGTTAAGTTTACGCTACAAATTCAAACATTTTTATAAATTTTTCAATAGTGCTAGTCACTCTGAAATCAACTTAATGTCCATTTTGATAAAGAAGATTTTTATTTAACTTAATATAATATTAATTTGAAACATAAGTTTGAATAGACTTTATATAAAACCTAACGCCTTTCCCCATCAGGATAGGCAGAAACTACAGAACACAGAACTATATGTGTTACGTGTTAAAGTCACTTAACAACTAACCATATTACTATCTTAATTTATTGCTAGACATAGCTGGACACAGCCTGAGTCGACATCAACAAAATGTGGAAGGCAGTGGGAAAATGTAAGCAGTGCAATCTGTTGCTCTTGTTAAAAAATAAGTTATTGTACCCCTTCCAATTACAACTTTACAACTCCACCAATGTAGCCACCCACACCATCACAACGTGAAAACTTAGGTAAAGTGAGCGTGGAGTGAGCAGTCAGTGTCATCCCACCTGATACTAGGGATTGACCAAGAGCACATGTAAATGTGCTCTTGGTCAAATAAAAATAAAAAAAATTATAATATTATATTATTATTATTATTAATATATTTATGCTAATTCTATTGATCATTTTATATAACTTCAATGCTAGTATTTTAATTGTCAAAACATTACTATTTTGTGGAGTTTAATCTAGGAAAAAAAGAAAAAAAAATATTCTGACTAAGTTTCTGTTTAGCTATTATATGTATTTTAAAACCCCACAAAATAGTAATGTGTTTACAAATAAAATACTAGTTTTGAAATTATACATATAAAATGATCAATAGAATTAGCATAAAAAATATGATTAAAATCTCGATTATGATTGTAAATGTTTGCTTAGTCAATCCCTAGCATCAGTGGGATGACACTGACAGCTCATTCCACGCAAGTTTTCACGGTGAGATTTTTACAGAATCGACATGCTGAAGTAAGTACCTACTATTAAATCGTGTACCAAGTCCCTGTCTTCGTTAACAAGCTACCCAGGTAGGTATCTATTAGCGTGCGGCAGGTGGCTCAGTTTTATACAGGAAACACTAATTAGGCACCGCAATTATACTATAGTTTAACTACAGATTAACCAAGATTTAAACTACGGTTAACAGCTGATGGTTTTATGTTGTCTGTAAAATAGTTGTCTTTTAGTGTTGCTCCCTTTTTAGAGTTGAATTGTTTTGTTTTATTATACAAGTTTTCATGATTGGTTTTATTTCGCTTCTGATTCATACTAGAGGACAATATTAAGTCCCTGGCTGTTGGCTTAAAAGGTGAGCAAGAATTAAGACAGGTTGGTCTTTCACACGCTGTCTATATCTCTCTATCTAATGTCCTATCGCAGGTATGCTGGAAGAGATTCCTTAACACATTGAACGCCATGGTGGTCACCGGTGAGCGACAGCAATTATTTTGTTAATTCTTTGAATAGTAATAAGAAATAATTATTTAGAATGGGGGTTTTTGACTATTTTGAACCGTGTGAGCCAATAAAATATAATGTGTAAAATTTTTCGAAATCGCGAATTAGCGTCAGCCGATATGGAAAGTTCAGTGGTGGTCAGTGGTGGTCACCGGTGACCATGGTGGATTATGACCGTGGTGGATTATGGCCCACTCCCTCCCTCAGAGACAAGGTCTGTGTCCCAGCAGTGGGAAAAGTATAGGCTGTTTATGTTGTGCTTGCTGACCTGTAACAGGCTGATATACCAACCCTAACATAGTTGGGAAAAGGCTAGGCTAGATGTTGATGAGTCGTCAGGATCTGAAGATGTTTTCTTATTTTTACATGGACCATTTTTTAACCTACTTCAAAAAAGGAGGTTATCAATTCGGATGTTTATATATAAATATATTTTTTTTATTTTTATGTATGTTCGGGCATAACTCCTTCATACAACGTGTAACGTTAAATGCGCAACACCTCAGACACCCCAACTGATTTTTAATTCAATTGACCTATTTCACAGAGAAAATAAGTCATTAAAAAATTGTAAAGGTTTTATGTGCTGTTTTAGTTTTACTGGCCATTCTGATCGTCTCTTGCGTCTGTGACGACGCTTTATCGAGGGAGGAGTCGTCACCGGGCCGCTGCGCCGCGCTGAAATTGGCTTGCTTGACCTATTAATAAATAGACAAGGCAACGTTTTTAATGAAGATTTTTTGAAAAATGTGACCTATGTTAAAAAGTGTTTCAACTCATTCTGCTCGTTATTCTGATCAAACTATTTTCAGGTTTTGCGCATTTAACGTTACACGTTGTATATGGACAGATTTGCAAACTTCTTTTTTTTTTCGATATAGGTTTATTCCGAAATGGTCCCATTTCAATTTCGTAAAGATCTGGTGATGAGTTTCGGAGACAGACAACGGAACTCTTCAATAAATACCAGTAAAACAACCGCGATTGCTGCTATCGCATATGTGCATTGTTTACGCAATCTCACAACATAACATCACGTCTGTACAATATAAACGCAGATGCAGTACGCAGATATGTTCAGTAACACCGTACATCCTCATTTCTGTCAAATTTGTTGTTGGGGTACCTCTAATCTTGCAAGTAAATTCTGGCATAACTTAGGTATAACTAAAAAGTGAAAAATAAAAACTTTTTTTATAAAAAAAAAAACAACCGACTTCCAAAAAACACTACAAAGTGAAAAATAACTTTAATTTCCGAAGTCGCTGTCAAAAAACGAAAATGCGGAACCGACGACACCGACTTCCAAAATTAAAGTTATTTTTCACTTTGTAGTGTTTTTTGGAAGTCGATTGTTTTTTTTTTATAAAATAACTTTTTTTTTAATAACCGAAAAAAGAGGGGCCCGTGTTTAAATAATAACAGTCGCATAGGTCGATCGATCAGGTTAAGCTACGCTTGCCGTAGTTGGTATGTGGGTGGCCATCATAACATGGTGACCATCTTAACATGCCGAGACCTCTCCGTGCCTCGGAAAGAACGTTAAGCCGTTGGTCCCGGCTGTTATTCGTGGATCTTTGACAGTCGTTACGGGTAGTCAGAAGCCTGAAAGCCTGACAACCAGTCTTACCAAGGGGTATCGTATTACCTAGTAACTGGGTTGTGGAGGTCAGATAGGCAGTCGCTCCATTTAAAATACTGGTGGTCAGCTGCATCCAGTTAGACTGGAAGCCGACCCTAACATAATTGGGAAAAGGCTAGGCAGATGAACCGCCGAAAAAAAAATATTTTAAATTTGCAAAGACACCTAAGAAAATTATAAGCATACCACAGCTAATACTTCTAGATTTAATAAAAAGGATGAAAATGCAAGCCGGTCGACCTCAGCCGCCACCCGCACGTGCTACACGAGTATAGTCTCCCCAAGGACGTGCCCTAACAAGCGTTTCACTGAGGGGGTTCCGGATTAGTCTATTAAAGAGGTACCGGGACCTCCTCCAAGTGCTGATGGTGTATTGACATAATCAACCCATTGCAATGTTTTCTAATGAGTTGATTGCAATATGTGGTTAGCTAGTGACCTCGACAATTGATCATATTATTCTTACCTGAGCAACCGGCAGCAAGTTCGTCATGCTCCCTTAGATGTCACTGCTTGCGGTAGCGTCGGGGGTCGGGTTGTCTCCTTCCCTCAAATATGGCGAGGGGGGTAATGGCTGACCTTTGCGTTATGCTCGTGAACGGGTGCTGCTTGTGGTGACTGGTCGTCTAGCTGACCATGGTTTTATCATTGTTATCATTATTAATAACTTGTTTATTTAGTTTCCTTATGGTCCTAGTTTATCATTTGTGACTTCAAGCGACAGCTATACAGTAAACTGAACCCAGCATTGCATAAATATGTTAGCGGTAGCGCCCTTTATACCTGGAGACTTTTATTTAATTTCCATTTATTAATTTTTGCTTGAGTACGTATAGTTTTTTATTGTATTTCTTGGTATATTGGCGTTGCTAGCTGACATATGTCAAATAATTTAATTTAGCGTTCTGTGTCTTGTAATGTTGATTGCTTTGCATACTTTGTATTGTATTCAGTCAAGTATATTTTCTAACTGAACAGACAGCTGTGCTGCTGGGGAGTTTGTTGCGCCACTTCTTCTTCCCAGCGAAAGCACTAGGAAGTGGTGAAGGGCGGGCGTTTTGGGGGACTGTCTTTTGTAATTTTGACGTTCGAAAAGTGCTGATTCTCAGCCTAGTTTGAAAAAATGACTTTTGATTTTGATTTTTGATTTTGATCACAGGGTTGGTTTTAGTGAAGTAAGAGTCCCACACTTCCTGGTATTTTTCCCCATAGTCCAGGTGCCGTTTGAAGGTTTCCCACCATAAACAAAAAAAAAAGTACTACACGAGTACATGCTCGCATCAGTAGATAGTAATCGCCTTATCAGTCAACTCCTGATAGACGATGACTCGACGCCCTTATGAATATTTATGCAGCATACAAACGTTCAACGTGATTTAACTCCCTAATGTTTTATGGATAGCATTATTTTCTAGTAATGTTTCTATTTGTTGGTTATGTAGTAGTTTATTAGGTACTGTATATGCTCAAAAAGTTTTATATGTTTTCTTTCCAAAAAATTACACTTCTTGAGAATCAGCAATTTTTTAACGTTCTTCAAATCTCTCCTCTCCTAAATCAGGTTGTCAGTGGTCACTGCTTACCTACCATTCACCGTTCTGCATACTAGCATAACACCTTCTCATGGTATATCTACTTAAAATAAACATACCGATATCATACTAATATTATAAAGACGAAAGCTTGTGAGTGTGTGTGTGTGTGTTTCTGTGTTTGTTACTTCTTCACGCTCAAACGGCTGGACCAATTTCGATGAAATTTGGCAAACAGATAGCTTATAACCAGCATTTACACATAGAATACTTTTTATCCTGATATTACAACGGGATCGAGACGTATGCGGTTGAAACAGCGGGGCGCTGCTAGTATTCTATAAAAATCTCATCGTGGAAACTTAGGTGGCTTGAAGCAGTCTTTAATAGAGGAACTGTGGAGTTTCTTGACCATTCTTCTCCATACGAAACTACATTTTGGAAGGCGACGAATCATTTCCATTTTTTTGTAAATTATGACGCTCAAAAGTGCCTTTTATTTGAAATAAATGATTTGACTTCGACTTTGAAGTGTGCTGTCATTCTACTGACGCTAGTTATTGACACTATTGACAGCTCACTTCATCTAAGTTTTCACGTTGTTATTTTTACAGAATAGAGGCACTAGATGCTTGTTAATCTGCTGATGCTTGTCACAGGTGGTTAGTGAAGTTACCATAGCAACAGCAGATCAGGAACCTGTATAGTACTTTTTATCTGAATGTAGTCATCCGTCGCAGCTCACTGAACACAGTCGAATGGCTAATCACTACCCATTTCAGCGTTTAACAGATTACAATTAAGAGTTACGTCATTTGGTTATATTTGGACGGTATGTATTGCCTATTGGTAAGTAAGTAAGTTATGTCAGAGGTTAACCTTGAATGGTCGAGCCTTGATTGAGTTCAAACCTTCGCTTTTCTTGTCGGTCGAAGGTATATACTTAACAGAATTTGTTTGTTAACGATGTCATTATCAATATCATAGACTATACCGGCTCAAATTGTATTGGCTAGCGAAACTCCGCAAACGTGGGTATCGACATAAAAATATGTATAATAAAACAAGAAAGAAAATATTTTGATGATTTTTTGTGGGGTCATCGACAGTAAAAGAAATATCAGATTAAAACGTCAGTTTTTTTTTTGTGTAAGCTTCATAGACGTGATGAGTATCAATATCAAAACAAGTTAAAACAGATTTTCTCAACTTCTACTTCAGGTAGCAACTCTGCCAGCGGTCGTTGACCCCTATAAAAGAAAACCCATCAAAAATCTTTTTATTTTTCTTTTAACTTGTTTATACAACGATACTCACCACAGCAGAGTTTTACCAGCAAATTTAATTATACCCTGTATAGTCTGTCTTCTCATAGTAATTGTGAATACCTACTACTTATGACTGAATTCAGTGGGGGGTTTTGTAACGGTAATTTCTTATTTCAAAAAACTTCAAACTCGAATTCACCGTTCGCTTGGATTCTTCGCTTTGTTTTTAATAGTTTTATTCTATATCAAAAATTGAGGGGCCCGTGGCTAAATAATAACAGCCGCACAGGTCGATCAATCAGGTTAACCTACGCTTGCCGCGGTTAGTCTGTGGATGGGTGACCATCTTTACATACCGAGATTCCTCCGTGCCTCAGAAAGCACGTTAAGCCGTTGATCCCGGCTGTCATTCGTAGATCTTTGACAATCGTTACGGGTAGTCAGAAGCCCGAAAATCTGACAACCAGTCTTACCTAGGGGTATCGTATTACCCAGTAACTGGGTTGTGGAGGTCAGATAGGCAGTCGCTCCATGTAAAATACTGGTATTCAGCTGCATCCGGTTAGACTGGAAGCCGACCCCAACATAGTTGGGAAAAGGCTAGGCAGATGATGATTCTATATCAAAAATTCGTTTAGTATGAATTAGTGAAAGCATTCTTTTTTAATTACATATAGTGCTTTAGGGTATAAGTTAGGTACTTATCCGGTACTTGCTCTAGGACCTAAAGCTATTCCACCACCAGGTTTCTTTGTAGCGTGAAATACCGATTCGATTTTAAAGGAGACTTTATCGTAGGAATAAGAAACTAGCACCCTAATTGCGTAACACAATACCAATCACAATCTGAATAATTTTGAAGGATATTGCTAATCCATTGCTTCATATCGGACGACCTAAAGAAGGTAGCTGGGGTAGACTGGCTGCGGAAGGCGGAGGACAGAGTGTTGTGGCGCAGTCTGGGAGAGGCCTATGTCCAGCAGTAGACTGCGATAGGCTGAGTTGATTGCTTCATATGCTCGAAAATTTGTCTGCTCAACAACGTAAATAACGCAGTCTTCTTCTTATCGTGTCGATGGCAAATACATAGCTTATTTTTCTTAAATTTATTTGGCCCAAAATTCAGCACCGCGGATAGTATTCACTGACGCAGCTATTAGGTCCTCGCGTGGCAGGGCATGCGGTGCAAGATGGGAGATGAGCCATTGTCTGTGGAGAGACACCGCATACACATCGGAGGTCAGAGCCTTCAATGAACCCCCGCTTGTGGACGTTGTCTTTGCTGCGGGCTAGCGGCATAATTGGGTACGAAGTATATTTAAGGTTTTTCACGGTAACATTTATGCCCGGATGAGAGACTCTCTGATGGTTTAATAAAGAGATCAGGACGTTTAATTGGTTCTTTCCAAAGATCACATCTTGCCGAGGAGGGTTTGCCTTTAGCTGGACTCACGCTCCCAAGAAAATGATTGCGGCTTTTAAGCCTCTGTAGTCATCTGCCTAGCCTTTTCCCAACTATGTTGGGGTCGGCTTCCAGTCTAACCGGATGCAGCTGAATACCAGTATTTTACATGGAGCGACTGCCTATCTGACCTCCACAACCCAGTTACTGGGTAATACGATACCCCTAGGTAAGACTGGTTGTCAAACTTTCGGGCTTCTGACTACCCGTAACGACTGTTAAAGATCTACGAATGACAGCCGGGACCAAGGGCTTAACGTGCTTTCCGAGGCACGGAGGGTATGTAAAGATGGTCACCCATCCACAGACCAACCGCGGCAAGCGTAGCTTAACCTGATCGATCGACCTGTGTGGCTGTTATTATTTAGCCACGGGCCCCTCGGGTTTTAAGCCTCTGTAGTACTGAATTAAAATTTTGCATTGAGCGGTGTGGGCCATCCTGTAGCTTCGCCCACTCGATGCGGCTGGCTACACTCCTGCGAATTTCTGGAGGCGCCTTGCCAGTCACTGGATAATAACGCATATTAATGTTGTTGAACTGTCAAAATAAAAACCATTGCTACTGATAGTAGATTAGTGGTACTGCCGTGCGATTCTGTAACCATCTCACCGTGAAAGCTTGGGTGAAGTGAGCGTGGAGTGAGCTGTCATTCGTTAGGGATTAACACTATTAAGTGCTCACTTCATTTATGATTTCACGGTGAGATTTTTACAGAATCGACCCGCTGTAGTGATTTTTCAAAAGGCACGAACGTCTTACAAATATGTTTTTCACCTTCCACGCCATTCAAACAAACATAAGGCTAATAAATTTTTTTCTTCATCATTTTACAAGATCTTCTAAAGAATCGTCAGTGTGACGGAAACGAGTTGCTATGGGGTTTGTCGGCTCCCCGCGAACCTGTCATTACGAACCTATTCATTGTAGGTCTTTAATCCTTGCTGTACTGTTGTTACGTGCATGGGAATCGAAGCGGTTTCTTCATACCTAGGTACTTTATGAGTGACGGTCAAATAAGGTTGAACAGTTTTTGTATCGGCAAGGAGCCTTGTACTAAGCTTAATTTTGTTGAGCCTACACAAATTATTACAAAAAATAATTTATTAAAAGGAACTTTTAGGAAATTAAAAGTATATGGATTCAATCCTGCAGTCAGCACCTCTGCTTACCTCTTAGAAATAGTGATGTGATGTTACTATTTTTTTTTTTAATATGGTAAGTTATAGAAAACCAGGTAGTAAGAGATTAAACTGAAAATACACTTTGAATCATTATTTTTATACAGCATGCTTTTTTTACCGGCTCCAAATTTTTACAGGTTGTTCCACCCAGGAATATGAATAACTTTCACTATGGAACCAACTCTGAGATTACGAAATAAAAATCAGCTGTTTCATACATTTTGGTCAAGTAGGTATTGAACTTTTGTATTAAACAGCTGATTTTGTTTTCGTGATTTCAGAGTTGGCCCCATAGTGAAAGTTGTTCATATTCATGAGTAGAACAGCCTGTAAAAATTTGGAGCCTCAAAAAAAAACATCCAGTATATAAATATATTCCACGGTTTTCTTTTGAAATAATAAAATCACTCTTTCAAAGCGAAGCTGTATAAAGTACAAATGGAAATCTTTATTTATTCGACACAGCATTCAAAACTTTACTTCATGCACACTCTTAGCACTTATTGACACCAATGCTAAGTGGGATGTGAGAAAATTTCCCATGGCGTCGTAGGTAGTGTTGAGATTATATGCGATTAAACTATGAATAGGAATTATTTTCCGCAATTTTCGTGACGCTTCAAAATATTTTCGAAAACTGACTATACGATAGATGTGAAAACTAACGGCTAGAGCCGAGTATACGAGATCCAGCGTCACTGACCGACTGCAGCCGAGCATACCTGATTCAGCGCCACCTACCGACTGGAGCAGAGTTTATACCCAATTCAGCATTTCCCACCCGAGTGTGATGGGTAAATTTCGTTCACTGTTCGGAGAAAGCGCCTAAATAAGTTTTCACTCCAAAGATAATTCATATTATGATGACTGTGTCGTTGGACTAGTAGTCACAAGTTCATCTGCTGAAAGAACGATATGCTAGGTACGATTTCTAAGGGTTCCTTTGCCAGAAGCAGCTTGGTCTCTAGATTTTTGCACAGGCATAGCATAATCAGCCTGTAAAGTTTCCACTCCTGGAACACAGGCTTTCTCTCTATGAGAGTGTGCCATAATCCACCACCAGTGCGGGTGGATGACAGATGTCTTCGAATGTTCAGTTCTAAGACATGCCAGTTTCCTCAAGATGTTTTCCTTCACCGTTTTGAGAGCGGTGGTGAGAAATTAAATTGACAAAGTAAAGTTCCTGTCTGGGTTCCAACTTACGATCTACAACACGTAAGTCGAGGACGATAGCACTGTTCCACCACTGTTATCCACTGTCTAAATGCCAAGCTTATGACATCATCTTTGACTTAAATTGTAAACGAATGACTATTTATAGAGACTTTAACCAAAAAAATTATAATGACATAATATTTGAAAGGTTAACTAACACTCGAGTCGGAGGCCCTTCAGATACACAATTTTTGTGATCATTGAAACAGTAATTGAAATTTCGATATTTCTGTTTGAAACAAATGGAGCAATGGACACAATGCAAGATATATCGTAGAGGTGTCTGTTAATGGCCAATTGAATTAGGAATTAATTAATTGAAATATGTACTGTGTTAGATGAAGGTTCGGTGCGATCGCGTTGAACTGTGACATGACAGCTAGTTTTCATGTGTCATTAGAAAACTGAGGTCATGAAAGTTAGTAAGTAAATTGCAACATGGATGCTGAAACATGTTTTTTTTTTGTTATTCTATTTTGAGTCCCGCGGCTGGGCAAAGGCCTCCCGTTTTTCCTTCAAAACCTCTCTGTCTTGTGCGATCTCCGGCCATGTTGGCCCTGTAAACGTTATCACATCGTCACACCACCGTCGCCGTGATCTACCCCGACGGCGATGTCCTCCCTCAGGCGTCCGGAGTGACGATCTTTGCTCATCTCTCCGGGTACATTCGTGAGACGTGACCGGGCCGGTCACGTCTCACGAATACTCGATAGAGATTAAACACGCAAAGTCGAACTTCAAAACAACTACAAACTCAAATCTCACACTTAACCCGTATTCTGCCGGCATATTTTTGCCCCCATAACCAATATTTATTACTCAATCACTTCAAACGGAGGGTTGTAAACGAACCATTTATTAAATTGCAAGAGCTATTGCAATTTGTGTAAAGAGAATATACGTGCCTATAACCCTGAGGGCATGAGCAGTAATCACGTTAGTCGGCAGACAACTAAAAAGGAACGAAACTACATGGCGCAAGAGCAAAAGATACAATAATATAGGTAAACATTATTTTACAAACCTAAATTTTTCATGAAAGTAAGGGATTTTTAAATAAATAAGACTCAAAAAAATATGCAAATTATTTTAATATTAAATTGTTGTTTTAATAAAGTGAGAATATACAGGTTTTACGGCGTCGACGGCTTTATAGAGACTAAAAAGTAATTTCGTCCAAAAAGGTTTCATTATTTACGAAGGAGCCACTTTATTAAAAAAAAAAGTCACAGCATTTTTCGCAGTGATAAAGCATAATAACGCAGCATTAAATAAATTACCTGCATCCAACGTAATATTTATCATGCCTTTACATTTATCCCTTGAAATATTCACGGATGCGGTACCAAGGAAAACCATAATTATTCTGGCGTATCCCACAAACAAATGAGGACCGATTTACATAACACATGACGGTACGCGTACACAGAATCGGTCCTCAGTGCTCACATATTAAAGGAGAAATAAGAAACAGAGGGTGACCACCCACCGTGGTGCTACGAGGCTGTGGGCATTACAAATAGAGAGGGCCAATTTCCAATTAAAATCTCAGCAGGTGGTTTAGCTAGAGGGCAGTACTAGAAAAATAGATTGCTCCGGTCTCCCCGACTGTGGGCCGCAGATACGGGTTGAGAAATAAAAGAAAAACTTAATAACGTTGTCAAATTAAAATTATTCATATAATTAGTTGGGGTAATGGTCGTTTTGGGTTACGGAATGGGTGTCTTAATAGACATAGATACAAAAAAAAAACGAAAAGGCTGTGAGATAGTTTACCGATATAATTTGAAATTGGTTTACGTGAGTTACCTACTCTGGGTGATGTTGTTACTGATTCAGAGTCCAATGGGTTGATTAATGCATCAGGTATGTTTGCACAAGCTCACGTCGTCAGACAGAAATCTGCCTCTTTGCTCTGCAGAGTGCGGGACAGCTCCAACTCCATCCTGAAGATCATAGCGGGGAGGTACGATTCTCCTTTATTAGGTGATGTTGTTCAAAGATGTATTTTGAACAACAGCCTTGTTGTCCAATAGATAATAGGTACATAAGTTTACTAACATAGGTATAAGTTTTGTCTTTTGTTTTTGTTAATAACCCATATGGATGTTGCTTATCCGAATTAAAGACTATTTTATTTTATTTTTATTTTTAATAGCAATACTCTACAATGTTGATAGTAGAGTAGTGCTATTATCAACCATCTATTGCTGGTTGTTGAACCAGCAACAGATGGAAAGACGATATCGCTACGTTGGGGTACAAAGGTAGTAAAAGCCATAAAGGGGTTTATGGCTTTTACTACCTTTGTACCCCAACGTAGCGATATGGCCATTTATGGAACCTGCAACCTTAAAGCGACAACATATAGGTACCTAACACAAAATGGAAAGTCTTTTTATTCTTGGCATTTCAACGAAACCTTTCTTTTTTTTTCTAAAATAATATCAAAGTAAAATTGTTACTGACTGAAATTAAAGTTTTTTTTGTTATTCCTTTACTCACTCCGATACACAATATATAAATTACATTATTAAAAACAACCAGTGTCCCGCGGTTTCACCCGCATAAGTTTCGAACGGGATAAAAAGTATTTTATGTATTAATCCTGGTTATAAACTATCTGTGTACCAAATTTTATCCAAATCCGTTCAGTAGTTTTTGCGTGATTGAGTAACAAACATCCAAACATATTCAGAAACTTCATATTTATAATATTAATACATATTAAATAATAGTGGTCCGCCAGTGTCCAAATTACCGTCGGTAAGGGTTAGAGGTACCTATAGGAATCTCCTCACAATGTGTGCCGTATCGAGTAGTACTGTACTAAATCAGGCTCCTGATCCAACGCCTTATTATTAAAAAAAACTCAAAAAAAAAAAACTCAAAGCATTTATTTCAAGTAAACCAATTACAGGCACTTTTGAATTGTCAAGGGGTCAGTCAGTCAGAAAGATGAAGCTAGTTGCCCATTCCAAAGCGTAGTAGGTACCTGTGGAGAAGAACGGGCAAGAAACTCCACGGACACGCTTTTAAATCATAAAAATCGTTACAAAATTTTGGTTACATCATTTAAGTTGAAATAATACATGTGAGAACGATGTAGAAAGACGTGCACGTTAAAAGCGTCCGTACTAAAAAAGATAAAAACAAAAACAAAAAAATAACAATTCAGAAATGAAAATACTTAGATTAAAATTAAAATAAGCCTTGGCAGCTAAGAGATGACCAGTCCCTACTGGCGGCGCCCGTTCACGAACATGACGTATGGATCAGCACCATTTAGCTCAACCATTTTGAAGGGAACTCAATGATCCAACACACACGCCACCACCAGCGAGACATTTGAGTGAGCATGACATACCCTCAGCCGCCAGGGCACATTCAGTCAATGAAAGACGTACCCAGTAAATGGTAGCTTGATAGTTTAGTTGCATAGTGCTCACACGTGTGTTATGCAATTATACAATATTAAGAGATTGAATTTATACAATACAAAGATAGTTTTTTCAATCTTCAGCAGCTCACAACTATATTTTCGAATGCTAATTAATTAGTTTATGCGCCCTTGTGGAGCAGGACCAGCGGTGAACCAAGCATTTTTGTCAGCGATGTAATCCCCCAACTTATAATATGCTTGGCTGCATAGTGTGCGTTTTATATAAGATTTGAATTTAGTTTCGTTGAGTTGGAGTATGTGGGGAGGTATTTTATTGTAGCATTTTAAACAGTACCCCATAAATTTTTATTATTAAAAATATATAAATACATAAATTATTATTAAATATTATATTTAAGAAGCATTGTCATATTATTTGGTAGCAAAGATCTTTATCGAACGAACTCAAGGAGCTGTACTTACCACTAAATACTATTTAAACATGTCATGTACAACTATGCTGACAACTTGACATGAAGAGTTGAGGCGCCAGACTGATAGTGTTTATAGTGGCTGTACGATGATAACAACTGATAACCGTCTACAATATGAGAACACGTGTTGTGACCTAAATACCTAATACCTATTTTGCAAAATAATTATTATTGTTATTGAGCATAAGTAAATACTAACCTGGTGGGAGTCTTGAAGCTCAGAAGTCTCTAGTCTACTACTTTTAGCCAAACGAGCATCATGTATCGAAGGCATTACTTCGATGAGATATGTGCCAAACGCCAGCCCAAAAAAGTTTTATAAGTACAACTGAGAAAGGGCTGTTACATTTTTGGGATTTGACTGGTGTTAATAAAGCCCAGAAATTGTAGTATTGTAATTTTTATTTTACGAGGACCGAGCTTACAAGGCTTTTTATTCGGGCGTTAGCGGGAAAAATCACCACAGATAAACAATAAACTAATCATAACGTCATTATGACGATTAATATAATGATTTTCTGGGAACTCCTCGAATCTCATCAGACTATTAACGCCAATCTGTATACGCAGCAGCTTCGCAAACTAGCAGAGATGTTAAAAATTAAGCGACCAAACAAAACGACTTGGAGTCCAACTTTTGCATGACAACGCACGACCTCATTGCGCCAAGTTAACACATAAACAGCTGGAGGAGCTAGGATGGCTGACTGTTCCACATCCACCGTATAGCCCGGATCTTGCGCCTTCAGTCTGTCATTTATTTCGAGCTCTTAAATTTCATTTACTAGAAAAAAAAATCGAATATTCTGGAAGTTTTAAAATTGAACTTGAATTTTTTTTCGAGTCCCAGCCTGCCTCATTTTGGGAGAAGGGTATTCAAATTTTTCCCAGTAGATGGCTGACTGTTGTTGATAGCGAGGGATACTATATAATTGATTAAATGTATTTTTTATTAATAAAAAAATATTAATAATAATTTGTCTTTTAACTGGCAATAATTTATGAGACAACCTAATAATAATTATAAAAACACATATAAAATGTTGCCACTTTTGAAGGCTTTTAAAGCCTGAACCAGAGCTACGCTGAATTTTATTTATTTATTCATTTATTTATTCAGTAGTACACATATATTTTAAACGCTTAAGTTGGTGCCAACAGAAACTCATACAAACGAATAAGCGCACAGACGTAATATTAGCAAAAGAACAATGAATGGCTGAGCTTCTAAGAGTGATTACATAAAATACCTACCTTTTAATCGGCCGCTGACCAACTGATTAACTCTCACGTTTGATTTGATAGTCTGAACACTAGGCTAAGAACATTGTTACTAACAAATATATGAAAATCGAAATCTGAAATAAAAAAAATGTTACTATTATTATAACACAAAGATTAGTGAACTGCAATATAATTGAAGGATCATCATAACTAATACATCGTGACTGTTCGGCATTAAAGCTAACAACTACACAATCCGTGTCACAGGACATGTAACTACACAAAAGATTCTAATAATCAGTAGATAAGCCACTCTTAAATCTAACCCGAATTTCTAAAGATATAAATCAGTATTGTCTGTTACTAATAGATCACAAATCAATACAAGAAATGGGAATAACTTTGTCGTTAGTTGAACTATCGAGACATGGCAAAGATCGTCGATATGTGGGTACAACAGATTTATTACACAGCGTTAAGGTTCTGCTCACATCGCGTGATGTGCTGTGATATTTTAAGCTTTTGTTGTAGCTGACTTGTTTATTACAGTGGCGTGTATGTAGGTACCCTATAACCTAGTAGTCAATTTTCTTTAGTGAACCGAGTATTGTGCCCTGCGGAACACCTACGATTTCCATACATTTTGTTTGATATACTGCTTGAAAGAATTATTGTTACGCAGAAAACGTAGTGGTATTTAATAACTAAAGTAATTACTTGTCCAGCAATGCGATTCTGTAACCATCTCACCGTGAAAACTTAGGTGAAGTGACTAATTGCGTAACGTACTATCAGTAGCAATGACTTTCATTTTGACAATTCAACAACATTCATTACGTTGTTTAGCAAACACATTTTTCGAACATATGGAGCAATAGATTAGCAATATGCTTCAAAATTATTCAAATTTATAGTAACAGTGTGTTACGCAATTAGGGTGCGGTTCTGTGCTTTTCACAACCAGCGGATTCCAGCGGCCTTCACAAGGCCGAGGAGGAAAGGAGTAATAACTGGAAAAGTGGGAACCAATTACCAAACCTATGGCCTATTGCGCTTGATCTGTCTTATTACAAAACGAATTATAACTTTAGACCTAGCTTAATTAGACTTTCGAGCCAGTTTCTGTATTTTGAACGTTATTCCGACAAGTGTAAAGGGGATATTGGCTAAGTAATAACAGCCGCACTGGTCGATCGATCAGGTTAAGCTACGCTTGCCGCGGTTGGTCCGTGGATGGGTGACCATCTTCACATCTTCACATACCAAGAAAGCGCGTTAAGCCGTTGGCCCCAGCTGTCATTCGTGGATCTTTGACAGTCGTTACGGGTCGTCAGTAGCCCGAAAGTCTCACAACCAGTCTTACCAAGTGGTATCGTATTTCCCAGTAACTGGGTTGTGTTGGTCAGATAGGCAGTCGCTCCATGTAAAATACTAGTATTCACCTGTATCCGGTCAGACTGGAAGCCGACCCCAACATAGTTGGGAAAAGGTTATGCAGATCATGATTCCGACAAAAGTAAAGTTCTTAATGCAAAATTGACAACTTAGACTCGGGTAATAAGAACTTTAACTTTGCAGGATTACAGTTCGAAATTTAAAAATGGCTCTATGGTTTAAACCTGGGTCCAAAGATAAACCTTGTTTTGTAATAAGGCCGCATGCGTCTTACTCTATTCTTATAACGGTTTGACAGGCGAATGTCTAGCATTCAATTTACAGCCAACTTTCTTACTGTCAAGACTATTTCCATCTTCTCTATTAACAAAAACTTTAATAAGTACATTTTATTGCATCGCTTAGCTTTCACTGGTAAACACAAAGCGATGATTTACGATGCCCTCCACAGTTTATGATAATACATACAAGATGATATCGCGACACTTAACTTTCTCTGAGACATATAATGTCAGTATTATTAGTAAATGTGTGTAAATATTTGTTTGGGAAGTTATGAGATAAGTCGCAGTTTTGATGTCAAAGGGGTAAGCAGAAAAGACTTCTACTGTTCGAAGTGTTTATGATTACCGTATTTGAAAGAACAACAAAATAACACTAAAAAGTATCAGTTAGGTAAATAAACAAAGAACCATTCCGTTATTTAAATCGACCACATAAACAATAATAAGGCCGAAAACAATTCAAATAAATTTAAAAAAAAAACAATGAAAGACTAAATTATCTTCCACTCATTCAATTTTAATGAATGCCTTCATTAAACTCTGCTGTAAAAGCATACGTTAATTGAAAAACAACTTATTTAGGGAGCGGCCTTAAATTAAACACATGAAAGTCACTGTAGAGCCATTAATTCGTTGTACATGGAAATTAATGAAATTATAATATCGTGAGTTGTGTGACCGATTCACGAAATTTACATAATTACTTCAACACGCATGGCAACTAGAATAAGTTATATTAACGTATATTGTTAACTGGTGCATTTCAAAGGTTAACTTAAATTTCTAAATAAAAATAAATGAAATATCTGCCTCAGATGGAACATATTATCACTTATCAATTACCGACATAGCTTGCAGAGTAAGCAAACTGAAGTGGAAGTTTGTCGAAGGACCGATGCCCGGTGGAGCAGACGAGTCTTGGGAGTGGATACCGCCTGTCGGCAAGCGTAGTGTGGGACGCCCCCAGCTAGGTGGACGGACAACCTAAAGAAATTGGCTGGAAAAGACTGGATGCGGAAGGCGGAGGACAGGGTGTTGTGGCGCAGCCTCGGACAGGTCTATGTCCAGCAGTGGACTGCGATAGGCAGAGTTGATTGATCGATCCCTTATCAGATAGGAAATGCAAAAGACTATGTTAAAACTAAAGCATCGCGATAAACGACATTGAGTACCTACATTGTTTTAATTTCTAGTAACACTATACGGCAATATTTCTGGTATGTAGTTTCAGTAGTCAGCTGCTGAATGTTTGTAGTCCTCCTACAGACACAGGTCACAGGTGTCTATTATCTACACAGTCTATAGACGTACGTGTAAATGCTACTTATATGTTACAAGAATCACTAAACCAATATTTTCTCAGAATTATCAGCTTCTTTCTTCTATTTCCCAACAATTTTGAAAACCAACTAGTGAACCCAGTATTGCACCCTTCACAACTCCATTTTTTTCTCGTATATGTAAAGACTTTCTTTGAATCTAAGAATAATTTTTGAATAATTTTCCCACGTTTTTAAGTCTTGATAGTTAGCTAAATCAAGACTTTAATTATGAATACTTTCAACTTTCTCTCAGCTCTTTGTTCGATTATTCGTCTAACTCAAAAGGAACAGAGATTCTGCAGATAAAAATATCTAAGATCTCAGTTTCCAAAGATTTCTTTTCAACATATACCTATTCGTTGAAATACAACTCTCTGTGTCCAATAAATCAGCAGCATCATGTATTTGCCATTAATTACCAATATATACTCTTCGTTTCATCCAAAACAAAAAACATTTTTCTCAACACCTTGACGGTTGCATATGTAATTCGATACGTACCTAATTTGCCTCTATGACTTGCATTAACGTTTTTTGCCGGGAGTCCAACCCGATACTCGTACATTAGCTGACTCAGGCGTCAGCAAAAACTGCACTTGGTAACGGTATGATCGTGTATGTTATTGTAATGTTTAATTTACTGTTGGAACCTGGGTTTGCTTATGTTAATCTCATGTTTAAACACCTTTTATTCGCATCATCCTTTTTACTGTAACGGTTGTCTTACAAATTGTACTGTTAGGTACTGCGTTTCTTACAGTTAATACTAGCGTTCTTTTTTCTTTGCGAAACTCCACCGTCATTTTCATTACGTATTAAGAGGAGTATTGCAAAAATGCGCATAGATGCATGATTTCCTCGTTGAAATTGAATACTATTCGTTGGTTATAGGTATAAATAACAATTACTTAGCTAATTGGTATAGATAGTTCGTTTTCTCTTCTACAATAATTATAAAGCGGTTTTTTTTATTATTTCTCTATTTATTTAGCAATAATCGTTCTCCTGATGCATGTTTTGGCCAAAACTCATGGAGAGCGGATTTGAGAGCTCTAATTTGCAGATTCTGTTGAATATAATCCATCAAAACTATTTTTCTCATATCAAAAACACCATAAACTTTTATAATAATATAATACATGTTTGTTACATGCCTTATAAATAAAGAAAAAACGACTGCACCTAATTGAATTTTCTACTGGAAACAAACCTGAATATCTCCGAACTTCTACATAATTTTCACGTAGTATTTACACCAAAATAGTCTCCAATAATTGCTTAAACAATATCAATTTAAAAAACTTAAAAAAAAATACCGACTTCTAAAAAAGACACTGCAAAGTGAAAAATAACTTTAATTTCGGAAGTCGGTGTCGCTGGGTTCGCATTTTCGTTGTTTGCCACCGACTTCCGAAATTGAACTTATTTTTCACTTTACAGTGTCTTTTTTAGAAGCCGCATTTTTTTTTTTTTGTAAAGAAGTTTTTATTTTTCACATTTAAGTTGTACCTATCCCACACAAATTCGTATAACACTACTTGATATGTAAATATCAATGACATAGATATCATCAACAGTGCAGCAGATGTAAGCATTCCTTATGTTAAATTTAGCCAAAACCCCTGCAATAAATTTAAACCAAAGACTTATTGGTCTCCGATGTTGTCTAAAGCGGTGGCGGAAAGACGATTAGCTTTAAAGTGTTTTAGAAAAAACCCAACTCCAGATAATTTGGAATTGTTACGGGACAAAACTCGTGAAGCTCAAAAAGTAACTAGAAGTGCTAGTAATGACGGATTCCGTAAGTTCTGTTCTTCAGTGGATGAGGTCACCTCGGCTAGTGACATGTGGCGACGCATGCGCTGGTTGAAGGGATATCGTTCAGCGGGATTCCACGTGGACGAGAAGTTGGCTGAACAAGTCCTCTTTAATTTAGCTCCTGATTTTACATGCCCCCCACTACCTACCTTTTCCTCTATAAATCATAAATTGGAAATGGATATAACAAGACAGGAGTTTGACAAATGTGTGAAATCTAAGGATACTGCACCGGGCTACGATGAAATTTCCTTTTCGATGATTAAAAACCTCCCTGACCTCGCTAAAAATATTTTACTACATCTTTATAATTTGTTTTTTTCGTTAAATTTTGTTCCTGAACAATGGCGCCAAGTCCGCATAGTACCAATCCCCAAACCAGGTCGCGATTTGACTACCGCTTCTGCAATAAGACCTATCTCGTTAATGTCCTGTCCATGTAAAATCTTTCATTCCGTCATTAATAAGAGAATTGAGTGGTACTTAGAAAGTAGAGGATTTTTTGGTGAAGAAACTGTAGGTTTCAGAAAAGCTCGCTCATGTCTAGATAATTTAAATTTATTAACCTCGAAAATACAAATTGGTTATTCAAAAAATCTTGTGACAATCGGATGTTTCCTTGATATCGATAACGCATACAATAACGTTGATGTCACCGCTCTTCTGTTAACCTTGGACCAACTTGGTGTAGGATCACAATACTGTAGATATCTATGGGAATTCCTTAAAGAAAGGTATTTATCAATTAGTGGCACAGATACTCGTAATACTGTAACTAGAATTGCCAGAAGGGGCTTGGCACAGGGTGACCCCCTGTCGCCATTATTGTTCAATATTGCTACCATCCATATCTGTAAAGCAATACCCAGCTCCATATCTGTCTCTCAGTACGCTGATGATTACGTAATTTATATAACATGTGATAATACTGATCAAGCAGCCGCTGAGTTACAGAAAGCGTTAAATATCTTATGTGATCAATTTGATTACCTTAATCTCAACATATCATCAAATAAGAGCAAAATTTGTATTTTTGACAGAGGCTATAGGAGACGGTCGGTTAACTTATCAATTAGAGGTAATAGTTTGCAGGTTGTTGACACGGTACGATATCTTGGTGTGTGGTTGGACCGTTCTCTTAGGTGGGGAAAACATATCAATGAGATTTGCCAAAAAGTTCTCAAATTCATTAAAATCTTTAAAGTGTTGGCCGGTTCGAGTTGGGGTGTGCATCCAAAATATTTAAGAAGACTGTATCTTTCTTTAATTAGAAGCCGTATTGATTATGGAAGCTTTTTTTATGACAACAGTGCAAAGACTCACTTAGAAAAATTAGATAGATTACAGAACCAAGCCATGAGAGTAGTGGGTAGTTTTATTAAAACCACACCAATTCACGTGATGGAGAGCGAATTATGCCTACAACCACTATACCTACGTCGGCGCTTCCTGGCTAGCAAATTCTGGCTTAAGACTAAAGCTTTGCAGGCAAATACTAGAGGTATCAACTTATTAGCCGAACTATCTACACTGTGTAAAACATCCTCATATTGGCAAAACAAAAGAGTCCCCCTTCTAATCTTGGTTAATGACTCACTAAAAACTTTAAAAATTCACAGCAGTGAGAAATTAGATATGTTTTCCCTGAATACTTGGGTTAGTAACATAGATAGTGATATAATAATAAAACACAACGTAAAATTCATGCCTGGTCCAAAAAGGCAATACAATCCTGTTAGTTTAAGAAACTTATTTATTGACTACCTTAATTCCGAATACTCGACTTACGTAAAAATATTTACAGACGGATCTAAGGAGGGTGACAATATAGGGGCTGCGTTTTACGAGTCACAAGAAATTTCAATGAAATTTCGAATAAATGCTAATGTATGTATAATGGAAGCTGAACTGATCGCGATCGCAGAAGCTCTGTCTTATGTGGAATCAATCCACCAAAGCCATATTGTAATTCTCACAGATTCCAAAAGCTCGCTCCAACATTTGGCTCGGTGTACCTCGACCTTTCGAGGTACACCGATAGCCTACACTATACTGAAAATTATTTTGAAATTACAATCTGACGGAAAGCGCGTAGTCCTTCAATGGATTCCATCACATATTGGAATAAGAGGCAATGAAATTGTTGATCTACTAGCCAAGCAAGCCATATGTGATGGAATTCCTGTTAACTTTTCTCCTTACTTTTCAAACTTTATACCAAAAATTAAACAGGATTGCTATTTACTTTGGAAAGAATATTTTAATGAAAGATCACGAGATAAAGGAATCTGGTACAAAACGATCCAGCCGCATCCCTTGAACTCGCCGTGGATAGATAACCAGTTGTTGAATAGATGTGATACTGTTATGGCATTAAGACTTCGTTCTGGACACATTCCGTGTAATAAGTTCTTATACCTAATGGCAAAATCAACAACAGATAAGTGTGATTTTAGTAATAATTCCGTTGATGATGTTTATCACATATTGGCCGAGTGTGTCCGCAACGCAGAATTTAGATATAGGTTAGATTGTAGGCTTAGAGAAATAGGTTTCTGCAACAGTATTCTGGCTGCGCCACTTTCTGACGCAGCTAGAGCACTTTACAGACTAGCTATGCTAAGATTTAGTTAAAGATTGTTGATTGATTGTTATTATTAGTCAAAAATTGCAAAGCCAACCAGGACGGCATAATCGCATGTGCGACAAAGCCCTTTTTCTAGAATAAAAAAAAAAAAAAAAAAAAAAAAAATCAATGACATTAAGTTATTATAACACCATCAATATAAAATAAGTGGCAAAAACTGAAAAACTACACAAGCAAAGTTAATAAAAAAATATATGGGACCACCCCGAGGCGTACCCTATCCATTAAAAAAATATTTTTTGAAATCAATTTACAATTGCCGGAGATATCGCGTAACATACTTACATACGAAAACAATTTCGTTTACTTGAATTTTTACCGGTAATTTTGGTTTAAAACCAAACTCTGAACCGATTTTGATGATGGGACTAATCTGAAAGCCTTTTAAATAAAATATAATTTGGCAAATAGGCTTATAAATAACGGAGTTCGGATGTAACAAACATAAAAAATAATCAACCGAATTGATAACCTCCTCCTTTTTGAAGTCGGTTAAAAAATAAAATAAAAGTACTATACATTTCACTGCGCCGGCGCGGCGGTGCGCGCTCGCCCTGGCTGGAAACCTTAATTTATTGAGGTATCCACAGGCAAGCCCAGTTAAGCTGACGACAACCTCATAGGTTGACTGCGAAATGCCATTTAAAAAAAAAAAAAGATGCGTCCTCAGTACCGAAATCTACACGTAATTTAAATGATACCTTCTGATATCGCTACATTACAAGTATATTCGTTATTTACCTACAAACTATCTTTATTAAATAGGCATTAGGCAGTATGTACTGTGGAGTTACTAATTTACTATGTGTTGTCAAGTTTTAGCAATGATATTACGAGTATGTGTAAGTACCTGTCCCACTGTTGCTTTTTATCAACACAAAATTATTATGTACTTACCTATTGAAGTAGAAAATTCAATCTTTTCCTCAATTTTAGGACCTTATTTTGAAATTTACTGTGAGTATTTTTTCTAATGATTTGCAAGAAGAACATTCAGGATATAATATTCTCACTGCTGGGACAAAGGCCTCCTCTCAGTGAGAGGGAGTGGGCCGTAATCAACCACGCGGGCTCAGTGCGGGTTGTTAGATGTCATTAAGTCTTCGAATTTTTGGTTCTAGCACGCCTTCCTCACGATGCCAGTTCCTCACGACGAGGTTTCCTCACGAGGTTTTCCTTCCCCGTTTAACCAAATTTCATTGTTAACCAAATCAGAAGAAGAACCTTCAGTTGTGCAATTCTATATATATATAGATTTATTATATATCATATAAGCCTATTTTAAAATATTATTCAATAAACTGACGTCCTCGTAACAGTTACATCATATGGATTCACTTCGACTTTGGACTCATGTAGGTATCGACAGGTAACTAATCTTCTTTATGTAACACGATAGTTTAAATTTTCAGTTTTTGCTCACTAATGACTTAGCTGGCTTCGTCTGGTGTTGTATGTAAATATGTAATGAAGATATTCTAAGTTAATTTAGTCGAGGTGAATTCGTGACAGATTTTTGATGGTTCTATTCTGTCTGACAAGTAATTCTTAAGTAATTCTTTGTAGATGGGTGAACATCTTCAGATACCAAGACCCCTCCGTGCCTCGGAATGGTCCCGGCTGTCATTCGTGGATCTTTGACAGTCGTTACGGGCCGTCAGTAGCCCGAAAGTCTGACAACCAGTCTAACCAATGGGTATCGTATTACCCAGTAACTGGGTTGTGGAGGTCAGATAGGCAGTCGCTCCATGTAAAATACTGGTATTCAGCTGCATCCGGTCAGACCAGAAGCCGACCCCAACATAGTTGGGAAAAGGCTAGGCAAGATGATGACGTACTGTAGCATCGGTGAGATGCCAACTGTACCTACCAGGATTAATGAATAAAAAACGATTCACTTTTTTAAAGAGTAATTATTATGGTCTTTAAATTAATACATTTTTTTGTCTTTTTCCCTTGTTTTGTCAGCGTTTTCTATTATCAGTTTGTATTGGCGTTTATCTTATAATATTATGCTATTATCTTATAATTATCAAAAAGGTTGCATGCCACAAACCATGCAGATCATAATCTTTAAATTACTGTCCCGTGTTTGGATTAAAAAAAAAATAATACCTATATAGCAATCTTTTTTTTTTTAATTTTATTAATTAATTTAGAGCGAGAGCAAATATTGGCATCGAGTGATTGAGGCAATAAATTCTAAATTGAGTCTTATTGATGTCTCCTATCTATTAAAATATTGATGTCCCATTTAAGAATCCCGGAAGTATGAAACTTTTTATGCCCTTCGAGCCTATGTTATTGAAATATTTTTTCTGCTTCAAGGAATTCGATAGAATCCAAAGATCAAATAGAAGTAAATAACCGTAAATCTATTTCTACTATTTCATCTATTATATCTGTCAACAGTCCCGCGTTTGTCTGCAGCCGTGCCAAAATTAGTCCGAATTTAGATGCAAAAAAATTCTAAGGAATTTCCGACGTCCAGTTCAGACATCACAGTATAACAGATTTCAATATTTTGTAATGTCACCAAACGAGACCATTTCATTTTCAAAATTAACACAAGTAATATTGTCGAAAAAGAAAGAGTCTTCACCAAAAGCGACCTGAAAAATGTTTTTCCTACCATCATTACCTCTACTAACTAAACAAACTTACCTTTTAGGCTTCCACCGCTTCATAAATACTCCAAACATTGTTTTATCCTCGTCACAATTCACAACAATAACAATCACTCCACAGAAGCTACTGATAACGAGTCAACGACTTCCGTTCAATCAATAACACAACAACCGCACGTAACTAATTGCACAAACGATAAGATAAACAACAAACTCAGTACCAAAAACGTCTGACCTAGACACAGTGACTGAGAAGCCTGGGAACACTGTCCTACTTCGCGAGCATCTCTAAAATCGATATAATCCTATAACTATAGTGCATAAAGCAAAGTTACGCAATCGTCCTTAGGATCTCACGTCATTCTTTGTTTATTTGGTGAACGAAACATCGGTATCGTACTTTCGTTAATAATAAACAACACACGCGACGCTTCCGTCACTCGGTCTTGGCCCAACTGAGTCATTCGTTATGACTAGAACAGCGAGACTATCGAGTGTAGACCGTGCCGCCGGTGCGCGTCAGGTGCGGTCGATCAGCTGCTCGCTTGTCGCCATCTTGTTTTGCATTTTGGCGCCATCTCGCGGTGACCTTTCAACTTGGTGACATGGTTTGTGTTGTTTATTGGTAAACATTGCACACCCCTTTTAAATGAAGTAGCGGTAACAAGTGTTACATGTCATGTTCATGTTCAATTTGTAAGCGATGTGTGGTTTATGCAATACCAAGTAGGTACCTAAAGTGCTTTAATTTTCGAGATTTACTTTTCTGTATAAGTAGGTGTGTCATTCATTTAATTGTTGAATCGGTGAATTATTTTTAATACCTATTTGTCAGCATTAATACAGGTACAATAGTTACTAAATTCCCGATGGCTTAATCCTAACCAAACGCATAGTTCAAATAGACACAGTTTCCTTTCAAAAGTAGTTTTTGAACGTAAATATCTTCCATAATGTCAATCTACACTATACATACACCTAGGTACACCTACTTCAGAGACACTTGTACAAACGTTGCAGAAGGAATGTTGTATGTCCAATACTACGCGAGGGAAATAATTTCGAAATATTTTTATTCAATCTGCTTCAGTAAAACACTTGTTTAAACATTACGAAATAATTCAAATACTAGGTGCGGGCTGATTTTGCCATATTTTATCCGTGGAATAAAATGGACGTCTGACGGTATTAGTATAGAAAAAGTGAAAAATTCTTTAGGCCTGATTTTTCAACAGTCAGATAACTTTTATCTGAGGGAAAATATTGTGGTTTGACAGCTTTAGTATAGAAAATATGTCAAACTGTCATATTAATTCATAAGCTAGGTATACAAGATTCGTGAAATACCTACGCCCTTAGTACAGGTGCTGTATTATGACGGTTTAAGATTCCAGTGTAAGAGGGAGACGGAGCTATACATGACCGATAGCACCATCCCTTTTCACACTGGATCGGATCGGATTGTAATATGGCCATTATGTTATCTGGATCTTAGCTGCTGGATATAATTGAATGTTTCATTCCTATAAACATCAGCATCGATGGTTCAGTGGTAGAATGCTCGCCTGCCACGCGGGCGGCCCGGGTTCGATTCCCGGTCGATGCAATATTTTTTTAGCATTTTTTTAAATTTCTTAATTTATTGTACAAGTTTTCGTCGGTAAATAAATACATATTATGTATTCTTTTATATAATTTTCAGTCATAACTTTCTTTATGAAACGACTTAATTCTTTTTTTTGTTGAAAAGGGTCTAGTTCCGATATGAAGGCTGATTTTTTGTTAGCTTCAATAGTACAGACGCCAGCACATCAAGCTACCCGAAACTGTCAAATTTTCCCAATAAACTTTGAACCTTATGCTTTAGCGGTAAAGTTGAAAATCTACATATTGACGAAATTTGACAGATTGTAGTAGCTTGATGTGCTGGCGTCTGGGCTTAGGTTTTTTTTCCACATGACATAATGTATGTTGATGTATGATGTCATAATAGCTTCTGTCACTGTTATTGTTAAAGTAGTGCTATACGAAATTGCATGGAGTAGGTTACTAGGTACCACTCTCTTAAAAAGTAAAAACTAAAAACTCTTTTACAAAGACACCGACTTCAGAAATGAAACGTATTTTTCTTCGTAGTATTTTTTTGGAAGTCTCTTGTTTAAAAAAAAAAATAACAGGTTCAGGCTTCGATCAATAATTAATATATTTATAAAAGAGACATAATAAAAGATTTATTATTATGAAGTGTCCTCGAAAGCTTTCATTTATAGTTAAGTTTCATAAAAAGTCGCCGTTGAAAAATATCATTCATCGGTTGCAGGGCACCTAACGAGTTACGATAGATGCTTTATTGTTATTACGTCTGGGGCTGTGTCAATCAACTCAGCCTATCGCAGTCCACTGCTGGACATAGTCCTCTCCCAGACTGCGCCACAACATCCTGTCCTCCGCCTTCCGCATCCAGTCTGTCCCAACAACCTTTTTCACGTCGTCTGTCCATCTAGCCTTCAGTCCTTCGACAAACAGCGATGGGGTCGTTTAGTGTCCCGTGAAAAAGGAATCAAAGTAATTGCGTAACACACTAACCGTAGGAATGGCTTTCATTTTGACAGTACTACGACATTCACTGCGTTATTTACGTTGTCGATCAGAGAAATTTTTCAAACATATGAAGCAATGGATTAGTAATATATTTCAAAATACAGTTAACAGTAATTGTCAGTAGCCAGAAGTCTTGTCAGCCGCACATGAACAATGGTAACACGAACCGTTCTTATGGCTACTAGATTCATGTCAAATTGTTAGCTACCATGGACGTACGTTTGATTGTACGCTAGATTGATCTTGGTTGGTTGTGCATAAAATGTATATCTGCCGTGCGATTCTGTAATTATCTCACCGTGAATGCTTGGGTGAAGTGAGCGTGGAGTGAGCTGTCATTCGCTAGGGATTAACACTTTTAAGTGCTCACTTCACTTATGATTTCACTGTGTAATTTTTACAGAATCGACCGGCTGCAATTCGTAATTCGCGATTCTGTAACCATCTCACCGTGAAAACTTAGGTGATGTGAGCGTGGAGTAAGCTGTCAGTGTCATCCCACTGATGCTAGGCATTGACTAAGTAAACATTTACAATCATAATCGAACGAACTGGTAGTACTTGCAGCACATACAGACAATAAGGATTTACTTAATAATGACGTATCCTTGTGATGTAACCTCTGTGAGTCAAGTCAATTAACTTCCAATAGCACCGACCGATACCGATAAATGATCGAATATCGATAGTATCGAGATTTCAATCGATTCAACTCGGTAAGTGACGTGATAATGGTGGTGTTCCAGACATGTTTATATCTTTCGATTATCTCTTTGCTAGTTGATTCAAATGGGGGCAGCATTGACGATGATATGCTCAGTAGGTAAGTATTTTAAAAGGAATGTGCCTGTTTATTGTAGACTAAGCTGTGCCCACGACTCCATTCGCGTATACAACGTGTAACGTTAAATGCGCAAAACCTCTTAAGGGGTCATTGTACTCATCATTATGAACAACTTTTACTATGGGACCAAACCTGAAATCGCGAAAAAAAAATCAGCTGTTCCCTACATTTATGTTCGCATAACTCGTCAAAATGTAGGGAACAGCTGATTTTTTTTTCGCGATTTCCGGTTTGGTCCCATAGTAAAAGTTGTTCATAATGATGAGTACAATGACCCCTTAAGAGGTTTTGCGCATTTAACGTAACACGTTGTATATCGGAAAACAAATTGGATTTCATGGGTTTTAATTTTTTTGCACGGAAGCTTAATTCTTTTTCTAAAACAAAAACTGAAACGACTAGTCTATACATACATATTATAAATTAAAGTCACTTTTCGTGTCTGCCTGTGTGACCGCGTTGTTCTTTTAAAAAAACTGCATAGTACGTAACGAATCTTGATGTGGTTTTCACCATAATTAAGAAGATTCATTCCTTAAATAACGCAATGAATGTTGTTGAACTGTCAAAATGAAAGCTATTCATTCTGTTTCTGTTTGTGTGTGTTGTTATTAGATTCAGCCTTATAGGGAAACAGCAACAGTTATTGGCACTAGTTTTATCTCACTCTAAGTCACGTCATTTCCATTTACTATGCTAGTTACTATGAGGAGGCCAACAACTGTATGGTTTCCCCTACCTCGCGCGAGATTCCAAGACTAGGTAGTACGTCATGTGAGGGTATATTTATTTATTTATTCCTTTATTTCAGGCAACTAAGGCCCAAAGAAAAAACTATAGACTGAGTTCAATTTTCGGGCACAGTATAAATATGGACAGTATGGAAACTAGGCTTATTTGTTATTTGTTGATTTGATTTTCGCCGTGTATATTAAGACCCAATTACATAAATCAAAGATTGATAGTTATTGTGGAAATAATTTCCTAAACGCTCCACTGGAGTTGTAGGTACAACGCCACATGCGAATTCTGACGTCATACAAAATCCTGCATCTCGCAAGCAACGCTTCACTACAAAATCCCGCATCTCGCAAGCAGTGTTTACCGCGCAGTTAGCATATACAAGCTGTAACTTAAATAACGCACAATCTCATATGGCGTCATCACACTCATCATTATGAACAACTTTTACTATGGAACGAAACCTGAAATCGCAAAAGAAATCAGCTGTTCCCTACATTTTGACGAGTTATGCGAACTAAATGTAGGGAACAACTGATTTTTTTTTTTTGACGTCGGTCGCGGTGAGCGTTTGGTCAGAAATCGGTGACGGACGGCTACACAATGTCTGTCGCAGTGAGGTTGTGGTTAGATAGACGCCCGACGCATCTCCCCTGAGATATGCTACCATCCTTAGTATTAGGATACGCTGCCTCTAGTTAGACTACAGATGTCAATAATGCTACTACAATGTAAAATAATTTTAGTACAACTGGAAATGCTCTTAGGACATTCAAGGGTTTAAGACTTCGTCAAAGTCATCATTCGTTGTAATTTCTCCTGGAGCTTCAGTTGTTATTTCCTCAGTTTCAGTCACACTGTCTGTCTCAGTGGTAGATTCAGTTTCAGTCTCTTGTTCAGTTGTAGACCGAAACTCTTCTTCAATAACTTGACCCAGAATTTCATTAATTGTTTCTAAATATTCTTGTTTTACCATTTCCGTAGGTGGCGTACTTGGCGTTGTTACAAGTTTGACGGAAGGATCCTCGTCTATTGGTGATATTCCATTACAGGCTGCTACGCATTTATACATTTCATCAAATATGTTATATGTTGGACAGCCTCCCCACAACGCTCGTATGCAATAACCGTCAACGTGAGTAATAACAATTTTTTGTTCTCCGCACATGCTTCGGTTTAGTGGAATGTTGCATGCTGAAAAAGGAACACAGTTCTTCTAATGCTATTTGGTATTATTATTATTTTTATTAATTAATTTATTTATTTCAATCAACTTTGGATCATACAGTTAAACTAAATTAAAAATTATTAAATAAATTAGAGAATTACATATAAATTGAAAATTAAACATTAATATTTAAGAAAAAATTGAATTTTCAAGCAGTCTGATGCAGTTGCTGGCATCAAATCAGAGATTGAACCAGACTGGCATATGTACTCCCTGTCCGTTTTTTTAATTTTTTTAATCTAATCTCATGCATTTTAATACAAAATACAAATACTTAATAATATTGTCAATGGAACGTTAGCCCAAATCCAACATTCTATCGCGGGGGTATACGCGCCACAGCAACCGATCATACTGTTTGTCGACGGAGACTAAAACCTATGAAGTGAGAACTTTTTGGTCGAAGAAAAAAATTTTTTTTTGGTTAATGTTTCCATACGATTTTCTCTGTTGACGTTCCAAATTCAAATCACATTAATGACCAGCGCCTCATAATAAAATTCAGTACAATATTAATGCCCAGCTAGAGCCTAGGGCTTAAAAATGACTTGCTTTAGTTGGGTTTGCATGACATATGATTTGACGTTAGCGAGCAGGTGGTGTGAAAAACAACCTTATATTATTTTATGCAAATAAACATTATTTCTATTTTGATTAAGTACCACCACCGTTTTTGAGATATATGCGAAAAACCCAAAAGTGGGAACTTTGTGTCTCCTCCCCACTCCGGCTTAACTCCTAGACTTCAGGACTTTTAGTATGTTTACTCCCTCCCTACGCACTCTGAACAAGTTTCTGAAGGTATCGCTTAAGCCCCTGCTCATAGACGGTCTACACCCCCTTTTGGGCCATTCGTTGACTGAACTGTGACTGTGCTTTGGCGCAAATATTATTAGATACGTAGTCACCTAATGGGGCTTGTGGCTAAGTAATGACAGCCGCACGGGTCGATCAATCAGGTGAAGGTACGCTTGCCACGGTTGGTCCGTGGATCGTTACATACCAAGACCCCTCCGTGCCGCGGAAAGCACGTTAAGCCGTTGGTCCCGGCTGTCATTCGTGTCGTGGATCTTTGACAGTCGTAATAGGTCGTCAGAAGCCCGTAAGTTTGATAACCTGTCTTACCAAAGGGTATCGTATTACCCAGTTACTTGGTTGTGGAAGCCAGATAGGCAGTCACTCCACGTATAATACTGATACACAGCTGCATCCGGCTATATTGGAAGCCGACCCCAAAATAGTTGAGAAAAGGCTAGGCAGATGATGACCTAAAGAAATAGTGAAAACTTACGATCGAAATCATCTTGATCATCTTGCCTCATTCTGAAGATACAGTTGAGGGAGCAAAGGTACTCGTTATCAAACTTGTTGGCCGTGGGACACCCTCGCCACGTTTCTGTTTCACAGCGGGATCCTGGCTTGTAGTACGAGTAGACTGTTTTCGGTGCCATGTTGCAGTTGCTCCGGTTTAGAGGCGATAGGCAGTAGTCTGGTGGTGCTGTAAAAATTCGTGGAAACTACAGTCCGACATCAATCTTAAAGAACGTGGCGAAATAGAGGATTAGAGAGATGGATTGCGTGAGGAATTATTTTCAAAGAAAGAAAGAAAAAGAAAAAATTTTTATTCTGCACAGACATGACACACATTGCAAAAAAAAAAAAAAATACATAAAATATACACATAAAATAAATAATTAAAGTCCTCCAGACCGCAATTCGGCCACGGCTAGCCTTCGGCGCGAGAGATATATTACACAAGCATAAATACACATACAAAGTAGCCAAAAGCCTCGTACTCAACGGGCGCGTTTTTCGCTTGGCTATTTTATTTCGCGCACTGGATTTTCAACGCACTGCTTGAGCCGGGAGTTGAAAATCAACAGTGTTTTTTGACTCGCTGGGATGCGCTCAGTTGGATTCCCCATGCTTGGCTCAACACTGAGAGTTGAAAATCCAGAGCGAGATAAAATCCCGTTGCGATATTTAACCTTTTGACCGCCACGGACGGCTATAGCCGACAAACGAAAACGTGCCAAACACGCCACCGACGTCTACAGCCGTCAAGAAAACGACATTTTTTAACCTTCAAGCGGTCGCGCGGTAATTTGTAACGCCAGCGGTCGCGCGTAACCTAAAAGACCTATAGGATATTTCAGGGATTTAAAACACTAAGTATTTAATATTTTTTGTATTTATCACTTATCATTATGTTAGGAAATAAACAAAATTATAAAATCAAATTAATATTCTAATTTTCTTAGGATTTGTAAGCAATTTGGCATCATAAATGTATCGAGAATCGGTCGAACCGCGGTCGATTCGACGTCGCGCGACTGCTTGAAGGTTAAGTACAAAATAAATATACTAAATTAGAAAAGATTTATTTTGTACTTAAAAAATGTCGTTTTCTTGACGGCTGTAGACGTCGGTGGCGTGTTTGGCACGTTTTCGTTTGTCGGCTATAGCCGTCCGTGACGGTCAAAAGGTTAAATGTCCGTGCGAACGTCGGCTTCCCTCTAATAATGCAAATAATAACAAGAATGACAATTCAGAAGTGCCTGTAGAAGGTTTCATTGAAATTACCTTAATCTTCTGAGCTTGTGTTTAAATAAATAAATAATAAATAAACTACGAATGGGGCCCGTGGCTTATTAATAACGGCCGCACAGGTTGATCGATCAGGTTAAGCTACGCTTGCCGCGGTTGGTGTATGGGTGACCATCTTTACATACCGAGACCCCTCCGTGCCTCGGAAAGCACATTAAACCGTTGGTCCCGGCTGTCATTCGTGGATCTTTGACAGTCGCTACGGGTAGTCAGAAGCCTGAAAATCTGACAACCAGTCTTACCAAGGGTATCGTATTATTACCCAGTAACTGGGTTGTGGAGGTCCGATAGGCAGTCGCTCCATGTAAAATACTGGTATCTGAAAATACCAGCTTCCAGTCCAACATTGTTGGGAAAAGGCTAGGCAGATAATAATGAGACGATGAATAAATACAACTTACTTGTTCGTACAATGTTGAGGGAACTTAACGTTAAAAATAAATAACGTAAGCACCAACTGTTACTCATGTTGTCGGTAAAGTGAAATCGGTGGCATAAAAACTCCAATGATTTTTAACCTTTAATTACCAAATTAACTTTTACGTTTTATGGTTGATAGCGTAATTATGGCTAATGGTTGAGATTTAATTGTTTGCGTTTTTAATTGAGATGATAAAAAAATATGATACGCAAAAATATTGCATCGACCGGGAATCGAACCCGGGCCGCCCGCGTGGCAGGCGAGCATTCTACCACTGAACCATCGATGCTTGTATGTTCTATATTGAAATTATTAATAACTTAGAGTAGATAATTAAGACATTACCTATAACTACTGCAAAATATTATTTTACAACAACGTGGTGCCGAGTCCGTTGTTCACAAACTAAACCAAAATTAAATTCAGTGCATCTTTTTCTTTCTATTTCATTAATATTTCTATTACGTCAGGCGCTGACTAACTTGACAGGACTAAACTAATATTTATCTTCTGTCCTTTTCTTCATGAAATGGAAAGAAAAGATGCACTGAACTTTTTAGTTCAGTTTGTGAACAAGAGAATCGGTACCAATTACCTGATAATTAAATACATAATAACCGTCCACATTAGCCATATATTTCTAATTATTTTACCAAATTAAACAGGACTCAACTTTTATTATTTTCAGCGTCAATGTTTTTTCAAAAACAAATAAATTGGTGTAAGTAAATTAGTTTGTGCTGCCATCTATTAGACATTTTGTACACCAGCTTCACCTCTACTTAACTGTGAGTTTCAGTAAAACGATGATAGATGGCGTGGACTACACTATAATTCTTATAATAGATTTCATAACATTGTAATTATGGTTCTTCAAATTTATTATTTTAACAGACAAACGGAGATATTTAATAAGCTTTTAAAGTGTCTACAACATTTCTAGTACTCGTTTACGAGCTTTCATATCCTCGGTCCACGGTACCTATTGAGAAATTAATCAGGAACACTTATTAATTTGATGTTCCGTACCTACTTCTCGGAGGCTATGGATGCCTAGAGACTCGCTTGCCCGAACACAGATTACACATCTTCCCAGAGACGGTGGGATGAGCCGCTCTGCAGAGCAGTGCGAGTGCTCATGGTCTCTTTAAGGAAATCCTATTTTTCGGATTTCAGCAGGGTAATTGCGTAACACACTATCAGTAGCAATGGGTTTCATTTTGACAGTTCAACAACATTCATTGCGTTATTTACGTTGTTGAGTAGAAGATTTTTCGAACATATGGAGCAATGGATTAGCAATATGCTTCAAAATGATTCAAATTGAGAGTAATAGTGTGTTAGGTACGCAATTAGGGTGCAATTCCAGAGATTAGCGCGTTCATACAGAACGTTCAGACAGGCAGACGCGACGGGGGATTTTGTTTTAAAGTAGTGATAGTGATTATATTATATCCAACTCATTAATAAACATGAGTCCTTACATAAGTTTTACTCTCTCAAACAATTAAATGAATAAAACATAATTATTATTTTAGTTTCTTCGACGTTTATTTTTAATATAATTTCCTAAAAATAAATGCGATATTCACTAACTATTTATAAAGTATTGTTTCAACTATAGCTACAATTGAAAACAAGGCACTAGCACAAAGGCAGATTTATATGGGGTCAGTAGGTAACTCCAAACTCGAACCAAGTCTAAATCTGCCTTAACATTTACGCAATAAGTAACATTAACATGAGTAAGTATAAAAGTTTACCGGAAAATGTACTATTTTAAGTCAACATGATTATTTACAAAACATTTTTGTGATGAATAATAAACCTGTTGAACAATATTTAGGTACTTACTTCAAAAGTAATTATTTTTCTAATTATTGATTTAATATACTTTAAACGGGGTAACAAAAAATTAAAAAAAAAACATTGTGTCTCGCGTGGATCTATGTTCCGGCCATAGGAAGGGTTAAAAAAGCTTATTATTTTAATAGCCTAATATTTATTGTTGTAATGAAAGCTAAAAAGTTCTTAAAGTGATTGCATACAACGCCATCTAGTGAGTGCTTTACAAAACTTTAATCCTAAGGTGAGATCTCAACGGCCGCTGGACGATCGCTGGTTTTCGATGCATTTTAGATGTAGGGTTACATTACTGCAGTTAATGAAAATGGATTACTTTGATGGCTCGTCTTCATTCTGTTTTTTTCGTCGGCTTAACACCGCACCAATGATCATGAGAAGCACCTGAAAAACATAATATGATTCAGAATGCGGAGCGTGTCATTTGTGTACAATCTACCTACATAAATTTAAAAAAAAATTGCTTAGTTACACCATTAACTCAAGAACGGCTCGACCGATTTTTGTGATCTTTAATTCGTTGGATTTGTCTCCGACCCGAATAGCAGGATAATTATTAAAATGTGGGAAAAAATTCACTAAAAAAATTAAGAAGATATTTAGTTTTCTACTGAATCTAATTCAGCTAATAAGTAAACACAACATTATTGATTCTGAGGCAGTCTATTGTAAAAAAAAATCATTATATTGTAGCGCTAAGAAGAACAGTGTGCTTTCAAATGCATATGCTAATCTGCATTCGCGAATTATTTGCCAAAAATGTAAACGATTATGAGTTTATGGAAAAATAACTTTAATTCCTACACAATAAAGTACAGTTTACGCTAAAACTTCAAACAATTTTATAACTTTTTCAATATTGCTAGTCACTCTGAAATCAACTTTGAAATTTAAATAAAGTTGATTTGTATAACTTGAAATAACATCAGTTTGAAACATACATCTCAATGGACTTTATTTATGCAGTTACATGACTTAGTTCCAAACACGCTTACTAAACCACGTTGCTTAGATGCCTAATTGATTTTTAGAAAGAGGCAGTCACACGTCTATACAGAGTCAAATTCAATTAGCTAGCGAAACGTTTTTGGGGTTAACGACCAAAGTGTTCTTACTTAAAGTATGAGTTGAGAAAATCTGTTTTCTTTTGGTTTATCGTGTTGATACATTTTTCGTTTTTAGTTTTTTTTTTGACGGATATTTCAAGTGACTACACTAATTGCGGTCCCTGACCCCATAAAAATCATCAGATTAACATTAATCACCAATTAACTTGTTTTCCCATATCCCAACTGCGGAGTTTTGCTAGCTTACTTAATTTGACAGTGGCGACTCTCCACAAACCCGATTTTTTTTCTAAAACTTGAGATACCATATGAACGGCCGGGTACTGTCTTTATAGTTACCTCAACAACAATCAGCAGAACAGCTACAGTGAAGACCATAGAAGACGTCTCCTTGAACACCATTAGCACTAAGTCTTTGCACCCTCCCGTATAGTATGTCTTCTTCACCTTACACAGCTCTCTGTCTCTTTCTTGCACCAGGTCAGACCTCGAGGAGTCGTAGGTCGAGCAGCAAGAGATGGGAATGTTCGGGGGGAAGTAGTACGGAAGCTTCGAGCTTCGGTAGTCTTCGGGACTGTAGACGCCGCAGCAGTTTAGCTGAAATCGACAGTTTTTTTGTATATAAAATAAAAATGTACATAACAAACAACATAGGTGTGATACCTATGTTACCCGATGATGTTATGTTTTGTTGAGCGTGGGGTCCTGTGTTCAATTCCTAGGTCGGGCAAAGTTTTAATGCTTTTTTATTATTTCATTAGGAATTTCTTAGTAACAGACTGGAGTTTGGAAGTTGGCGGTGTGATACCCCCGTGCTTCAGAAAACACGTTAACACATTCAGTGCCACCAACGCACCACTTGCGTTCAGCAGGGTGCCACTCTTTTCTTTTTGTAAATTTACAAAAATTGGTAGACTTTTTTTTACTAACAGCCGCACGGGTCAATTGAAGGCTAAGCTACGTGTTAGCATACACAATCATCGACTATTTAACTAAATTATTAGTGTTTATGCTTTTGAGTTGCGGCAAGCCATAGATGAATTTTGATAAAAAACGGCGGGAAAAGTGTTAAGCCGTTGGTCCTGCGCCTTCTCTCTCTCTCCGGTCGAGTCGGATTGCCGTCCCATCGGACTATGAGAGTGAGGGAAGAGTGAGTGCACCTGTGTCAGAACACACACTAGTGCACTATAATTAATGATGGGCGGAATCGATTATCAATAACCGATTCATCGATTTTGCAAATAATTGGTTGCTATCAAATTATGATTTTATAATCGAAAATTATCGATTATTTGCCACAGCACTGTCGGTTTTCTACAGTTTATTTATTTTTTAGGGCAACGTAATTCAAAGAATGGAAGGATTTTGAACATACCCGAAAATAAACTTTTCAAATTTTAAATTTGAAAAGGTTGTTTAATAATCGACCATAATCGATTGATAATCGATAATGATAATCACCATAATCGATTCGTATAATAATCGAATCAGCACATCAGTAACTATAATATCTACCGCGCCGAAGGCTAGTTCCGTTGAGATTGACCGCCATGACCGAAATACAGTCTAACTTTTATGTTTAGGTTCAATTTGCCTTTCACCAGGCATAAAAAAAAAACAAGAAATCTTTAGCTCACTTTTGGGACAAGTTAATACGGACCGAAAAAAATATACCACACCTTTCAATTGATATGTGTTAAATTTCTAATGTTGCAAAATAAATAATCAAAGTAATTTTCATTTTCATAACCAGTGGGGTAAATGCGTAACACACCAACATACGAATGGGTATCATTTTGACAGGTCAACAACATTCATTGCTTTATTGAGCAGATAAATTTTTCGGATATGAAAGCAATGGATTTCCAATATCTATATAAACTGCACCCTCATTGCGTAACACACTATTACTCTCAATTTCATTTTGAAGCATATTGCTAATCCATTGCTCCATATGTTGGAGAAATGTGTCTGCTCAACAACGTAAATAACGCAATGAATGTTGCTGTACTGTCAAAATGAAGCCCATTGTTACTGATAGTGTGTTACGCAATTACCCTGCTGATTCAGGTTGTAATCGATAGTGTGCTACGCAATTACCCCGTAGGTGACGTCCGGAGGTTTTAGCCCTATGGAAAAGGAACACAAAACTTACATCAGATTGTGTCATGGCCCAAATTTTGAGATGCCTCGGGTTATCCTCCCGGGCCTGCCTGAAGGATTCTGCCAGCGACTTGACGAGTTTGGCCTCGTCAGTCGGCTCCACGTTCACTGATATACCAGCGATCAGCGCCTGGACGATCGTCAGGAGTAAAAGAACCACTGCCGCCTAGAATGTATAAATATTAATTAAATATACAAAAATATATAATAAATATATACAAAAATCATCCTTATATTTTATTAAATGAACAAACTTCTAATACTAAATAAACTAACAAACTCATCTGCCTTTTACAACTAGCCTTTTCCCAACTACGTTGGAGTCGGCTTCCAGTCTAACTGGATGCAGCTGAACACCAGTATTTTATATGGAGCGCCTATCTGACCTCCAGAACCCAGTTACTGGGTAATACGGTACCCCTTGGTAAGACTGGTTGTCAGACTTGCGGTCTCCTGACTACCCGTAACGACTGTCAAAGATCCACGAATGACAGCCGGGACCAACGGCTTAGCGTGCTTTCCGAGGCACGGGGGTCTCGGTATGAAAAGATGGTCACCCATCCACAGACCAACCGCGGCAAGCGTAGCTTGACCTGATTGATTGACCTGTGCGGCTGTTATAATTTAGCCACGGGCACCTCCTCCCCTCATAAACTAACAAACTATTAAAGTTAAAATATGATAACTTAACCTAACTAAAACTATTAACAAACTAAAATATTGCGTCGAAATGTTCCTCCGCATCGCTGTCGACTGGTAATGTACCCAAGAGACTGGCGGCATTACCACGTTGTAGGGCAATACTTATCCTTTGGCCAAGGTAAAAACCAGCCCTTGTGTCACGGGAAGTGTCAACTAGCCGTTTGAAGATTTCATTGAACAAGCCATGAGCACTCGGACCCCACAAAGTACAAAAATGCTTGTCAGCAGTTGAAGTCAATTTTCAATCAAACCGACGCTTTTCGTATTGTCTACCGCTGTCAGATATGCTCGCGTCAAGTTCGAGCGCATTCTACTGCTACGCGCAGTTCAAAGATTACAAGTATACGGTTTAACACTTCAACTGAATAGCAGTTCTGCGCAGCAACTCGAACGTGAAGTTGAGACGAAGATACCAAACCGTGAATCGGCTGTAGATGCTTCAAAATTAGGATGGCGTCTTCGCCATCCGCACATCTTAGTGGCATGCGAAGGTTGGTAATTCGATTACATCAATAAATTCGATTAATGATTATTTTAAGGGAGATGTGCTAAGGTCACATTTTCTTTCGTTTTCTGCAATTTGCAGGTACAGAATTATAATCAACCCTCTCTAAATGAATGACTATTTCATGAAATATCAATCATTGGGAATATTATATATGATCTTTAAAGGGTTGTATTGATGGTTTTAGTAATTATAATTCTGTAAACACATACTTGTTACGCTCGCGAACAATATTTTGTTCAACATAAGTACCAACCTGACATTGATTTGTAAATTGCAAAAAACGTGAGAAAATTTGAATTTCGCGGCCTATCATGGCGGTTCTCCCTTAACGTAGTACCTACATACCATCCCACATCATTAAGTAAGATGCTCAAAGCAACTGTAATGAACAATAACATCAAACCTACGGTCGAGATCGAGAGGTCGTCACAATTAGCCTGTCACGTTTGCGTGATATGCCAACGGGTTTCTATTGAACCTGAATATATTTTATGGACTCCAAGGGCGCTAGTAAGTTACCTTGGATACCATTTCTTGTGTTTGTAACTTGTAGCTTGTGACACGCTATTTCCTTGCGAGACTTAGTTAAATCCTTCTTGTTAGCATTTTAATTACCACTTTGCGGCTATGGTTTGTTTGCGGGGTAATTGCGTAACAATCAGTAGCAATGGCTTTCATTTTGACAGTTCAACAAAATTAATTGCGTTATTTACGTTGTTGAGCAGATTTTTTTTATTTTTTTTTATTCATTGATCTAATCCGAAATGTTACATTTTTTAATTTAACATTACACCTGCCAAACTGCAAAGCAGTTTGTCGGCAGTAGGTTCTCGTGGATTTTACACGAATCTTTGCATAAACTAAAAATAAGATAAATTTTTCGAACATACAACATGTAACGTTAAATGCGCAAAACCTCAGACACCCCAACTGATTTTTAATTCAGTTGACCTATTTCAGAGATAAAATAAGTCATTAAAAATTGTGAAGGTTTTATGTGCTGTTTTAGTTTTACTAGCCATTCTGATCGTTTCTTGCGTCTGCGACGACGCTTTACCGAGGGAGGAGTCGTCACCGGACCGCTGCGCCGCGCTGACATTGGTTTGCTTGACCTATTAATAAATAGACACAGCAACGTTTTTAATGACGATTTTTTGAAAAACATGACCTGTATTAAAAAGTGGTTCAATTAATTCTGCTCGTTATTCTGATCAAACTATTTTCAAGTTTTGCGCATTTAACGTTACACGTTGTATAAAGCATTAGTTAGCAATATCCTTAAAAATTAGTCAAATTGCTGTTTAAAGTGTGTGGTTAAGCTAGTCTAAACTAAACCGGCGAACAGTGGGCTGCTTCTTCTATTAAAAAAAAAATAATGGTAGGTTTTGTACGCTTTCTGGCCATGTCACTTGATTTTGATATTTGTGATTTTCGCTTCTGAGCACAGGACATTTCCGCTCGAAGTAAATGTGATGTGAATTGGTAGTGAAGAAACGGTGCTATGAATCTTATTCACAAATCTTTGCTTCTTTCATGTAATGATTCGTCACTATCGATCCATTCACCCTACATTGTTTTTTTTTTTTCGAAGTCTGTCGTTCGAATATTAAATTTTATTCGAAGTCTGTCTTTGAAGGTGCTATTAATACCTACTATGTTTATACGATAAAATGCCCTCCACGAGTAAAGATAGATTACTAAACTTAGTTGTAAAATATTTACGACTTATTGTACAAAATTGCATAGGTATTGTTCTAATGCGGATGCTCTATCGGAATGAAGATATAAAAAGTACATAAAATAATTTTTTTATTACCTAAGATTCCATTGAGAACAAGTAATGTAATGACGACTATAAATTGATTTTCAGATTATTTTATTGAAAATTCTTCCGTTTCGTAAGATGACACATTTCTGGGAATTCAGTACCATAATTGCGTAACATGGTTTCAATCATAACCTGAATAATTTTGAAGGATATTGCTAATTCATTGCTTCATTTTTTCGAAAAAATCGTTTACAACGTAAATAGATCCATGTTGTTGAACAAAATGAAAGCAAGTTCTACTGTTAATGTGTACCTCGCAGGCATCCCAACGCCAATTTCATGAACAGAACATGACAAGCTTAATTTAGAATTGTTTGCTGAATGAGGCTATTTCCAGCAGTGTACAATTATAATACAGCGCAAAACAGCGAGATTGCTTTTAGCTAATGCTAAAAGAAGCAATAGCATTATTATCGCTGGTTGATTTTTTTTTTATTTAATTAACCCATATTATGTCATAACTACCATATTGCAGTTATGACGCTTGTTGGTTTACATTAGAGTATGTTTGAATGATTAAACCTTAAAATTATTTAAAATCACTAGCCATGCAAGGCTCA
This sequence comes from Eremobia ochroleuca, assembly GCA_949629135.1. Lineage (NCBI taxonomy): Eukaryota > Metazoa > Arthropoda > Insecta > Lepidoptera > Noctuidae > Eremobia > Eremobia ochroleuca. Next base: position 2,953,404 of record OX451396.1, on the reverse strand, counting down.
ACTACGTACATTTCTGGTTTATAAGTATATCTTAGCAGCTCAAGAATGTTTTTAAAGTCAAACAATCTCGAGATCGGTTTCTCATGCGCTTCGATCACCGTTTCCTTCCACATTCTGTTATTACCTATTTTAAAAACCATTCGATGCTGCATTCTTCTCATTTAAACACTGTTCGAAGACCACAACAGTTCCCATATTTTGAACTGTTTTCTCCAGGATTGAGTACTGACTTGCTAAATTCATAACGCCACCTAACTATTTATATACTTATTCCCTTTGCATAAACTGCGTCAGCATAATTATACTTTGCTGGGACAGAGGCCTCCTCTCTGCAAGAGAGAATGGGCCGTAATCCACCACGCGGGTCCAGGGCGGGTTGTTATATGTCACAAATGTCTTCGAGTTTCCTCACGATGGTTTCCTTCAACGTTTTTGAGAGCAATGGTGATATAATAAATAAATAGTATAGACTGCATTACCAAACATAACGAGCTGACTACCAAAACCTTTACTTTTCGAAGAGACACATACAGAAATAAGTACAACTATGGTCAAGAAGTTACAGCAAAATGAATGCAACCTATCTTGAGGAAGTTATTGATTTAAAATAAACTTACAACATGAACAGGTCTCGATTGCTTCTTGAAGACAGCGACCTCGCCATAGATGATGACACATATGGTAACGGCTGCCGAAACAGCCAGCAGTACCATAGCCACCATCCTGCTGGATTGCTCCGAGTCATAAGCCTTTGTGGCTATTGATGTCAGCACTGCCAGGATTATTAGGGATACTGCTGCTATCTGGAAAAAACATACAATGTAATGAGTGTGTTTGTCAACATCGTCTGTAAAGATTTTGTTGTAATCAAGCATATTAAAATCATCTTTCTATAAGCATACCAACACAATTCTGGGTCTGTTTATATCACTGTTCTTAAATTCTAAGAACAGTTGTCATAAAGTAAGAATTCTATAGGAAGCGATGGTTCGAGTGATTTTGAATCTTTGTTGCAGGAAATTCTGATTCTGATACTCGTATCTGATGATAATGTCTTTTAAAAATCTTGCTTCCTTTTGAGAATCGCAGGCGACGCACTCCAGGATCCGTATTCTCTATGATACAATGAACGACACCGCGCGAAATGAACGCGAGATTGTAGCTAAGGAATTGACGTGGTTTCGAATTAAGACATTGACTAGTGATAGTGAATGAGGGCCCTGATTTGAAACCTGATACATGTCTACTTGTCTTTTAGATGATGCCAATAACATCATCTAATAGACAATGCTTGTTCTGTAGAAGCCTCCGCTTCTTGGCTTATCTTTATCCCTAACTAGCGACCCGCCGCTGCTTTTTACGACTTAACAAAACATGGAGCTTTCTTTATTATGTGTAAGTTTAATATTAATCTATTATACACATAAACCTTTCAGAACAAATTCTCTAAATGATGGTGAAAACCGCATCAAAATCTGTTGCGTGGTTTAGTAAAATAACGAGGTCACGCAGACAGACGCGGAAAGTGACTTTAATTTTATTATATAAGAATAGATATAAATACCTAATAGTCACGATGGTCCTCTTGGCATAATTATACCTATAGCATGGATATCTTTGCATCACATTTCTGATTATCATGATTGTCATCGGCCTAACCTTTCCCAACTATGTTGGGGTCGGATTCCAGTGTAACCGAATGCTGCTGAATGAAGTATTTTACATGGAGCATCATATTCCTGATATGATATAATATTATTTATAAGCCGTTCGAATAAAGTCATTTCAAAACTCATGCAATAGTTATCCATTTATTTGTATCGCTACTTTCAAGAAGACGCCTGAGTGCGTCGATATAATCAGACAGTCATTTTGTGAGATAAACTTGTGCAGTCAAGCAGCCAGGCGTTCACGAAATGCGCAAACGCATCGTTGCAAAAATACTGTAGGAGAATTGTGAGCTTAGTTTCCATAGTGTTAAGCGAATGGTTAGAATTAGAAATAAGGATGAAAGACCATGTCTAAAGAGCCACCGGTGACCAAGAAGTTGTGTGAAAATCAGTTGTCATGGTGCGGGTACGAGATGCGGAGGAATGATGACCAAGTCGAGAGGAAAGTCTTGAGCATTAATTTGGGTGGTCATAAGATTAGAGGAAGACCAAAGAAACAATGGATGAATTGTGTGAAAGATGATATGGCTAGAAAGGAGATCACTACTGAGATTATGTCTAATAGAGATTATGAAAGAACTAGACCAGCCGTGCGATTCTGTAACCATCTCACCGTGAAAACTTGGGTGAAGTGAGCGTGGAGTGAGTCGTCAATAGTGTCAATCTCTAGCATCAGCATGACTCACAGCTCACTCTAAGCTCACTTCACCTTAGTTATCACGGTGAGATTTTTCCAGAATCGACCGGATGTTTCTCAAACATATAAAATTATTGCATTAGCAACATCCTTCAAAATTATTCAGTTTGTGATTGAATGTATGCTAATATTTATTAATTGGAATAAGGGCAGGGCAATCAGTATGAAAGAAAGAAAAAGTACATAATTCTATACGCTTCTTTAATTGAAGAGAATATTTGAAAAAAGTTACTTTCAACTACTACATTTATGGTTTGTCTCGCGCTCTTGCCATCTCAGGTAATTTAAAAAATACTATTTTATTTTTCAATTAATCTATTGTAATAAAATATATTGCATATCCAGGAAAGGCCAGGAGGACAACACATGATGTTTCTTCTCAAGAGAAATATAATGTTGATGATTATAAAAAAAAATACATTAAGTTTTATGGAAAAGAACCGGTGTAACCGACATAGCTTGCAGAGTAAGCGAACTGAAGTGGCAGTGGGCTGCCATGTCTGTCGAAGGGCCGATGGCCGGTGGAGCAGACGAGTTCTAGAGTGCAGACCGCGTATCGGCAAGCGTAGTGTGGGACGCCCCCAGCCAGATGGACTGACGACCCTAAGAAGGTGGCTGGGAGAGACAGGGTGTTGTAGCGCTGCCTCAGAGAGGCCTATGTCCTGCAGTAGCCTGCGATAGACTGAGTTGATTGATTACCCGTCGCGCGCCAATTAGCAGACACACCAGAAATTTTATTGTTATCTGTACACATGGTGTACATTCGACACTTGAGAGGTTAAACATTGATATTGAGTCTATCATATATAAAGTACTTATATTGTCTGCCATCATTGGTCATCGAAAACCCTTTAGAGTTTATCTGAATTTTGGAACTCATCATCATCTGCCTAGCCTTTTCCCAACTACGTTGGGGTCGGCTTCCAGTCTAACCGGATGTAGCTGAATACCAGTACTTTACATGGAACGCCTATCTGACCTCCACAACCCAGTTACGGGGTAATACGATACCCCTTGATAAGACTGGTTGTCAGACTTGCGGTCTCCTGACTACCCGTAACGACTGTCAAAGATCCACGAATGACAGCCGGGACCAACGGCTTAGCGTGCTTTCGAGGCACGGAGGAGTCCCGATATGTAAATATGGTCACCCATCCACAGACCAACCGCGGAAAGCGTAGCTTAACTTGATCGATTATTTAATTAAGAAATAGATACATATAAAATAAACAATATCACTAACCACTCCGATTACTCCCAGGATCACGAATAGCGCCTTGAGGCATCTCGTACATTCGGGACGCGTCTTTTTTTCCTGATCTTCAGCATTTCGGGCCTTGATTTCTGGCTTCTCTTCCACATTGGCTTCGATGATGACGTCATGTCTAAGGTCTGATTCTTTAGCTGTGGAAATAAAGACAATTACTAGTATGGAAATATGTACGTCATGCTTGATTTCGGTATTCTTTGCGATCAATGCATTTGGAATTGTACTGGCATTTTTGCCGCACGGAACTTTTTATTATATTGTTAAGATAGCTGAAAATCTCATGTAATAAAATCTTTCTTACGCTATTGAAGTTTAAGACTTCAACAAAAGCATGTGTTTACAATGTGCAGTGGCTTTCGGTTTCTTCGACTCTTCAAATCTAAGTATTTATGTTCGCTATAGATCTGCGTTAAGGCAACACTGACGAAGAACAAATTCTAGTGATTGAAGTTACAACTTTGCTATATTACTGCTACAACAAACTACACTAGCTATAACTATTGTTTGGGGAAATCTTTTTTTTATATCTTATTCTACTCTCTAATCTCATTTTCAATAATCACTTTCTCCATAATCTTAATTAAAAATGGAAGGCTGGACTTACCCCCCTTCTCAGAAGTGGCCATGTCGTCCCAGTGTATGGGAGTCTCGTCCAAAATGAACCACGCATCCGGCACACCTGAATATATAGACCAATTAACAATACAGTGTGCTTCAATGCTCCAACGCACGGTCTCCATCACATAATGGAACTGAATTCATTCACCATACTTTATGTGGCATTATGGAAAATCGTTTGTCTGTGCAAGAATGCGCGGGAGTTGTTAAGATTCCCTATTTTTGGGAGGTTTTTGGATAAATCATAAATAAAGATCTGGAGAATTGCATTCCATATACCTCTAGAGATGTTTAAGTAAAGTTTTTTCTTTCTCAAATTTCATCATTTATTTTCTCTATTTTAATTTTTATCATGTTTCCACCTAGTTACATGTGTGTGCTGTGGTCTCCTGTAATTGAAGGAGCACAGGTAAAATAAACTTTTTTTGTTATTTTGATTTAAATAGTATACAGGGTGACTTGTAATTTGACGTATTCCTTCCAGGACGTGATAGTGTTACCCATTTGCAACAATTAAGCACCCCAAAAAGCCTAGGTAAAAATTCATGGGATTCGAGAAAACTCAATGATTACGTGTTTTTTAAAAATTTCCCAGAATTCGTCACTAGATAGCAGTTTTTTTAGTCTCGAATTTAATGGCCTTTATTGCTATTCCATTGGATATCTGATACTTTAACAAATCTTTCGATGTAATCAAATGTTCTAAAATATCAAACAGTTAAAAGTTAAAGGAAGAAAAACAACTAGCGGTTTTGTAAAACAGCGGATTCTACAATCCATCTGCGACATTATCCTTTGTCTGTAGGAGATACCAATTACCAAATAACTAATTTAACAACGTGTTTACTTCCAGCGCGGATTGACCCGAAACGTGTTGGTGTAATACACCCAAATCTGTTCAGGAAGTAGAACTCGCATTGATGCCTCATGTGATTTTAATTTAAAAAATATACTTAATTACTTGAAATAATGCAAATGTTATAAAACATTTTTTCAAACAGCCTCGTTTATCTGCAAACTGACAATGAATTACTTAGTACAGCAGATTTCATATTTCTCATTACAAAATGCAGTCACATAAAATAAATTTAATTATGATTTTCTAAGGTTGACTGGTAGAAAATGCCTCAGTCCGCCTTTGTACAGTACTTTTTTTACTTGTGCATAAAGTTTTAATAAATAAATAAATTTTCTTATTTCGTGTCAATCCGACACGAAATAAGAAAATTTCGCGAAAATTTTGCGGTTCCCATAAAATATATGAAAAATATGGTCATATTATAAGAATAAGTGTCGTCATTTTATGGGTCTGATAGCATATTATATATATAGCAATTGTTATTATTCAAGTCAAGTCGGAAGACGTCCGTACGATGACGGTCATCACTTTATCAGACAACGTACGTAACGTCACAACCTAGGTTCAAATAACTGGCAAGAGCATCAGAGTATAACCAGTTACCATGAATTCAGTACATGATTAATAAAAAATAATCCCAGTTCCCATACATTTGGACCGCGTAGTATAAATTTTCAACGCATAGAGGTTCAGAATCATGAACTAAATCATTTTTTTAAAAAACGTCAAGCAGATACTTGGTTTACAATCAAGTAAAATGTAAACGCTCATCAAAATATTATGTAAACATCAACTTTATGCGGTACTGAAAATTTTCTGCTATCATTAATACATTTTCCAAGCGCAGTATAGATAATATTTCAGTGTGAAACTGGACGAAGTGTTGTGCTACACCTATTTGTGAAGTAGATAGTATTTCTGCCACCAAGCAGCGTTGTTCAAATTTTAATTACCTACTGGCGGTGCCCGCGACACCGTTCGCGTGCATGTCGGGAAAAAAATTGGATTTCATGGGTTTTTTTTTGCACGGAACCCTAATTATTTTTCTAAAATAAAAGTGAGTTAAATTACTCCTTATAACATCAGCTATCTGCCGGTGAAAGTGCTGTCAAAATCGGTTCAGCCGTTTTGGTGATTAGCCGGAACAAACAGACAGAAAAAAGAAATGTATTTAAGTACCTATATACTTTCATATGTATTTAGTAAAAAGCTGTTATTAGGACATTACAAATAGATAATGTTATTTTATTTATTTGTATGTATAGATAAGGAATTGTACTAACCTGAACAGTAATACCTATACCAAACACTAACATTAATCAAATACTAGTAATAGGCGCACTCCACCGACTTGTAACCTTGAGAACCTTTTCCCAAGTTCCACTCACTCGAAATATAGGATAATCCATCCACAAAGGGATCAATTTTGATATTTTAAAGTATCAATGCCTGTACGCATGTCTTCGAATATGGTCAGTGTTGTGTACTGATTCTGACATAAACGCTACAGATTTCCTACTCGACTTAATTAACACTTACGGTGTCATAAAGTGCTAATTATTATTATAAGTAATCGTGACATTAAACGTTGTCGTAGTGGTTTTTGAGATGTTTTTAACCAACTGCCAAAAAAAGGCAGAAGGAGGAGTTAATTTATACAAGACATGAATGCTTTTTTGTGCATTTACACAAACCCCACGCCCACAACGCATAAAAAGTCTTTTGAAAGGGTTTAACTTTTACGGTTGTTAACATTGTATACAGGACTAAACGGATTATTCGAAGATGCCTTTTACTGTCTGAGTTGATTTGGATTTGGTGGCTTTGGCCGAGTTCGGCAATACTAGTATTCTCAGCAATGATATCGGCAGATATTATCCAGTATCTAGATACTGGATACTTACAAAAATAATATTATCAGTGTCGAAACACTGGATACTTTTGGAAATAATATTATCAGTATCGGAAAACTGGATATTTTATCAAATAATATTATCAGTATCGGGATACTCGATACTTATTCTAGTAATATTATCCAGTATCAGGATACTGGATACTTTTGTAAATAATATTATCCAGTATCGGGATACTGGACCTTTGAAAATAATATTATCAGTGTCGAAACACTGGATACTTTTGGAAATCATATTATCCAGTACTGGGATACTGGATACTTTTACCAATAATATAATCCAGTATCGCCATACTGGATAATTTTCCGGATAATAGTATCCAGTATCGGGATACTGGGTATCAAGTATCCGATACCCAGTATCCCGAAAATGAATAATATTATTCGGGGAAGTATCCAGTACCCCGATACTGGATAATATTATTGGGAAAAGTATCGAGTATCGCGATACTGGATAATATTATTTCCAAAAGCATCCAGTGTTTCGATATTGATAATATTTTTTTCGAAAGTATCCAGTATCCCGATACTGGATAATATTATTTCCAAAAGTATCCAGTATCCTGATACTGGATAACATTATTGGAAGAAGTATCGAGTGCCCCGATACTGAAAATATTATTTGAAAAAATATCCAGTTTTCTGATACTGATAATATTATTTTCAAAAGTATTCAGTGTTTAGATACTGATTTATTTTATTTATTAGGGAAAACAAACAGTGACACATTACATTTTGTAGGAAGAAATACAAAAAGATATGGCCAAATGTGTAACCAACGACATTTTATAATAATATTTTCGCAAGTATCCAGTATCCGATAATGGTATACTGGAAATTTATAAATTTTGAGTGACCGAACCCTAGGACCTTTATAAATACAAACATAATCGTCCAGATAAATACGGTAGGAGTTTGAATGTGCTAATGGTTGAATGGATATAAGAGTAAGGGCAGGCCAAAGAAACGATGAATGGACTGATGACATGAAGGACTATATGGTTAGAAAGGAGATGACTACCGAAATGACGGCTGATGGAAAAGTATGGAAGAAAAAGGCGTATTGCACCGACCCCAAATAAATTGAGATAAGGTCAGGAGAAAAATGAGAATAATGATGTCCACAAGTCCACACTCCATCGAAATGCCTAGATCTAATAATAGACAACAGCAAAAAAGCCAAAATGGCTTCTAAGACGACAGGGTATTAACGGATTATCCCACGCAAGTAATATCTAACTGTCAACTGAAGGAATTGGACCATTTTGGTGTTAAGAGATGTTAACAAGCCGTACGTCGCATAATTATGATTTATTGACTGAACATTTTGGGCTAACGGCTTTTAAAAATGCTAATAGAGTTAAGACACTGCTCTGTTTGATAAGTATCTGTTTTCCCATTGTAAATATTTATTTTAAATAGTTAAATTTACCTGAAATAACTTTTTATAGGAGCAAGAAGAAAAAACTGTGGTTTTTTGGCGCGCACGAATAAGTCGAATGACAGATGAGATTGGGCGCGTTCCAGTCTACGTAAGAAGCGTTTCATATTTTAACTTAGCTTCAAATATACGTGGTAAAGGGTGACACGATGCGTCTACTACAAGTCAAGTATTATAGGACTTCTTGGACCAACACCTTCACACAATTCACATCGAACTTCACTTGGTAAGTTCGCTTGATTTCTAATTATATTCCCTGCTAGATATAGTCTTAATAAGTGTTTTGAGCATGAATATATTTTGAATTTTTTCTTTATTTTTATTTTGTTCTCACATATAAAAGTCATAAGAACAAGGTACCTACCCAGGATTTTGTGATGTCCTGATTTAAAAGAGTTTCCTTAAATTTTCTTGCCCGTTCTTCTCCATAGATATCTACGTCTTATAACGGGGAAATAGATTCAACTTTCTGACTAACTGACAATTCTAAAGGTGCCTGTTATTGTTTTAATAGAAATGAATGCTTTGAGTTTGAGTTTATGGCTAGAAAAGAGCTGAATACCGAGATGACGGCTCGTAGAGATGTTTGGAAGAAGACATGCTGCACTGACTTCCGAATAATTGGGATAACAGGAGAAGGATGGTGATGATTTATTTTAACTGCTGTGTGAAACTACCTAAGAAAATAGCCGTTTATACTATACCTGCTCGGAAAGTACAGACGCCAGCACATCAAGCTACCCGAAACTGTCAGATTTTCCCAATCAACTTTGAACCTTATGCTTTAGCGATAAAGTTGAAAATATATTAAAGAAATCTGACAGATTGTAGTAGCTTGATGTGCTGGCGTCTGTACATTATTTTTTTTTTTATAGAGACACAAAGTACGTCATTACTGTTGTACAAATTTGCGGGCAGAAAAAGTGTATGAAAATCCATGTATAACGTGCTGAGCGGGCAGAAAAAGTGTATAACTTGTGTAGTAACAAAGATTTTTTATTTTTTATAACCAAGCGCAAAATAATACTGGCCACATAGTTTTCATTTAAGTAAAATAATATTAATCTCCCTGGCAATATGTAACCTTTTAATACAACTTCACTTAAAAATGTCTTTTATTTTCCTCGTAGGTATATTATAAAGCACTATGTAGATAACTCGGCAGAAAAGACGATTCCTTACTCGTGCGTACAGACGCCAGCACATCAAGATACTACAATCTGTCAAATTTCTTTAATAGATTTTCAAATTTATCGCTAAAGCATTACCTAGGTTCAAAATTGATTGGGAAAATTAAATTTTAGTAGCTTGAGGTGCTGGCGTCTATATTATTCCCGAGTATGTTATGGTCTATAATTATTTAGTATCTACTCATTACCAAACAGTAATTGTTTTTCGGCTTTGGCGAGATGGATGTAAAAGTACTGAGTATGGCACTGTAGACTTAATAGCCTATTTGGTACTTAAATCCAACCTTTATGAATACTTTGAACAGTAGATGGCAGAAATAGGAGACAAACATTTATTTATGATTTATAAAAATAATAGAAAATAAACTGACTTGGCTTGTCAGCCAAATCAATCAATCAACGCAGCCTATCGCACATAGTCCTCTCCCAGACTGCGCCACAACACCCTGTCCTCCGCCTTCCGCATCCAGTCTACCCCAGCCATCTTCTTTAGGTCTTCAGTCCATTTAGCTGAGGGGCGTCCCACACTACGCTTGCCGACGCGGTCTCCACTCCAGGACTCAAGCAAAGTGACAAGTATGAAAAAATGTAGAACCATCATCTGGGAATAATTGTTGAAGTAATATGACAAACTGGTTTTATTTACCCGCCCTGATACTGAGAGCTCATAAAGCTCATAGAGCTCATAAAGCTCTCACAGTACTAAATTAGTTCTATTCAGCCTAAAAATAATGTTACCAAAAGAAATTGGTATGGATGAACAAGGCAGTTTTAACGTTTAGTGCCGAAGTAATTTATGATTTCGGTGGTGTGGGGAGCCGTAGCGAAAGTACCTATTGTTCTTTTTTGAGGGTACAGTCGTGGTAGCAATTGTTTAAAAAAATATTTTAACTATGCACGATGAATTACTGGCTCCTACATCTGAGGGTAATTTATTCTTCTAATCTTAAGAAAAAACAGATATTTACAATTGTCTTTTTTACGGCGAACCGTAACAAAATCAATATGGTCACGGTCAACACAAACTATCCCGCAAGTGGTGGAAATTATCGATATTTATATTATTAATGTTAATTAAGGCTTTACTCAACCTTTTTCTTAACAGACTTAAGTATAAGTTACCACAAATATAGTTGCAGAATCATGAACCATGGCTGAATTTCCAGGTATCTATCAATAGGTAGATAAACTACAGTTCGACAAGTAGGTACTTTTGACGGCGTCAGTACGGCCATAGGTCGTAGCCATCAGGCATGGCACAGGTTGCCACTCATTGCGCCGTTGCCATGGCAACGAAGCCACAACACGACGCACAAAGCCATTGACCACCCCTTCTCACCACTTCGCGCCAAGGACGCAGGAATTCGCGATTGTTCCATATAGAATTTATTCAATTCAAAATAATAATAATTGCGCTGTTAGGGCTAGGGTTGCCAACCTAGAATCCTATTTATGTAAGAGGCCTAAATGCTACATTTGAAAAAAAAAAATATAGTAGGTACTAAGTACTATATTTTAATTTCACTACAAAATGGCGCGATAATCACAATATGGCCAATATCAATCTCATAAAAGCTGAATTAATGGTATTTTGTAACCAAAATTTAGAGTGTTATCATGGCTATGAAAAATTAAAAAAAAAACTTGTTATTATAGGCACAACGTAGCAAAAAATATGCATTAAAAAAATGTTTTTGAAATATACCTACTATATTATTTTTTCGCTTTATACTGTACTAGCGGCCCACCCCAGTTTCGCACGGGTGCAATGTTTTTTTCGAATTTCCGAAATTTTGTTTCATACAAACCTTGTCCTGGCAACAGCGAACACGGCAAAAAAATAATTAACTATCCAATTTGGTGTAATCATTTGGAAGTTATGCGCGTACAGACATTTTGACGACTTTGTTTTATTTTATGTAAGGATTTTTACAGGCAATGGCTTCGAAAATACCATATTTGATATAAAAAAGTTGGTAACCCTATTTAGGGCTGTTCGCAGTTTTTCGACTGCCTGTCAGTCTATTTTTTCATTTTCATTCTTTGAATCACTTTGGTATGATTGGAATTGGTACCTAGGTCTTTATTCTAGGCTGTTTTGGCACATTGTATGATAATATTATAAAAACACATTGTCTCAAGGTTACTTTGGAAATAATTATTGCGCGCGTGTATGACCAGTATGTAATTGCGTAACACACTATCATTAGGAATGGCTTTAATATCGGTTTTTTTTTTCATAAGAAAATGTCAGCTCAACAATGACATTGTTGAGCTGACAAATTTTTCGAACATAATGAAGCAATGGATTAGCAATATCCTTCAAAATAATTCAGATTTATAAAAATAGTGTGTTACGCAGTATGAACGTAAACGAAGCTAAAGAAAAATATAAGGGTCGTAGCAGGTGGCGTTTAAATGTTTGTAAACGCACCCACAATACAGGAGAAATTCCTAGTGTGGGACAATGTTTGAAAAAAAAAAATCATGGTCAGTTTTCTCCATAATTAGATGACGATTTTTATTTTTATCAGCCGACTTATTCTACCTAGCCTTTTCCCTGCTTGGGGAATTTCTGATTTACCTATAGTTGGCCGCTTAATGTTTTAAAAAAAAATGTTTATAGATAGACAGTATCTACTGCATAATCGACTTTCACGGAACTGCAGTAGATATACAAACAACCATACAAATATTTAAGATGATTAAGTACATACTTTAGTGTCCTAACATTCCCATATTATCGAAACTAGCAGCGCCTCTCGGTTTCACCCGCTAAGTCTCGATCCCGTGGGAATATAGGGATAAAAAGTATCCGAGTATGTGTTAATCCTGGTTATAAACTATATGTGTGCTGAATTTCATCCAAATCCGTTTAGTAGTTTTTTCGTGAAAGAGTAACAAACAGCCCCATCCATCCATCCTCACAAACTTTCGCGTTTATAATATTAGTAGGATGAAAATCTCGTTCCAATTCTTACAAAGCACTAAGAAAAAAAAAAAAAAAAAAAAAACTAAATCAATAACTTCTAGAACAAACAAAAACTTGTTGGACTAACACCTTCCACGAGCTCATCAAATAAATTGGTCAAAACAACAAACAAACACGCCCCACACTGGTACACCCACTAGACAGTTACTAATGACAACCTATCGAACCACGGAAGTAAAGTAAACATACTGAGGTAAATGACTTGACCATTTTACTGGTGCTTTGAAGATGGAAACTATGCTAAATACTTGTAAAACATGTGGCACCAGTATGGAGGTCAACTGCCTCGTTGTATCCACCAGGGTAATTGCGTAACACACTATCAGTAGCAATGGGTTTCATTTTGACAGTTCAACAACATTCATTGCGTTATTTACGTTGTTAAGCTGACACATCTTTCGAACATATGGAGCAATGGATTAGCAATATGCATCAAAATTATTCAAATTTAGAGTAATAATGTGTTACGCAATTAGGGCGATTCAATCCATCTATAGTAATCTCTATACGAGTACATAATAAAGCCGAAATATGTTTGTATTTTTTTTTTGTTTGTTTGTTTGTTGTTTGAACGCGCTAATCTCTGGAACTACTTACCTACCAGACGGATTTAAAAAAAAAATTAGTCCAATTCTCGAGAAAGACTATAGGCTATTTGACATCACACTAGCATAGTACTACAGATGCTAGAACAGTCTGTCAAAGATTTTCAACTTTATTGCTTAAGCATTAAGATTCAAAGTTGATTGGGAAAATTTGACAGTTTCGGGTAGCTTGATGTGCTGGCGTCTGTACATTAAAGGTCCTATAGCTAAGGCTAGGTTTTAAAAGATCGCTCTCAGCGATAAGACCGCCCATTGTGTCACCCTTTATAAATTTTAAAATATGGGAATTGCCTATCTATCTATCTACGTATAATCTGTATAAAAGGAGAAACTGTCTGACTGACTGTCTGACTGACACATCAACGCACAGCGAAACTACTGGGACTAGGAATGTAAAATTTTGCACGGCTTCCTTTTATAACGTGGGGAGCACTAAGAAGGGGTTTTTGGAAATTAGACCTTTAAGGGGGTGAAAGGGGAGGGCGATTTTGTATGAAAATATTAATTCGTGAGTTAATAAACTTGAAACTTGGCACGAATACTTGTCGAAGTAAATTATTAAGTTTGTTATTTATTGTTTTTCCAATCTACCCCCTGAAGGGAGATTGGGGGGTGTCAAAATTCGTATTGAATTTCGTATTGAACTTTAATTGATCAACTTTCGTTTGTTTTACTTTATCTACTTTAATTTCAGCTTCACTCACAGTATCCGATATGGTCTAGTGGCTAGGATACCTGGCTCTCACCCAGGAGGCTCGGGTTCGATTCCCGGTATCGGAAAATCTTTTTGCAATTCCTTCGGTAAATTAAAAGAGGAAGAAATTTTTATATTATGACTCTTTTTTTTACTCTTCACGTGACCAGAAGGCTGACCTATTTTGGCAAAGAGTCAGCATCGCCAACGTAGCAATGCTACCACCAGACTTGGGCACTTTTCCTGTTGACAGCTATGTGGACGAATTTTTTCCCTCTTTTTTATATGCATGTACATATTATTATTATTTTTCACAAATTCATTGTTCATTTTACTAAATAAAGGGGAATGCCCACCGTCCATAGACAATTTGGTCTCGAGTGTGTCTCACACATTTTAAAGTATATAGATAAGATAATGTACAATTTAAATAATTAACTGGTCAAGGAATTGTTATGAAAATAAGTTCGGATTAATAAGATACAACAGTTTTTATTCTTAACAAACATAATTGTTTTACAATAATTTTAACCTGATTTTTTATAATATTATACATCATTAATCATCATTTCTATCATATACAACTAGAACATTGTCCAAGAATTGAGCAGGAGGAAAAATATTACTCTGTTGCCGTGCGTGATAATTTTGGATATTGAGTCAAAGTTCGTGCTGGGATTATCGTGAGAAGCGGGAGCGGGATCCATGCTCAGGCCAGCGTCGTCAGGGTTAAAAGAATCGTAGGAGTCCATTTAATAAGCTTATTCGTTGGTTAAAATAACAAATCCGCAAGAAAATAAACTCAGTGAGGCAAATGCAAACAAAATAGGTAGATTTTTGTGATTTCATTTAACACTTGACTTGACAGCCGGCCGGCGTAACTCAATGTTGCCACACCAGACACAAAAAATTAATAATAAAATAAAATTAATAAATTGATATCGATTTTTTATTCGAGTCATAATTTAATACAAAATTATAATCACCACTGAAACTCCAATCAAGTAATGTACATTTATGTTAGTACATTTTTTTTAACATATTATTATTCCGTCTATAATTTGCTGAACAGATTAGGAATGACTATTAAAATGTGTGGTAGCGTTTTTGCTATGATCTTACATTCACTATTATATGAACCATCAATTCGCTTGTTCCTTTAATATCAAAAGTAAAAACGTAACACTGTATTTATTTATTTTAAAACACATATAACTATCATCACAGGCTTACCTAATACAATAGTGTAGTTATAATACCTTTTAATTAGACATACAAAACATAAACATAAATAAACATATATATATTAACCAATTATATTAATCAAGAGTAATTTTACAAAACGCGGCCCGTGTGAATTCACCCGCAGTTGAAGCAGTCAATCTGTTGTGGCAACGCATTGAGTGTACGCAGCAGTATTATAAATAAAAAATCCATAAAAACATAATCGATTATTTCGTGAACGAAATTGATGCTTATCTACTGGCAACACTTCTGATTTTACCCACAAACGTGAATTTCCTTAATCTTTTCGGTAGTTTTTATTTGTGCAAAAAATTGCAATCTTGTTCGGATAAACGAATATCTTGTTACATAAATAGAAATTACGATGTTTTTTTTACATAAACATAAATTGGTGTGCCTTTAAGGCCATAAATGGGCATCCCCTTTTTCTCGGTAACGGTTTTCACAAGTATTTTCTAAGTACCTACCTAGTAAGTTATAAATCCTATTCGTGTCAGGTTCAAAGTCATCGAACTTAGATAACTTAGTACTAAGCTAGAACCTAGGACCGATAAACTTGACATTATTCCAAACATGTACCCTAGGACCAGTTAATTTATCACCGGAAACTGACTGCTGAAGGAAAAGTGCTTTATTTTTACTTCGTTACAGAACTGATGGTTACGTTTTATATTTTTGGTTCCGTGGGATTTGTTAATAGGTATTAATATAATATGTTTGTTAATATTATATTGCTAGTATGTTTTCGTGTTCTTATTAAATATAAAATAATTTAAGATTTGGACGTGGAATTCGGTATTTGCGTTAAATACGACAAGCAAGAACTATAAATAAAGTTAGCTCTCCTGCATAGAATTAAATAAAGCCGGTCGATTCTGTAAAAATCTCACCGTGAAATCATAAGTGAAGTGAGCACTTAATAGTGTTAATCCCTAGCGAATGACAGCTCACTCCACGCTCACTTCACCCAAGCTTTCACACTTTCTCAACATCGTAAATGAATGTTGTTGAACTGTCAAAATGAAACCCATTGCTACTGATAGTGTGTTACGCAATTACCCTGCAGTTGATGTCCAAAAAGCTCGACTAACTGTTAACAATGGTGTGCTGGTGCCTACGCTTATGTATGGAAGTGAATGCTGGGTGTGGCAAAAGAAGCATGGAAGTAGAAAAAATGCTGTGGAAATGCGTTCCTTGCGAAGCATGTGTGGTGTGACTATGAGGGGTAGGCTGAGAAATGATGTGATAAGACAACGGTGCAGTTCATACGAAGACGTAGAGACAAAACTTGAAAAAAAGTAAGTATACTTAGATGGTTTGGTCATTCATCGTTAAGAGGTTGAATGAAAAGCGAGTAAGAAAAGGTATTTACAAGGCAGATGCCACTGAGACACTTGGGAAAAGCAGGAATGCCGGGATACGGAGCCAGGAAATAAAACAGCTAGTCACGATTACACGTATATTCCGACTGACAGATGATTTAGCAAATTTCTCCACTACATATTGTAGTCCTTCCCACACATTTATAATCGTAACTTATTAATAATATTATGAAGGTAGTTCCTTCCAGTGTTGGGCACAATTAAATTAATTTTTTAATTGTAGAGGCCAACAATTACAATTTTTATTTCAACTAAATTAATTGCAATTAAATTAATTAAATTATTTTTTAATTGTGAAATACAATTAAAATCAATTGCAATTAAATCTGTTAATTGTGGTTTACAATTAATTCAATTGCAATTAAAATTTTATTTACAATTAAATTAGTTGTTTTAAACAATTAATATTTAATTTAACTACGTATTTGATTAATGTAAATATGGCAGGAGTAGTGTTGTAAAAATACCGTATAATACCAAAAGGCTATGTAATAAACAGGTATTTTACCATAACTTACGGTATTATTGGTATTTTATGTATTTTATATTTTGATTCACTTTTTAAGATCCTGCGTTATTACGAAGAGATGTAGTTTAATAAATAAAATATATTTTAACTGTCGATTGTATTCTATATTTTAGAATGACTAATTTTAATTTAATGATTACTTTCATTTATTTATTTATTTGCAAACATGGGTAAGAGATACATAGATATTTTGTTATTATTTATTTACTTAGTAATTAAACTTCACACATATTATTACAGTATTATATTTCCGTCTATTTTCATCATCATCGTCTATTTTCATATTATTATTTATTTACTTAGTAATTAAACTTCACACATATTATTACAGTATTATATTTCCGTCTATTTTCATCATCATCATCATCATCATCATCGTGATCGTGATCGTGATCGCCATCGTCATCGTGATCGTCATCGTCATCGTCATCATCGTCATTGTCATCGTCATCATCGTCATCTTCATCGTCATCGTTATCGTCATCGTCATCCTCATCGTGATCGTCATCGTCATCGTGATCGTCATCGTGATCGTCATCTTCATCGTCATCGTCATCGTCATCGTCATCGTCATCCTCATCGTCATCGTCATCATCATCATCGTCATCGTCATCGTCATCGTTATCTTCATTGTCATCCTCATCGTCATCGTCATCATCATCATCGTCATCGTCGTCATCGTCATTGTCATCATTGTCATCTTCATCTTCATCGTCATCGTCATCGTCATCGTCATCCTCATCGTCATCTTCATCTTCATCGTCATCGTCATCGTCATCTTCATCGTCATCGTCATCGTCATCATCGTCATCTTCATCGTCATCGTTATCGTCATCGTCATCCTCATCGTGATCGTCATCGTCATCGTGATCGTCATCGTGATCGTCATCTTCATCGTCATCGTCATCGTCATCGTCATCGTCATCGTCATCCTCATCGTCATCGTCATCATCATCATCGTCATCGTCATCGTCATCGTTATCTTCATTGTCATCCTCATCGTCATCGTCATCATCATCATCGTCATCGTCATCGTCGTCATCGTCATCGTCATCATCGTCATCTTTATCTTCATCGTCATCGTCATCGTCATCGTCATCCTCATCGTCATCTTCATCTTCATCGTCATCGTCATCGTCATCGTCATCTTCATCGTCATCGTCATCGTCATCCTCATCGTCATCATCATCATCGTCATCGTCATCGTCATCAATCATCAATCCTGAATTATTCTAGTTAGGTACCTGTGCTACACTTTTACGTAATGTTCTGGCTTAAATCCAGGCTTTACCTTTGAAAATATTAAGGAGAATGCTCTTGTATTGTTTGCATTATGTTTTTCAGTTAATGACATTTATTAATTGTTAACTGTAATTGTAAACGTGTATCAAACAATTAACAATTAATCAATTGTAATTGCAAATTTTTACAAGCACAAATAATTTAATTGTAATTGCAAAGTTTTACAAGCACAATTAATTAATTGTTAATTGCGATACGTTACAATTACAATTAATTATTTTAGTTGTTAGTTGCAACTAAATTTGGCAATTTAATTGTTAGTTGTTAATTGCTTCACAATTAGTTTTTGCCCCACTCTGCTTCATATACATACATCACACCTCCCCACTTAATCTCTAAGTTGATTCTTATATATGTAAGTAAAATCTTATTGTTCTAAGAATTA
The DNA here is from genome assembly GCA_949629135.1 of Eremobia ochroleuca. Classification (NCBI taxonomy): domain Eukaryota; kingdom Metazoa; phylum Arthropoda; class Insecta; order Lepidoptera; family Noctuidae; genus Eremobia; species Eremobia ochroleuca. The sequence goes on along the minus strand of OX451396.1, from coordinate 2,934,613 downwards.
CTAGTTATAATATATCGGTTACACAATAATAACACATTTTTGCGAAAGGTTTACCAATTATGTTATTTGTTATTTGACATATAGTGACCTTATTGGTGATGTTCTTCAGAAAGATCAGGTGCGTAGTACTTGCAACCGGCGTGCGTGTAAGACCAGTAGTGCTATTCTATGTATAAAACTCTCACCGTGAGAACTTAGGTGAAGTGAGCGTGAAGTGAGATTCAGTAGACTAATGCTAGGGATTAACACTGTTGACTGCTCACTTCAAGCTCACTTCACTTATGATTTCACGGTAGAGATTTTTACAGAATCGACCAGCTGATGTATGAACGTAAACGGGGTAAAAGGAGTATGGAAAGATCGTCGCAGGCAGCGTTCTGTAGTATCTGCCTACCCCCATAGGAAGAAGGCGTGATCTTATGTGTAAAGTCTAATTTAATGCCGGAAACCTTTATCAAAAATCACTAAAGATCCCTAATAAAATAATACAAGGCAGTTACAAATACATTGACCCTACCGCGCCAAGTGGTAACTTTACGTAATTACGGCAAAAGATTTTTAACCCAAGAGGTTAAAGTCCCCAGTGGTTCAACATTGGTCGCCATGGCAATTCGTCGTATTCATATTACTTACTTACGGACAAACTGTTTCATAATTTCTATGAAAAAAATTTTAAAAGCTCTTTAACAAGAATGCAATCCTAAATATGTTTATTTTCTAACAGTTTCTGCATTGCTGTCTAGTTGATTGCACCCAAGTACATATATTTTCTCGTTGTAGTCTTTTCCCAACTATGTTGGGGTCGGCTTCCAGTCTAACCGGAGGCAGCTCAATACCAGTATTTCACATGGAGCGTCTGCCTAGCTGACCTCCACAACCCAGTTACTGGGTAATACGATACCCCTTGGTAAGTCTGGTTGCCAGAATTTCGTCGTGTGACGACGACCCGTAACGGCTGTCAAAGCTCTATGAATGACACCTGGGGCCAACGACTTAACGTGGCATCTCTGTCCATCCACGGACCGACCTAGAAAAGCGAAGCTTAATGATCGAGCCATATATTAGCAGCTATAGTAGCTGTTATTATTAGCCACGACCCCCAAACTATAAAAAAGATCTTTTGCCAAAACTATGTATCATTTCCATGGCGATGTCTATTTGTTTTTTTTTTCTTTGCATGTACTGCCAGTAGTAAATGCTTAAAAGTTTTCTAGGATTTAAACCTTATAATATAAAGTCTATCTGTTCATACACGAAATCTCTTAAGGGGTCATTGTATTCATAATTACGAACAATTTTTACTATGGGGCTAAACCTGAATTCGCGAAAAAAAAAGTCAGCTGTTCCCTACAATTTGACGAGTTATGCGAACATAAAATATGTAGGGTTCAGCCGATTTTTATTTCGCGATTTCAGGTTTGGTCCCATAGTAAAAGTTGTTCGTAATGATGATTAATAAATAGACATTTACGGAATTTTAAAGTATGGAAGAAGATGCGCCGACCCCAAATAAATTGGGATAAGCCCGAGGGAATGATGATGATATTGACTTTTTGAATAAGCAATAATGCATTATAGCTCGCTCAGATAGCGATTAAACAAGACATTTTAATTTTACAGTTTTCTTTAAGGAAAAGCCTTAACTAACACATAACATAACATAACTTCACGTCAATTATACTCGAAGGTTAGGCAGAGGTGCACCTATAAGTAGCACACCCACATTTCGACAGTTATTTTAAAAAGTGCATTGCAAAAATTACTTACCTAAAAAACAAGTAGTCAGTAACACGCCTTGCAGAACGCAATTCGCTGAAGCAGTAGGCTGCCGATATACTGGTATTCAGCTATATCCGGTTAGACTGGAAGCCGACCCCAACATAGTTGGGAAAAGGCTAGGCAGATGATGAGTATTGACCGATCAAAGGAGTGGAAAGACAGGCGACTGACTACCTTCTTGTTCTGATATTACTTGGTAGGGCCCTGTAACCATGAATTCCGCATACAACGTGTAACGTTAAATGCGCAAAACCTCAGACACCCCAACTGATTTTTAATTTAATTGACCTATTTCAGAGAGAAAATAAGTCATTAAAAACATTTTAAAGGTTTAATGTGCCGTTTTAGTTTTACTGGCCATTCTGATCGTTTCTTGCGTCTGCGACGACGCTTTATCGAGGCAGGAGTCGTTACCGGGCCGCTGCGCCACGCCGACATTGGATTGCTTGACCCAGGGCTCGAAAACCGGTTGAAATTCTTAACCGGTTACGGTCATTGACCCCAAACCGAAATCGATTTAGGTTAAGGTTTGCACTTTACCGGTTTTTACCGGTTTTTGCGGGAAACCGGTTTTTCGCGAATTTTGGTTTTGAAAGTGAAAATTAACCGGTTAAACACCCCCCGGCCCCTAACTAAGCAAGTCGCAACATGAATCTACCCGCACCATTTAAGTTCTCCGGTTGTATTTGACGTCCTCAGATCAAACATTTTTTTTCCTAATGTTTTCTGGGGGAGGTATTCCACGAAGCACACCCAAACGAAGCACACCCAGACGAAGCACACCTAAAGTATTCCACTTAGCACACCCGTAGGTGGGCTTCAAATAAAAATTTAAAATAATTAATTTCCTATTCCACGAAGCACACCTACGAATATCACTCGCATAGTGCGGGGACTAAGAAATAGAAATGTCGATAGAAGAAAATATTTATTATTTAAAAGACTAACTTAAATACCTAACATCTTTCAGTTTCATTATAATAATGTGATACGCGTATGAATATCACCTATGAATATCACTCGCATAGTGCGGGGACGCACTATGCGAGTGATATTCATAGGTGTGCTTCGTGGAATAGGAAATTAAATATTTTAATTTTTTATTTGAAGCCCACCTACGGGTGTGCTAAGTGGAATACTTTAGGTGTGCTTCGTCTGGGTGTGCTTCGTTTGGGTGTGCTTCGTGGAATACCTCTTCTGGGGTGCTAAATGTACTAATGTCACTATAACTTGATGGAAGTGTTAAAAAGTAGACGAAAAATATTTACGACTTACGGAATTAACCGGTTAATTTGGGTGTCAAAACCGTGTGTGCTTCTGTAACCGGTAACCTTTGTCATTTGGGTTACATATGAACAGTTCACTTGTTTAACCGGTTAATGAGGGAACGATATATTTACCGGTATTTCATCGAAATTAACCGCTCTTTTTAAACCGGTTCAGAGCCCTGGCTTGACCTATTAATAAATAGACACCGCAACGTTTTTAATGAAGATTTTTTGAAAAATGTGACCTATATTAAAAAATGGTTCAATTAATTCTGCTCGTTATTCTGATCAAACTATTTTCAGATTTTGCGCATTTAACGTTACACGTTGTATAATTCTAGACCCCGCGTAGAGTATTTGGGGTCGGCGAAACATGTATTTTTCTTCCATACTTCTCTATTAGCCGCCATTTCGACAGCCACCCCCTATTTCATAGAAAAGTACGCGATTAAATTGTATTCATAGTTACAGGTTGCGTACTGGACAAAGTAATAACAACTCCCAAGGGCGACAATTTTAATTGTCACCCTTGGGAGTTCGCAAGCTAAAATTTAGCTTGCGCGTTGGCGGGGAAGTGATTTTGTTGCCTATTATAAAAGCGCCTTTCTTCCAGATCAAAGAGTGCATCTTCTGTACGTTAAGACTATTAGCTATTCTGTGCTACTGGTTAAAATTTCTTCCTGTATAGGTAATATTGGTTCTTGCCACAAACGGCCATCTCAGATACTAATCTATCTGCATGGTTCTCATGTGGATTTACCAAGATTACTTATGTCTGGACTCACATTGAAGGAAAGACACTGAATAAGTTTTATTGTTATTACGTCGAGGGGCATTAAGTGTCCCGCAAAGTGTTAAAATAGTCAGGAATAAACATAATTTGTCATTTAATAATATGTTGTAGTAAGGAACAGTGGTGGCCCAATGGTAGCGGCCCCGACTTACGAGTTGTAGGTTATGGGTTCGAACCCAGGCTGACGCTTTACTTTGATAATTTATCTCATCACAACTGCTCTCAAAACGGTGAACGAAGACATCGTTAGGAAACCGGCATGTGGTAGAACCAAAAAAAAATCGAAGTCATGTGACATCCACCAACCCACACTGGGCCGCGCAGTAGATTACGGCCCACTTCCAGGAGGTCTGTGTCCCCGCACTGGGCGCCTTATAGGCTGATTAATAATTATATTGTAGATGGTCGTTATGACGACCAGGGGGCTCCTGGCTAAGTAATAACAGCCGCACGGGTCGATCGATCAGGTTAAGCTATGCTTGCCGCGGTTGGTCCGTGGATGGGTGACCATCTTCACATACCAAGACCCCACCGTGCCTCGGAAATCACGTTAAGCCGTTGGTCCTGGCTGTCATTCGTGGAACTTTGACAGTCGTTACGCGTCGTCAGTAGCCCGAAAGTCTGACAAGCAGTCTTACCATGAGGTATCATATTACCTAGTAACTGGGTTGTGGAGGTCAGATAGGCAGTCGCTCCATGTAAATTACTGGTATTCAGCTGCACCCGGTTAGGCTGAAAGCCGACCCCAACATAGTTGGGAAAAGGCTAGGCAGATGATGAGATGCTCGTTATGACGTTTCCTCCCTACAAAATAAACGTTACAATATTTATTATGGTATTTATGTACCAAGTGTCAACATTGTTGTTATAAGTAATTATTATAGTCATGCAATAATTATGAGTAACAGCAACACAGCACAGCAAAGCACTAACTGGTATCTGAGTATTGTTTTATTGATCTGCAGTTATATTTGAGAGACTTAAAGAATTCTTGACCACTATTAAGGATCATTTATCAGAAATGAGAGAAACTATGTTAAGAAAAAGATGAAAGAACAAACTACCACACTAATAATTGACTAATTTGCAACATATTTTAAACAGGCTCTAAACAAAGTTTCTAACAAAAAATAAAACGGACGTAAAAAAAAAATTAAAAAAAACCTTTTAGTCTAAGCTCCTAAATGAAAGAAAATTACAAATTTTGAGTAGGCCCTTTTTTAAATAAAAAAAGAATCATCATAATCGGACTACTCAGTAAAAATGTATGCGTGGCCACAAATAAAAATTAAAAAAAAACTATGTACCTACGTACACGTCGACTTGAGAACGATTTTAAGTCAACCAAAAATAAACTTTTTTAAGACAAGTCTATGTAGGAGTTCCGAATAAAACATAAAAGTGGTGTTTTCAAACATCGGTTTGTTGACGGAATCGAATCGATTCGAGCGTTGAGTTCATCGGAATCCGATAGGTCTCATTTCTCCAAATCGATTTGCCCACTAACGATGGTAAAAACTTTTAACACGTTCGGCGCAGCTTGGTCGGTAAAATATCTATTGTCATCCATCGTCATCGTCATCAATCGTTACGTGTACGCGACACGTAATGATTACCTACAAATTATTTTTTTTACTGTTTTGCTTGTTTTACCAACCCTACAGTGTTGTCCTTGTGTAGTCTCTTTGATTCGAATAGTGACTGATTCTAACACCGACGTAATTGCGTAACATTTTTTAGCTTTAATTTTGACACTGCAACAACATTCATTGCGGTTTTTACGTTGTGGAGCAGACAATTTTTTCGAACATATAAAGCAACGGAAAAGCAATTCTTTCAAAATTCAGATTGAGATTAACAGTGTTACCCCGTTAGGGTGCAAAACAGCAATTCTTATTTAAGATGAAAATTCTTATTTAACTTTGGAATCGGTATTGTAGAGGCAAGAGTGAGTTGCCTTTTGTTGTTGCAAAACTTCATGATAATTCTATCACGTCATTGGTCTTTGATGATTCATATTAACATATCCTTACATAGTATAAAACTAAGTCGCCGAAATGTCTGTACGCGCATAACATCCGAATGTCTGCATCTAATTGAATAGTTATTTTTTTGTTGTGTTTGGTATTGCCAGGATAAGGTTTGTATGAAAGAAAATTTCGGAAATTCTAAAAAAATATTGCACCCGTGAGAAGTTGGGGCGGACCGCTAGTTAAGCATAAATTGTGAACAAAGAGTTCTTATACCTTAATGCGTATATTCTTATATCAAAAGCAATCTATCCAGTCTACCATAAAAAAAAAACGAAGGCTCTTAGGTAACTAACCGCTTTACAATCTTAGACTTGAGACCAATAACCGATCGCTAGTTTCAACCGATTAACAGCGATCTCTATCAGTGCTTTACGACGTCAAATTTGAGGGTCGAAGTAATTTGGGGGTGGTGGCAGTGCGTGACTACGACCCTCACGCGACTTCACACCACCCGACTCTTGGGCTACTAAAATACAAAACGGGTCGAGCCTCGTCGCATTCAGCCACAGAGGCCGGACGCGAGCGAACGACCGAGTCGCTATTTAAAAAAAAAAATTGGATTTCAAAGTCGGAACTCCCGCTCTTTTATTTGTCACTGCATTCAGTTCGATTGAATTCGATTTGTAGATTCTGATTTATTTTGTGATTCTCTGTGTTTATTTTTAATCAAATCGATTCAAGATGGAGGGATGCGGGATGAACTGTATAAAATATCTTCTGGTGGTCTTCAATGGAATATTTCTGGTGAGTTTTTTTTTTTTTTATCCTCGTAATAATGGTGCGTTGAAAGTTAGTTTCCAAACGGAATAAAAAAGTTCAATCATTTTTGCGAACACAAAACAGATGTTTCTCGCTTCTATTTTAATGAATAGTTATTTTTGTCGCCGGTCGCTCGTTGTTTTCGACCGGTGCAGCTATCAGCAACTTAATTTACGGAAGAAAAATTTCGGACGCAAACTGTTGAATCGAACTCAAGGAAACGCTGAATAAATTACTTCTATTTTTTAGAAAACAATGAATTGATTACAAAATTGATCATAGTGTGAGATTCAAATCTCGGTTACGTTATTTTTAAACGTCAACAAACGATATTTTCGTCTGCAAAATGAAAAGCGGCGAGTTTCAAGGGTAATTCTGAAAGTGTGCGCTTCGCTGAAAACGTCAATTATGTGAATCAGAGTTTATGTTATTTTAGTTGTTTTTCAAATATTGTGAAAGCTAATCTGAAGCAATTTGCTAATGTTACATTAAATTCTCAAAAAACTTGTAAATTCACGAAAATTTCCACGATGTGATTAGCTTGGCTTGGCTTAGCCAGAGCTTTCGTACGTAAATTTTAATGAAAATGACGTACGAAATTTAATGTTAATAATTTTATTGCCATTTTATTAAAAAAAAAAAATACTGCTTAGTTATTCAACTAAACCACCAAAGGCATGAAGATGGAAGATTTTGTTAAAAAACAAAACTCGTTATTATTGTCTATACACTGTTAGACGCCTTTACAATGTTATAATTGAATAAATATCGCAAATATATCGTTCGTTACATTTTTATAAATTACTGCTAGTTATTTTTATTATTTACTACTTTATAAAAAGCTAACAGACTTAAAATAATAATAATAATATGTACAAGTATATAAAAAGGAGGGCAAATAATCAAAGGGCATCAAAAAATTCATCCGTATCGCTGTCAATAGGAAACGTGCCCAAAAGGCTGGCAGCATTACCACGTTGTATGGCAATGCTGATTCTTGACCAAAAAATAGGCCAGCCCTCTGGTCACGTGAAGAGTCGACCATCCGCTTGGCGATATCCCGAGATAATAGGCACTCGGACCGATATTACTCCTACATTAAAATTTTCTCAATTATGGTTCTTACATAAAGAGACAACAGCAACACAGATACGATCTCTTAAGGCCGATCAAGGCCCACATATCCACTTAAATGGCCAGGCTCGGCCAAACAAGTACTTTAATAAGAGGTCTGTACAGTTTTCATTTGTATAATGATGACTTTTTAAGTATTGTTGAATAAGTAGGTATAATTTACAATTACACTAAAGGATTCGCAGGTAAATGCTCCACTTAGTTTTTATCTGATACAATTTATAGAAGACTGTCTTTAGATTAAGAATTTTCAAAGATCCTAAGAAAGGTCAAAACTTTTGTCTCATACAAAAATTTGCTCAAATGTTCGACTAAAACTGTTACTAGTTGATGGATTTAATTTATTTGTTGATCAAAAGTAACACTAAAGAATGTTGATAGAGGCGCCAGTCAAGAATGCCAAATTATAATATCTATTTAAAACTGTAATACCATCTCAACTAACGCGCATGACTCACACTTGACCGGTTTCTTTAATTAATATTGTATCCAAGAATTTGACAACACAATGTGTTTTGATTGACCTTATACCTAATATAATATCATAAAAAACTTTTTTCTAAAAAAAAAAAAAACAACCGACTTCCAAAAACAAAACAGTACAAAGTGAACAATAACTATAATTTTGGAAGCCTGTTTCGTTGGTTCCGCATTTTCGTTTTTTGACACCGACTTCCGAAATCAAAGTTATTTTTCACTTTGTAATTAGTGTTTATTTTTTTTTTTTGGAAGTCAGTTGTTTTTTTTTTTGGAAAAAGTTTTTATTTTTCGTTTTTAGTTGTATCTACTCCACACGAATTCATATAACACTACTTGAACCACCCCTGAGGCGTGCCCTATCCATATAAAAATAATATTACGAACCGGTTTATAAATAACGGAGTTCTGAGGTAAAAAAAACATTAAAAAAAAATCAACCAAATTGAGAACTTCCTTTTTTGAAGACGGTTAAAAATAGTAGCAGACCAGAGTCTGGATTTGTGCCCGATTCATGGCGATGGACTCGCCATGATCTTCCATGGGACTTATACATTATTATTACCATTATCGGCAAAATTCGGGTGGACTATAAAGGCGCATCTTTGCCTCACCCTCACAAAGGCGTGATATTACGTTATAATATCATAAAATAGAACTTACCCATTTGATAAAATTATTCACTAGACTTCAACTATTCAACCAGTTACTATTAAAAAACTTTTTATTAACATAGACAAAAAAATTTAACATTTTTTTTTGTCTATAGTTTCTAAATATGTCACAGCACTATGTCTCAGGTATTGTTGAGTTATAACTGAACGTTAATTTGAAATCAAATTACCTATAAAACAAGTTTACAATTCATTTCCCTTTTGGTCACGAAAAACCGATGTCAAACGAAGGATTTTCCATGGCTATTCAATAATTAATTAATATGGTGTGGTGGTTAAGGGTTTACCTGTCTAAACGTCAGACTGAATGACGTCTACTAACATACGTCAATAAGGGGTAAAGTTAAATTTCTCTTTATAAAATTAAGTTTAAATAACATGCGTTACCTGCTGCGATCCTTACATACTACTTCCTTTTGCTTCGTTTTCGCTCACAATATACGTGTAGAATAAAAAAAATATGATATCCGGATCCGCGGGGTAATTGCGTAGGTAACACACTAAGGGCCCTTACCCACGGCAAGATCCCGTTTACTAGTGTACGTGTTTAAATATACATATTCACACAAGCATCCTGTTTTCCGGATACTGCAAATGGGATGCTTGTGTGCATATTTAAACACGTACACTACTAAACGGGATCCTGCAAAAAACGATACCTACCTGCAAAAAACGGGATCTTGCCATGGGAAAGAGCCCTAACGTAGTAGTAGGAATGGTTTTCATTTTGACAGTTCAAAGACATTCATTGCGATATTTACGTTGGTGAGCGGACAAATTCGAATATATGAAGGAATGGATTAGCAATATCCTTCAAAATTATTCAGATTCTGATTGGTGGTGTGTTACGCAATGGGGGTATCGGACAGGTAGGTAATAAGTATATGGCTTGGTTTTAACTGATACTACCTTATACCGTCATAACTAGAATAGGTACTAGATTATAAAATAAGTAAACATTTACTAATTAAAACTAAGTTGAGTATTAGTCACTCCATCATTACTTCGTGAAGGCAAGTGATGATCATTCTGACTCACAAGTTCGTCACTGATGACCGCTCTTAAATATAATTTTCCTATTTAAAATGGTGACGGCTTCCTTTACATCATGGAGTAACTATTTCCTTTGTTACCTTCCTCTTTTATGTAACCAAATAGAGCTAATATTGACTATTTTTAATGCAGATTAGTAGTCAAAGGATTCTTCAAGTTAACGCCTTTCCAAAGTGTTCAAGCCCTTATTAGAAAAAAAAAAACAGTCTTTGTTTTTATTTTTCTAGTTTGCATTTGAGCAAAATATTTTTCGTCGTAGCCCATTGGACGCGCGTCATAGATCGTGGGTTCAAACCCAGACGGGCACTGAATTTTGCGTATAAATTATTTCATCACCACTGCTCTCCAAACGGTGAAGAAAAACATCGTGAGGAAACCGGCATGCCTTCAAACCAAAAAACGAAGACATGTGACATCATCGATGACCATCAAGCCGCACTGGGCTCGCATGGCCCTCTTACAATAAATATACAACTTTTTCAACTCATCATCATCTCAAAAATACAACTTTCCCATTGCTGGTACAAAAGCCGAAGAGGCTGCTGTGGGAAAGTTAAAAGCTGATTATGCTATGCTTATTCTAGTTTTCAATTCCTTGGCAAGGTACTTTTTCCAGTAGAATTCTTTACTTTATTAATCTTTTTTAAGACTCATTATGTACTTAACCGCAAATGAAATGTCCTGCCATTTCATACAAATAATACTGTTTCTCTTTGTTTCGGAAGCAAGCACTACTTACAAACAATTTTGGGTCTTGAGACTTACGCCGGAATCACTCGACCGTGCAAACATTTGAATCAGTCATGCATTCACGAACCGGTTGAAGTTACCCAAAGTATACAATAAATTACCATAATCTTCAAAGCAGAAAACACGAAAGCTCCGTATCTATAAAATAAAAGGAAACTTTGAGCAACCGCAGGCCACAATAAACAAAAAAAAAAGTGGGTTATTATCTTAAATATATGCATTACAACTTACAACAATGGAAGGAAAGACTAAAGCTGTGGCGAGATAGTGCTTCCCTACGCAACCCATTTATTCTACTTGCTGAAAATCTCCCATTTGAAAATGAGTTGCCTTGGCTTGGTTGACCGAATCAAGGAAAACCTGCTCAGGTGGTGACGAGTGTAAATATGGTGCTGATCCACAAACTATGGGACAATTAATATTGTATCCTGCGTATCGTTTTGTCTGCACATTACAGGAACTTGGACGCCACTGAAGGCACCGTACTCGTAGTCTAATTCTGGGCCAACTCAATTTAGATATCCATCGACACGCTAAGAAGAATAAGAGGTGACGCCAGACGGTGCATAGTTCTAAAGAAGCGCAGTAGCTTTTCTTTTTCTGTTAATTCTAGCAACTCGTTAGCAAGAGTTCCTAGTTAAGGAAAATTTTAGTTGAAAATTGGGATTTATGATCATAATTTGGAAGTTAATGATTTCTATCATTGCTAGCTTGGAAGCGAGCGTCAAATGACTCGTTCGTGTAAATACTCGTTGCTCCAAGTTACAAACACAGTAGCTACTTTAGTATTCGTATTTACAAAGTGATCATAAATAAAAATATGACTGTGATTGTGAAAAATAGTTTGATGAATCTTGTGCATTAGTTCTTCAAAAGCCGACAATTTCATAAAGACTTTGTTATTGAAGACTGAGAAACAATTCTCGCGGAAGGGAATTGTTAGATTGGTTTGGATTGGCATTTTTAGTATCTTAGGTATTTTAAGTTGTCAGTGTTATTAACATCAATTTATAAGTTACTACGAGTACCATCTGCTCGCGACTCACTCATGTCCTAAATTAAGTTGGTATTCGAAGTACTTCTAAGGGTAGGCAACTCACCCGAAGTGCCTATGATATTGCAGATGTCCATAGGCGGTTACCACTTTCGGATGTATGCTTGTTTGCTATGCCGTAAAAAATGGGATTCTTCGATGAACTGTAAAAGCCTCAACAAAGGAAATAGTACAACTGAAGTGATAAGAACAGGTAAGTAGTTAATGATAAAATCGATGTTGTAGGTAAATGCAATGTGTATAGTCACGCGAGGACTTCATTATCTGTGGGTTTAAACTGGCGTACGCTGTGTTTAGGATATGTGGGCTAAATGGGTTAGAATTCCCACCGTAATGGTTCTGTTTTCCCATCTATTTACGTTTGCGGTTGTTTTTCCAATGTGTGGTAAAAACGTTATTTAAGGATCGGAAAAATCCGATATTTATAATAAATATAAAAAATATCTGATATTTCATATATCTCCGATATAGTAAAAATAAACGATTTTCATTCTGTAAGTGGTCTAGATGTGTTTTCATAGTAGTATAAAAGGTTTGGATTATTTGAGGTTGTTGTGTTAAAAGTGATCGAAAATAGTCTTTGATTAATAAATAATCTGTCTTACTTAATCGACACAAATAAAAATTATAACATTATTATTAGTGGCTGATCTTATTGTTAGTTTTTTATTTCAGTATGCCACGTTAAACTGTAGTTTTTTGTCAAGTGTTGTTAGCGTAAATTTTGAATCTGTAGAATTTCTAGCTTTGACAATAAATATCGATAAGTATCTATTGACGAATTAAGGAAGTGATATTGAAGAATTAAGGAAAGCTGTCTTTGTTAAACATCAATCTGTGAATATCCGCTTCTTATCAATGACCTCCTCACGGACCAAACTCAAAGCATCTATTTCAAATAAACCAATTGCAGGCACTTTTGAATTATCAAGGGGTCGGTCAGTCAGAAAGATAAAGCTAGTGGCCCATTCCAAAGCGTAGTAGATACCTATGGAGAAGAACGGGCAAGAAACTCCACGGAAATTCAAAAATCATAAAATCGTTCCAAAATATTGGTTGCATCATTTATGTTGAAATTAATTATGCTTAAGGATTCCTTTTCACTGTCGAAGAAAACAATTTTACTCTGCAATCGATTTAAAATATCTATAAGTAGTTGGGTTTATAAATATGACAACATAATGTAGATCATATGTAGTTCGATTCCCGTCTAAAACCAACGCGTGAAGGACGATCGCGTTTTTGTTATACAGCCGAACAGTCGGAATAAAGCCATTTGTTAGGGTTGGCACGGTTCAGTAACTTTAATGTCTTTTTTTGTTTAATTTAATGACTATTTACTAATAATGGAACAACAGCTGCTAGTTTCTAACACTGCATACACAACATATTCAAGAATATCGGTGATACGTTTATTATTATACGTTACACAACAAAGCCTTTTCTCATCATCATCATCATCATCTGCGTAGCCTTCCCCCAACTATGTACGGGTCGGCTTTCAGTGTAACCGGATGCAGCTGAATACCAGTATTTTACATGGAGCGACTGCCTATCTGACCTCCACAACCCAGTTACTGGATAATACAACGCCCCTTGGCAAAATTGGTTGTTAGTCTTATGGGCTTCTGACGACCCGTAACGGCTGACAAAGACACACGAATGACAGCCGGGACCAACGGCTTAGCGTACTTTCGGAAGCACAGAGGGGTCTTACCAAAACCCCTCTGTGCATGACCTCTGATTCCCCCAAAGACCGATCACCTGACCGATTAACCTGATCGATCGACCCGTGCGGCTGTTAATACTTAGCCGCAATCTCAAAGCTCTTTCCCATCGTTATAGGTAATTCAAGCAAGGCTAATTGCGTTACTTATTCTACTCAAGTTCGCAAATGGATGTTGGATACTCTTAAACTTTCTATTGATGCTGAGAGCTTTGTTTATCGACTACAGACAGTAAAACTAATAAGATAGAGTGAACTTTTCCTAAGTATTTGGGCGTAACGAACATCAGAAGTCAGAGTGTATGTGTCGCTGTGGTGTAAGATGGTTGGTTGATGGTTGGTTACTAGATTATTCTAGTAAGATAGTTATATTACTAGATCGTGTTCTTATCATAGTTATATTCCTAGTAAGACAGTAAATAAACCGCTTTCATATATATTATGGTATATAGCTTAGCTATATCCCTACACGGAGAGAAAAATCTTAGAAAAATTGCTGTGCTGTCTCATAATCTGAGTGCATTTGAGTGGTAATGGAAAAATTACCATGCTAGCACAGTAAAAATTCTTATGCTGTACAGTAAATTTTATTGGACAAATAGTGAATTTTTCCCAATCTCACTCAGAATTTTTTCTGTAGATGTCACTTGCACTCACTTTACAGTTACGAGCACAGTAATTTTTCTAAGAATTTTCTCTCCGTGTAGGGATTTAACTATATCACGGCTTTAACCATCTTACTGCGACATATGCATTACTTCTTCAGTTCGAGTATCCGTCGAGCTGTTTATTTTCAACATTACTGTACTTTTAATTTTAAACGAAAACAATGTCAGGGTTACAATGAGATCACTGAAGCTAATTAGTACTAAGGTAATTTGTGAAAACGAAGAACTTTGACCTAAAACCTCTCCTTTGACCTCATCGTGTCGTAAAAACTACTTATGTATGTACTATTAGGGACAAAACACATACACATGATACGACGTCGCATCGTGGCAAGTTGCGACTTGTGCTTATGTGTCCTGGTGCTTACACAAAACAAAAATACAGCTACTTTAATATACAGGATAGGGTATAATAAATATTTCCACTGTACCTACCTACGAACTAAACTTAATTATAATAATAGCGCATATCATCAATCATAACATTAAAAAGCTTGGAAGTAATTGAAATTGATTTACTAAATTGTACCTCTACAACTTTCCCATTTTGTAGTTCAATTTTACTAATTGATAGAACATTCAATTAGTTTGTATCAATTTAATTTAATTTGCATAATACAACTATTTAAAAATGTATTGTAATTAATTACGAACTGGCAGTACCTAATAGAAATATTATCGTCAATTAGTTTTTCATAGAGCGTTATTTTCATTGATGGATGGAGAGTCACTAGAAGGCCAATGAAAAGATGACGTGACATTCTCCTCTGTCAACACAGAGGAGAATGTAAGAAGAAAAGTGTTGCGCCGATACCAAATAACATGGGACACGGTGGAAAGATGGTGATGATGATTATTTTCAATTCATGTCACAGCATATGGATACTTTTCTGTTTATTGTTTAATTACTTATATAGAATTTCATTAGATTAAAGAGAGATTAATTGGTAACAGTGTCTATTGAATGAACTGATTTACTTTAGCTTTGATACGATTACTCTCTATGTTTTAAAGTAGACTTTATTCAGTAACTCATAAGCGTAAACTCCTTGATACTCAAAAAAACATTTTGAAAAAATTGTATCGAGAAAATTTCATTGGTTTTCATTGTATTTTAAGATATATTTGTTTTGAATAATTTAACCAAAGCAGTCTGTGTTACGTCTTCTTTAGTAGAAGACATAACACAAAGACAAAGGACTCTTGTCCAGCAGCGCCACCATACTTTTTAATTCTTCATCAAATTGATTTATTTCATCCTCCATTACACATTTATCTTCACAAACCTTTATAATTTAATAATTACCATCACTTACCAAGACTTTATTACATTAAATACTATTCTTAGCCAGTCTATTATCTTAGTAGTCTGTAAGTAGATAATCTCTGCGTGACCTAAACGATACATCATCTGACATGGAATAAACACTGCAATTACATTACACGAACAAAACGTGACGAGTCTTAGGTTTTCTCATGTTATTGTAATGTACAATATACATGCTATGTCGAAGGTGCGAGGAAAATAATTAGGCATTTTAATAGTCATTAGCGACCTGCCCCTGCTTCACATGGGTGCAACTGCTGTCGGCTATGTGTCAAAAAATTGAGATTTCTACCAAACTATTCTGTAAAAATCTCACCGTAGTAACTTAGGTGAAATAAGGTTTAAAGTGAACCTAGATAAGAAATGCTATATAAATAATGCTATGCGGCATGATTTCATCTCACAGCCAACAACCAATCCAATAATCAAATTACCCTTGAATCGAAATCAAAACACTCCGAAAATTATTAAAATTAGAAAAATATTGTGTCAGCCCTGACCTGTTAGATCACCATTGCGTAGTCTACGAGACTAATGTCATAATGGTTTATTTATTCATCCGCTTACTCGAAGCGCCTCCACGCATCGATGTGACTCATTAGAGTACTCACGACGACATCGTGCTATACATAAGAGTATAGGTGCGACGGGAGAGAGATCAAGCGCAGGGCCCATGGCTAAACGTGCTTTCCGACACACGAGGGTATCGCCCCCTCATATTACAAACTCCGGGCTATTACTGAAAAATTCCGATGGAAAACCCAACCCCGGACTGCCGTCCCAGTTTCAGGGAAGAGTGAGTGCACTTGCGCCTGCGCAGACACTTGTGCACTATAATATCTCACGCGTCGATGGCTAGTCTCGGTTGGCATTAGCCGTCGATCTATATACTGAAAGATTATCTATATATATAATAAAATCGTTAGACTTATAACCTGACCTCGCATTGTGTGGGCTTTCCGTACTATGAGAGATCAGCTTATACTAGAAATTTCTAGCCTAGTAGCAACACGTCGTCGTGCATACAACACTACTAAAACAAGATGGAGATACGTTCATTTCATTGAAATAACAACAAAACTTTTAAGTCTGATAACCTTGCTAGCAGTAGGAATGGGCACAAGTTTCGCTTCAAATTGGCGTTGGCGACGAGACCATTTTTATTGCCTGATGTTTTTGCCATGTGTTGGATAATGTTGGTAATATAAAACTGTAATATAGATAGAAGAACGATAAAAGGCGTTTTTGTGTAATGAATAAGATTTGATTTTAAAACGATTCCACACACACACACACACACATATAGCAAAAACTTTTCACAAGATACGGACTTTCGATACTCCTCAAATAAGCATTTGTTTTTCTTTTAAACGTACAGCCCCTCTATTTACCTATGTAGCCAAAGAAAACAGAAACATATTGTATTATTAAAACAATTTGCTTATGACCATAGCGAAGAATTAGTCAAATCAAAACAAATAAGCTACCACCGTGATTTATAGTTGTTTACACGGTTCAGTCCACACTCGTTGGGGATTTTGGTCATGTTAACTAACAGGGGGGCATTGTTTAGAATATTAATGTAACACGTGGTTCAACAGTAGTCAGCCATGGCAATGAGGTTAGTTAATCAAAACGACAAATCAAAACCATCTAGCAAAGATACTCCAAAAGCTACCATAATCTTTGCTATATTCAACTAGCAGCGCCCCGCGGTTTCAACAGCATAAGTTTCGAACCCTTCAGAATATCGGGATAAAAAGTATCCTATGTGTTAAACCTGGTTATAAACTATCAGTGTATCAAATTTTATCCAAATCCGCTCAGTAGTTTTTGCGTGATTGAGTAACAAACATCCAAACATTATCACAAACTTTCACATTTATAATATTAAGTAGGAGTTACAATTACTCTCATCATGCTATCGTCATCCTCCTGCCCGTACCTCATTTTTTTTGGAGTGGTCTAAACAGCATCTTCAATATATCTCTATCAGCCGTTATTTCAGTATTCATTCCCATTCTAGCCATATCGTCAGTTATTACAATTCGTCCATCGTTTATTTGATTTTCTTCTATAGCCATTAACAGTCGTACTCAAAACATGGGCAACTAGCTTCAACTTTATACTGGTCGACTCCTTTACTAAAAGGAAATTACTGATTTCTTTTCTTCAACATAATTAAAATGTGATCACCGGCGCTAGAATCGATCAGACTTCCTTCAATATACATTGACTTGATATTGACTCTCTTCTTACTAACTTGTCTACATGAAAGTAATAATAGATACTTTTACTACATCTTATTAATACCTATTATTACTATTTTCATCAAACATATTACAACTTTCTGGAAATCGATTTGTTTCAGTCGGAAAGTTGCCTTGACGGAAAATTTTCACCTGAATGTATAATTTGATGTCCAAATGTCATTATAATTATTTCCGTGACCGGGTCATCGGGTCCTTACCATTAGTATTGTATGGAGGTATGTGTTAATCACGCAGGGTGGTACGACTTGTGTTGTGCTCATTAATTATGTAGACTCCATCAATCAATACTCATTAATGCATTTCCACTTAGGCTGAATGATTTCTTATTCATTAGATGCTTGGCTGACAGAAAGATTAGGTGGAACTTTTGGATGAGAAAAGTTGTCCATGTTTTTATTTAGCTCAGTAAGAGTTAGCAGTTAATGGTGCCAATTTCCTTATTCACAAACTAAACTAAATTTAAGTTTAGTGCATCTTTTTATTTCTATTTCATTAAGAAAAGGACAGATGATAAATATTAGTTTAGTCCTGTCAAATTATTCAGCGCCTGACGTAAATTGACGTATTTTTAGTAGCCAATTTTTAATCACAATATTTATCTTCTGTCCTTTTCTTTGTGAAATAGAAAGAAAAAGATGCACTGAACTTAAATTTAATTTAGTTTGTGACCGACAGAATCGGCACCAATAATTACTTTATGATCGTTCCGATATTACGCTACAACATTTTTGATCTTATATTTTAACTGTAAATTCATAAAGAAATTCATCATCATCCTCCTGCACTTAATCCAATTTATTTAGGGTCGACGCAGCATGTCTTTTTTTCTTCCACTGCCTCCTCTTTGCATGGTTTCCTCAATGCTGGGGGTCGTGACCTTTCAATACTTTCATCTTTATTATATTCCTACATCTAATCCCGCTTTCAGCAACATGCTCGACTTTAGAGGCTTTCTCCACTGAAACACAATTATTATTATAGCACCAATACAATAGTTTTTTACTTATTCTCGAACGATATCCCAGAAAAATTTAACATACTAAAAGTGGCATTAAAGAATATTTATGTTAGCGACATGAAATCATGATTGCGGCTACAATTAAGCTAGAAGGTGTATTTTTAAATCGACACTATCCGGGTCGTGAATTTAGGTCGCGCGCGCGGCCGAGAAGTACCTATGACATTGGTCGATATCATTTTACTATAAATTCGTGGAAAATAGTGGAGTATTCTATAGATGATGTTCCTTCTTGTCTATTGTGGTCTATGACAATTTTACTTACCACGGTATAGTACCTACTCTGATTCTTGTAAATATAGCAGTGGTTAGAGATGATTCAGGTTTAATAGAGTAGTGTAGCTGGTATTTTTTTTTCTTTGTCTTGAAATATATTTATTTATTTAATTTTAAAGAAAGCTTACAGACTAATAACAATTTTGAATTTCGTGCATAAGTAGTGACATTTGCTAAATACAAGCTTCCACATATTTAAAAAATGGTCCCTATTCTCCAGCAGAAGAATTAAGTTCATTTCTAATTTGTCGGTACATAAAAAAAAATAAACGTGACCGCACATTATCCATTAACGATTAGTCCTATGTGTTAGCACCAATAAAATTACTTACGTTCAATTTCATTATATTAAATGGGGAGATACTTACTGGAAAACTGAAAGAATAACGATTAATGATAATGATTATTTTAATCAAGATACTATCATAAGTTGGTCAGAACCCCAACAGCATGTCATTCTAAAGAGCTAGCTGTAGTATAGTACGACCTATTTTCTTTAATTTATGCTATGACCAAGAACAAAATAGGAAAGTTTAAGAGATAGTAACGCAATTCTGTAAAAATCACTTCTAAAACTTAATTTTAGTGACCGCACACAATTCTAAATAGAACTCACTTTAAAATAAATCATAGCAAATTCACACTTCGACTGCATTCGAATATTGCAGTGGAATAACACCACCGTTTTACGATCGAGTTTGCGAAGTGGACATCAAAATAGAATAATGGTCCTGATGTCATGCGATGTTATCACACTCCTGCAACAATTAGATCAATTTACACACGACAGATGTTCAACAGATTTTCAAGAGCACTCTTAATTTCAAGGTTCATTTTGTTAAAGTTTAGGGACATATAGTATATGATTGTAATTGTTTACAGTTAAAAGTTGGAGTGCATCTGTTCTGTACAACCATATTATGTGGTTGGGTTATTATAATCAAACATAGGCTGCATTTCATTCTCATTCTTTGCTAGTTGTTCAATTATTTACGTCTACACTGTTATTACGTGCTCATTTTAAGTTCATGAATTGATACGAGTTAACTTTTTAGTTCCTTTACACTGAAACTGGGTAAAGAACTATACACTAAAGTTGTTAACTTGACGATAACCCATCTTGCTCTTAAAGTGCAATTTAAAATTCTGCTGTTATATCATCGAGATCTTAACGGCACAAATTATTATTGGCAATTGTTTTTATGCTAACCAATAAATATTCATTAACTTTCCCCTCCTTATTTACGACCACATTGTCAATCAAGACTCATGTTTTTGGCCCGTTCTCATTACCATTGTATGTATGAACGAAAATTTGTAATAATTATGTTCCGTCTGGCTTGGATTGACAACAAGTTAGTTTTTTTATCGATTACAATGTCTCATTTGACGTGTCCTACTGCTTTAATTAATAAATTATTCGTCAGTGTAGATATTATATAGTATTGAGATTCAGCTGAGAGCTACATCTGGTTTGACCGAAAGTTGATATCAAGCCCAAGGACAAATTAAAATGAATATTTTTTAAAGACAGGCGCACAATGTAACTATACAATAAATACAACTATACTATATCGTATACTAGAGCCCACGACTGCGATCGCGTGGAAGTCGTAAGACACTACAATATATACCTACTGAAATAAAAGCTTATAAAAAATACAGCCCATGTTACTCGCGAAATATTTTTTAAAATCGGTTATGCATTCTTGAGTTTATCTATTACAAACAATCATACAAAAAATGAAATATTTTCCTTTTTAATATTAGTTTAGGCTAACCCAGATACTAGTTACACGACGTAGTACAGATAATTTTTGATTTGTTTATACAGGTTGAAATTGAAAACATGCGACAAATCGAAATGGGAGATTGTACTCATCATTATGAACAACTTTTACCCTGGGACCTGTCGCATGTTTTCAATTTCAATCTGTATTATCCAATTATAAAAACATGACGTACGTCAAATGTTGCAATGGTCGCCGAGATACTGAGTTTCATACTCTTCAAATTACCATTTAGCAAAATGATGTAACAGCTACATAAGATGGAAGATATTATGGAATTGATGACGACATCTCTCGGAAGCCACTTTTAGCAGCTCTCTCATAAAGATATAAAGTCTGCCGTAAAAGAAGGTATCATGTCACCGAGCTGTCTGTTAGATTTTTATGGTTGTCGCACCTGTAAACTTATTCCCTTGTTCATGCAATACTTGCATTGTCGATTTTTCTATAAACTGAGTTGTATCTGTAGTTAATTCATTCCGCAGGCGGCACCAGCCGGTCGATTCTGGAAAAATGTCACCGTGATAACTAAGGTGAAGTGAGCTTAGAGTGAGCTGTGAGTCATGCTGATGCTAGGGATTGACACTATTGACGACTCACTCCGCGCTCACTTCACCCAAGTTTTCACGGTGAGATGGTTACAGAATCGCACCGCAGTTTTGTCTTGTTTATCTGCACTTCCATTTTGTATTCTTTCAGGTTCTAAAATATTTCGTTATTGATATCATGGATTATAATTTAAATTCAACACATCAATTTTTTATATTCCGCACCTGCATATTAAGATTAAATTCCAATTATACAAAACCAACAACTAAATATAAATAGAATTACTATGTAGGACGCGCCTGTTGACATTGAACGAAATAACCATAGCAGTACAATACCTTGACGCCATGGAAATACAGTGACGTCATGGCTGCATTGCCAAGGCATCCATTCATTCACACATGCTTGTTGAAACAAAAGATGGTACGACAATTTGAGAGTTACGACATTTTGCGACTGTTGTGCCATTCGACCCTACCCTAGTATAAAGAGGGGAAGTAGGCTATCTCCGGCCCAATCCGCGATATAATTGCCTACTGTCTCAGGGTTGTCACTTTTAGCAAAATTTTGTTGCTCAGGTCAGTCGCAAAGTGCACTACACGTTCCATTCGTTAAAATGTCTCCAGGGCTTCTTGCCCTTGAAAACCAAAATCTCCCTTGCTCTAACCCTCATTCAGCCCATTATCGACTACGCCGATGCCTGTTATTTGGATGCCACCGAGGAGGTGCTAAATAAACTTGAGCGTTTGCAAAATATCTGTATCCGTTTTGTTTTTAACCTTAAAAAGTATGATCACGTTTCCAACTTTCGCAAGATACTCAAGTGGCTCCCCATTCGCCTTCGCAGGAACTCTCGGATATTGTGTCTGTTGTTCAATCTCCTTCACAATCCTAAAACACCACCTTACCTGCGGGAGCGTTTTTCCTACGCCCGTCCTTCAGATGCGCCTTGCAGGTCGCATCTTAAAAACCTCCTTAAGTCCCCTCCCCACTCCACCGACTTCTATTCCTACTCCTTCACAGTACACGCGGTGCGGCTGTGGAATTCACTACCGCCTGACATTAGGGACTGCCAAACAATTGCAGTTTTTAAAAAAAGAGTAAAAGAACACTATCTTTCCACTTCATCATAGTTGTGTATGTATTTATTATTTTGATTACGTGATATTTATTAACTTCATAGTGATATTTATTTTAGAAGTAAGTATGTATGTATGTTTGTATGTATGTATGTATGTTTGTATGTATGTATGTATGTATGCTTATTAGTATGTATGTATGTAAGTATATTCTCATTGTATTTGTTTAGTTTTTTTAAGTGAATAATTGATTACGATTTTATGTATTCTTTTTGTCTCCTTTACTCTTTCACACGCTGTCTACATCTCTCTATCTAATGTCCTATCGCAGGTATGCTGGAAGAGATTTCTTAAGAAATAAGCATCACCTTTGTACCTATTTTTCTGTTCTGTTTTTTCTTGTCTGTTTATATATGTGTGTACATAAATGGTAAAATAAAATAAAAATAAATAAATAGTGCAAACCAACACAGAAATGTAAAACAAATACAGAAATGTATTCAAGATTCAGAGCAGTATTATTTATAAAAAAAAAGGGATAAAATAAACCGGCGTGCGGCGGGGCGGTGGGGGCGCGACTGTCCGCGCTTCATCAGATTCGGTTGTTGCCCAAACCGCTGACAAATATTTATAGACTAAGAGATCGTATATCATATATTTCATCACAATGCAGCACAATGTAGTATTTGTACACATAAAGGACCATATTTATTTTTATTTTTAATTAATACAAACATATCTATTCATATAACATAACAATTCTGGAATCGATGAATTATTAAGACACCCAAACACACAGCAATATGTTTTCCTGCGATTATCACACATTTTTTATTCATTTAGCGGTGCCGAAAAGCCGTGACGCGCGAACCTCGTGCGGTGTTAGCCCCGACTGGCGCTGTGAGAAACGGGTCGAGATTTTGTTTAAGTGTGCGTGCGGCGACGCATAGATACTTTGGCGCACACATACAAGCCGCGCGCGGTGCGTTTGTATGAAGATAACTTACTTCCCCTCTTTATACTATGACCCTACCTTATTACGGAATACAACTGCTAATCATGATTTGCGTGTACAATTTCGACATCAATTGGGGCGTTATTTTTTTTTTATACTGACACTGATGTCGAATCTTATTTCACTTTAACACACCATTTGAGTACCTACATCAACCGGTACCTAAAAACTAGCAACATAAAAAAATGTATTTAAAAATATAGTAGGTATACAACCTGCCGCTACAATGGCAGCATTAATTTAACACACGGGTAGGGTTCGTGTAATTGTAAAAATTATAGCAACATAAAATAATTCGTAATTTGAAAATGCACCGCTCGCCATAATAAGGCTGTCTCTTTCCTTCAATTCGCCTACTCTTTTATTCGTTTTAATTTCATTGATGCGATGTTATGATCCGTCACGATCCCGGCAAATGATGCGCTACCATCCTTTATGTAAAGGCTACTCCAAAATGCTATTTTTTTTTTTAATAAATAATAAATGAAAATAAAATATGTTCATAAAACGAAACTGCGAAATGCGTATACGTGTTAAATTAATGTCGCCATTAAAGCGGCACGCTGTATTACTGGATAAATAGAGCAAACAGCAGGTATGTGTTTTATAAAAGCCACAATAAAGTACACTAATCACACAGGAAATGTGCCGATCAGAACCGAGATTCGCGGCTGAATAATTTTCGCAAGGTCGCCACCAGTGGACAATAACAAATAACAACCGTGCAGTCGTGATTTCCATAAAGTAAAGCTAGCTGCAAATTGTACTATGTTATATTCTAGAACACACTGTGTGACAGGGAGATCGACTTGCAACCTGTTTTCATGGATTCAATACATGATTCCAAATAGTACAAAAAAATAAAATATGCTGTTCCGTACATTTTAAACGCATAGGCACTATTGCACTTTATAACCAACGCAAAATGTCTATTTTAGGGGGTCGTTATGGTTTTAATAATAATAAGGTAGTTTATTACTTTTTGGTAATTATATTGCAGTACCTATGAACCCCTTTCGGATCAGACAGGTTTTTTTTTACATATTGCATTATTATATCCCTTTTGTCTAATAATAGATATTTAGAAGCTGATAGTAAGTGATGATAATGATGACATACACAATTACACATCAGTACTTTGCATCTGGCAAATAAATCCTTACTGTTAATTACTGTACTATTTGAGAAACAATTTCCCAAGAAATAACCGTGACCAGCAAAGTTTCAACACTTTTGACACGAAATTGTCTATTTTATGTGTAGTTTATGGCCCATTTCCTTGGCGGCTCATACAACGTCTATAGGGCAGCGTGACCCATTTTTATGGCCTCTGTATCAAACTGACACGGTGAAACATTCAAGCCTGTGTTGTTTTAGATTTATGAGAAGATGTAATCGTATACTGTTCCGTCTTGACTGTCTTTAGATCTTAAATTGTAGGCTCTCTTGTTACTAGCTTCATAATTATCATAAAACAATGTGTCTCTATCTGCCTGGAAATTTATCTTATATTGTTGTCAACTTGTACAGGTATTTGCGTTTTCAATTTTATTGAACTAGCAGATTATTTTATTTTTTGCCTTTTGACAACGAACTTGACCTGTATCAACTAAAACAACACAGATACATCTTTGATACGAAAGTCATATTTGCACTAGATATTTGGTTTGTAGAATCACCTGAAACTCTGAATAGGCATCATCATTTTTCTTCTGCACTTATTCCAATTTATTTGGATTCTGCGCAACATGTCTTTTTCATCCGTACTTCTCTATTAGTCGTCATTTCTGTAGACACAATAGTCACACCCTTTCTAGCCATATAATCATTCGTACAGTCCATCCATCGTTTCTTTGGTCTTCCCCTACTCTTATATATAAAACGAAATAGGCATATCTGATTAATATTCCCTTCCACGTATAACCCGTCAACCATCAAAGCAAGAGTGAACAGGCATCTTCTAGGCTTGCTCGTTCCATCAGCTTCTCACCAGGCGAGATCGAGGTTAAGAGCTGACCCATTCCACAATTAAAAAAAAAACTTGCATAGGAAAAGAAAAACAAAAAAGAGAAAATACATTTATTTGCGGTAAAACACGACGCAAAGAATAAACACGAACACAAAAAAGAAAAGTTTGGGGAAAATATGCATAGCAACGTACACAAAGGCTCTCAAAACAAGATATTACTAAACTACGATAATAAGAAGTATCAACATCAAACCCATTGACACTATAAATCACGTGTGATGTGAAAACGACGTGTGAACGTGGGCGTTGCCAAATAGTAATCGGATATTACTACTAATTGACAACACCCACCTGAAGTTTGATGGCCAACGATTTTGGAATGAATCACCATAAATAAAACTCAGCATGACAGCGTAATCAGTTTGTACTGTTCCTACTGCTAGGACACAGGCTTCCTCTCTGTGAGCGGGTGTGGACCATAATCCACCACGCGGGCCCAGTGCGGGTTAGTGGATGTCACATGTCTTAAAGTTTTTGGGTCTAGGACATGTCGGTTTCCTCACGATGTTTTCCTTCACCGTTTCGAGAGATTATTAGGTGACAAAATTAAATACACAAAGTAAAGTGACTGCCTGGGTTCGAACTCACGACCTACAACTCGTAAGACGGGGCCGATACCAGCGGACCACCGCTGCTCTCTCCTGGTTATGTTTTAGTCCCATGTAATAGGGGGCCAGCCTGGTGCCATCAACCGGGCATGAATTCAGACTCCGTGCTGCTCCTGAGAAATTCCTAATGAGAAAACCTAATAATATAATAGCACTCTACCCAACCTGGGAATCGAACCCAGGACCTCATGCCCACCAGAAGCGCATGCGACCACTAGACCAACGAAGCATTCCTTATATATATATATATCTTTTCAAGGTTTTGAGGATATATTTTAGTGCTAATTAAATTAATATTTCGAAGAATTGCAACATCCTACCTCGTCAGCTAGATCACGTACTTATATTTTATTTTAATCATTATAAACTGAGTAGTACTTGGCTTAATTTTTTAATAATTGTTAGGTTTTAAAGAACGATTGTATTGGAACGGTTAGATTACTAAGGTGGTCATCACACTGCCACTGCCACTTTAACTTTGACTATAGACCGCGCGGCGTTGCGGTTTTTGTATACAAATCAAGATTCTACAGTCAAAGTTAAAAATCGCAGCACCGCACACTGGAGTGATGTCGGGTGCAGTGTGATAAACGGCTAATATTTCCTTAGGAATAAGCGGTATAGATTTAACGAGCTTTCGAACGAGACTCTCATACAGGTGAAAAGCTTGTATTATTTCTTAAACGACAAAAAACGAATAGCAATTAAAATGAACGCTGG
The DNA here is from genome assembly GCA_949629135.1 of Eremobia ochroleuca. Classification (NCBI taxonomy): domain Eukaryota; kingdom Metazoa; phylum Arthropoda; class Insecta; order Lepidoptera; family Noctuidae; genus Eremobia; species Eremobia ochroleuca. Next base: position 2,907,761 of record OX451396.1, on the reverse strand, counting down.
TTCCTTTATAAAAGAATGGTCCTTGGCAGCTCTGGGTAGGGAGAGATGTGAAGAGAAAAGGACATTAATGGCTAATAAGAAATAAAATAAAAATAAAATGTAACCAAATTGTAAAATAATAATACCAAAGGCTAAGCCCTATTCTCATACAGAGAAGGTATGCGCACTGATCACGCCGTTTGCTCAAAACGGGTTGGATTTCAGACTTATTTTAATGAAAATACAACTTAATCTTTCTTTTTTCCTCAGATCTTCGGCATCGTGATAATAGCAGCAGCATGCGTGGACATGGGAATGATCAAGGGGTTTGCTGGCATGGAGCCGACCGGCCACGAGACTGATGCACTCCTGATAGCCATCGGAGTTCTGATCATCATCATCGCTGCTTTCGGCTGCTTCGGCGCCTGGAAGGAGAGTCCGAAGCTCTTGTATATCGTAAGTAGCAATGTTTAAATCGGTTGTTTTAACTTCATTTTCAACGGCTAAATGTAGTAAAGTATCGCAGGCAGATGTAACTAAGTACACCACTTTTTTTTTTTCATTTACAGTAACGGTATATAACTAAATATATAATTTAGTCCATCGGAACCAAGGGAACACTCACTAAAAGCTCGGAAGCTTAGCAAATAACAAAGTTAACATAATAGGGACGAAAATAACCAGTCACCAAGTCCCCAAAGATTGAACTATAAAGAGTCGCAAGCAGTACCTAGTCAAAGTAGGTGACGATATTTAGTTTATCCTTGAAACAAATAATACAAACCGAATCACCAATAGAAGCGTTAATTGACCAATAGAGTGTGACGAAAAATTGGTCACCATGGCGTGTCCAATTTGTGTACAGTCCGAAGTTTTTTACTTAATTATCCCAGCTAAATATACTTAGACTCGGTAGAATTGTGAACAAAGAGTGAATTATATTTTCTTGTTATAAAGTTGGTTTCTAAGACTCTCCCATGTTTGTATTGCGCGACTGGCATAATTCTGCTTGGTCCATACCTTCTAAAATGGAAAACATCACAACTTATAATACCACCAGTAACTACGTTAGGGTAATTAAATTCAACTTTATTATCTTTATCATTACTAGGTCAAACCTCACCTCTATACTTTGACCCACCTACTCAAATCGTGACTTTCGCCTATATTTCAATATTGACCCAAAAACATAATTGGTCATGGACATGGACAGGCCTCACTATGGAAATGATGTAGGCCGCCTGATGAACTATGCTGTCGGTAAATGTCCTATTGTTTTGTTGGCAGTATATTATTTTGATAATGAGCTTGATAAAGATTACGACACAAATAAAGCTTGCTGATGCTAGTGGCTCTAAATGGTTTGTTATGGAAGTTTACTGAAGAAGAAAACAATGGATAGCATCCAGCTTAAATGATAATGATGATGATAAAGACGGAGCGCTTGTTAATTCTGTCTTCAAAGACTGTGAAATGTTTAAATTACTGTTATGAACATTAAAATAGCAATTACACTAAACTGTAAGCCCATGTTCGCACGGACGTAAAAATATTGCAGCGGAATTTTATCACGCACTGGATTTCCAACTATCGGAGTTGTGTCGAGTGTTGAGAATCAAATAGAGTGCACCCCAGTGCGTCAAAAAAACACACTTAGATTTTCAACTTTTGGCGCTAAGTAGAGCGTTGAAAATCTAGTGTTCGAAAAAAAATCGCCGCGGGAAAAATCGCCCCTGTGTGCCCTGGGCTAACCAGTTCATAAATATATTCTTTTTTCCATAGTTGCACTCTGGTCAGAGCTTTAGTTGTGTGTGGCTCAGCTAACGATATCTTGTGCCATCTTTCTTCATTAATCTTTTAGTTTTTTCTATTTTTTTTATTTATCCATATCATTTACATTCTCCAGTTCGTTGGCTGTCTGATCATCATCATTCTCCTGGAGCTGTCTGTTGGCATCGCTGCGGCCGCCTTACGTCCTCAGATTGAGGGTCAACTGAAGTCTCAGCTGCGAGCCTCCTTCATCAAGAACAAGTCTACCAAGGAAGAGGATTCCACCTACAGGGAGTTCTGGGACCGCATTCAGACCAGCGTAAGTGATCAATTACCTACTGCTATATCATTTAACATTTTGTAATATTGTGTTGCTTCAATATCAAACAAAGTGTTCATAACATGAGAAATAAATTGCTTTTATGACATTTGAGTAAGTACAAATTAGTTTATACCTGTTATAGTTTTTTGACCTATGTTAACTAGACTTCCGTGTCACACTTTACTAAGCTCTAATTGCTCTCTACTCTAGACTCATATGATAATTAATGAACAGCTCATCAACTGGTCAAATACTTAAAGTTTAAGTCTGAACGAAACTCTTGCATTGTCATCTGTCTAAAAACATAGGATACCAGATCTTCAGTAGAGTGCCCTCTAAGCATTACTTACTGTTGCAACTCATTATTTACCCTCCATTCTTCCTGTTCCAGTTGGAATGCTGCGGCATCACCGGCCCCGACAACTACGTAGCCTCAGAGCCCCGCATCAACCCGTCCTTCAGCTGCTGCCCCAACGATGGCACCGACCGCTCCGCCGAGATCAAACGCTCTGACTGCCTCTCGTCTGAGAAGTACTTCAAGGAGGGATGTGAAGACAAGGTGCTTGGAACTGTGCATAGTGCTGGCATGACCGTCATTGTTTGTGGGATCCTCTTCTGCTTTTTGGAGGTTAGTATTCCTTAAGTTACACCTATTTGAGAGTGATAGGGAAGTTTGGATATGTCGAGGAATAGTCGTGCTTTTGATATTTTGAGCAGACAATCTATGAACTATACCGAGATATCGACTAATAGAGAAGTGTGGAAGAAAAAGACAAGTTGCGTCGACTTCAAATAAATTGGGGTAATTGGGATATTCGTCTATCCTTCCCTTTTCAATCCATCCAAAAGTTGGCTTTAATAAAAGATCGCTCTTAGCGATAAGACCGCCCATTGTGTCACCGTTTGTACAATTTCTATATTTATGTCTGTAATTTATATGGTGTACATATTATTAGAGTATTCTATTCTATTACCGTTTGTACAATTTCTATATTTATGTCTGTAATTTATATGGTGTACATATTATTAGAGTATTCTATTCTATTACCGTTTGTACAATTTCTATATTTATGTCTGTAATTTATATGGTGTACATATTATTAGAGTATTCTATTCTATTCTATGATCTACAACCATGGGCTAGTATGGCATGCGAACCATGCAAGGCCACTGTTAATATGGGCATGAACTACGTACTCCTTAGAAAAGTTAAATGTTCAACTGGGCAGAAAAAAAATAACAAGAGAATGATAGAAAATAGAAAAATAAAATGATAAATAAAATCATAGGCAAGTTAAGGAAACGACTAAATATATTCTCATTATGTTGCAAGCGGGTGGCGTTATTCTCATAAGTACCCATTTTTATTTACATTATTAAACGACCTACATTCGGCAGCAATATGGAAGTAATAAAGTAATCAAGGAAAGTTATTGATCGAAAAAGTCCAATCAAAATAATGACTTGTACACAATCAACCCACTTTTGTTACCCCAGAACCTGACAATTTAATACCATATTCAGCTTATTATTAAAACGACACGCCCATCGCAAATTTTCACCAAAGGAATCATGAAAATATGCGTAACCTGACATGAAAAATATGTTCAAAGCCTTGAAATCTGGCTTCATACACGCCTTACAAAGTAACTTCGCATGTTAGAACAACATTTGCGTGGCGTGGATTTATATTAATTGCACGTCCAATCTAAGTCACTAGGTTACCACGCATTAACTCACTAGGTTATCACGTCTGAAAGTTTCCGTGATAATGGGTTAATTTAGAAGTTTATTGTGCCTTGTGTTACTTTTAGTTAAAACTAAAAGTAAACTCTACAGGGAAGAAAGGCTGACTGTAACTGAAATCAAATTGAACTCAGTATGAAGTGAATTACAAGCTTGAAAATTTTTGTTTGCACAGGAAAGTAAAAAGTTTCAGATCTCTGCTGCAGTAGTTTATGTGACAGATATTTTATAAAGCTTAGGACACACACTTGATATGTTACCCTAACTGAAAGTCCAGAAGACCACTATATTTTTCTGTATATGATTGTGGCTGCAGCCATTGATGTAGAAAGATTTTATTAGTTTTGTCGAACTGGTTTTTCAATTCCCAGTCTCAACACAACTCCAGGAAGTACTCTAATGGCTCTTGTCTGAGCAAAATTATTTCCTGAGATTACTTTAAATACGGTTAGTATTTGCCTAACAACGGTTACACCATGTAAACGAGTTTTCAACCCCTAGTACCTCTCCTGACGTCACAAGGGTCACGCTATACCAGAATTTTATGCCACAATCTCAGATCTCTAACCTAGGCCGAGGGTTTTAACGGCCTCACTTTATTGAACGGTACGCTAATCTAGATGACCTCCTTACATGCCTAGGTATCGTAAAAGAATATTTTAAAGGGTCGTAAGATTTAGTTCGCTGATAGACTATTTTCTGGGTAACGTGATATTCCTTGCCTAAATTACCTAAGGCAGGTTTGCCTTAGGTAATTTAACTAGAATAGAATAGAATACTCTTTATTATGTACACCATATAAATTACAGACATAAACATAGAAATTTTACAAAGGGTGACACAGTGGGCGGTCTTATCGCTAAGAGCGATCTTTTAAAGACAACCTTTGGATGGATTGAAAAGGGAAGGAGAGACAAATACTGTAGGTAGTCTGTGGTGTACCATTTACACGATACAATGAATACATACATTAAAGTATATTATACTAATCTAAATAAATATATACATATAACAATAAACATGAAACAGCAGTAAAGAAAATATAATGATGCTGTTTAAGGAGAGACGAAGTGATTTTTTATCATAATTTTAAAAGTGGACAAAGATTGAGCACGCCTTACCGACACGGGCAAGTAATTCCATAACCGTACTGCTTGAACAGTAAAAGATTTGTCATAGAAATTGGTGGAATGCATCGGCCATCTCTAGTTTCAGTTTTTTTTTTTTAAGTAAGGAATCATGTTACTAGTAAAGTAAGATTCTCATACAACGAGAGTAATTTATTGTATTTTTATAGGTACCTAGTGTACTAAGGTACTCTTTCTATACTAATATTATAAAGAAAAAATATCTTTTTTTTTTGTATTTTTGTTAGTTACGCTTTCACGCTAATGGAATGGAATTTGGGACATGGGTAAACCATGGTGTGACCTGGATTAGGACATAGGATACTTTTCATCCCGATATTCCCACGGCATCGAGACTTATGCAGGTGAAACCACGGGGCGCAGTTAGTAATGGATAATTCTAGGAACAAAGGTGTTGTGATGACAAATGTGACTGTCAAAAGTATGCTACTGAAATTAATTATAAAAACACAGCAGCAGGTCGATTTTGTAAGAATCTCACCGTGAAATCATAAGTGAAGTGAGCATTTACTTAATAGTGTTAATCCCTAGCGAATGACAGCTCACTCCACGCTCACTTCACCCAAGTTTTCACGGTGAGATGGTTACAGAATCGCACGGCTGGTCTTTTTTTTGTGCTAACATAATTGTGAAAGAGTTTCTTAAAGTCATAGAAACGATTGTGAACTCCAAAATGCAACAAAACATATAAAATTGTGTTTTCTTTGTGTTCCAGGTTGCAGGAATCGTGCTAGCTCTATGGTTAGCACACTCCATAAAAACCCATGGAAAGAGCCGGGAGACCGCTTAATTCTACACCATAGACACACCACAGCTACAGAGTATAATTTCATAATGCAATGCACAATAATTGTAAGATAATATAAGTTACCTTATTTATTTAAGTATAGAATCTATTAGTTTTTAAAGAAGTCAGAATGACAATTCTTTTAGTAACGTCAATTATATAGTGTGACGTCTGACGTCAAGTTGTCAATTTGACGTCGGAAAGATGACGTTTGAATAAAATTGAATAGTTTTTATAACGTAATGGCGGGATTTCGTGCAACCATTTATGATTATAATTTATAAAAATACTCTCTTTACATCTATAATTTTGCAACTATGTATTTTAAAAACCTCTTTAACTGTATCCAACTTAATAATTTAATGGGGAAAATTGGAATGACGGGTATAATTTGTTGAGCTGTTGTAAACGCTATTTGATTACGGCTTCCGCAGACTGGCGCAACGCGACCACTATAACAATTTCTATGAAGACTTGAATAAGAATCGTGTCTCACCGGCGCTTCGCGCCTGTCTACGGGAGTCTCTATTAATAATATCCCGAATACATACTTAGTATTATTAATAACTTGAAGTTATTAGCTATCTTTAAATAAATTACCTACATAACTTGAATTTAGAGAATATTTTTTGGTAAATCGTTTGAGCCGCCATTATGTACTGTAGATATTAGTTTTATTATTGAAACCAAAGCTGTAATAATAATTAACATATCGTACGAACATTATTATTGAAGTTCTGAATAATGTATGACATTTAAATATTGTGTGGCTTTTGTGCAACACTAATAAGACCACGTACATTGTACACAATTGTACTGTAAATGAAGTTAAAACAACTGATTCGAAAATTAATAACAGAAATTATTTAACTAATATACAAACTTTAAATAGTCTAATAGAATCGCTCAATTTTAAACATTATAAAATGTTAAAGTCTCTCGAACATAATTTCGGATAAACAACAACACACATTAAAGAGTGAGTCATGTCATAATCAGTCCATAAAGTTCCCACTACTGGGACACAGGCCTCCTCTCGGTAAGAGGGAGTGGGCCGTGATCCACCACGCGAACCCAGTGCGGGTTGCTAGATGTCACATGTCTTCGAATGTTGGTTTCTAGGACATGCCGGTTTCCACACGATGTTTTCCTTCACCGTTTTGAGAGCAGTGATTATGAAATAAATTACAGAAAGTAAATCGTACGTTTCTCAAGTAATTCACACTAATCGAAGTGATATTAATTTTCATGCCGGTTTCCTCACGATGTTTTCCTTCGCCGTTTTGAGAGCAGTGATTATGAAATAAATTACACAAAGTAAATCATACGTTACTCACGTAATTTATACTAATTCATCTGAAATAAAAATTACTGATTCGTGGAACCGGTTTTAAATAATTTTACCTACTTTAGTACGAGTGACGTGGTATACGTCAGTAGAGTCATTCGGGGTGAAAGGACACGGTGGGTTAAAGTACGAATGTTTTCTCTAAGACGGGTCTGTGCGCAAGTGTCGCCCTATTGTGTGATAAGCCGTCATACACGTGACAAAATTATTAAAAAAAAAAAAACAGAGCCACTAGCGGTACAAAACACAAGAAGAAAAATACGTAAATATGTATTACTTTAAAAATTATCGATGTTTTTAAAATTAAGCATTTTAATTAATTAAGTTTAACCACCAGTCTGTAAGTATTGAAAATGCTTTACTAGTCATTAATTTATTAACAGTATTTCATAAGTGCTATTGTGAATATTTTTATCCCACCATACTTTTAAATTCATTAAAAATTTCATTCCTTGAAAGTAAAAAAAGAGAGAGTTGTCGCGGGATACCGGAACGAAGTCCCTTTCGCTGTATACCATGTATTAAATAACTGATACAATTAAAAAATACACAACGTTTGACAGTAACTAAATAAAAAACAAACGAATACTCGAGCAAAATTGCAGTGGCAGTCCAAATGTTACACTTTTTCGGTTTAACTCTCATTCGCCGCAATGTGCAGAGTATTCGTATCGAGCGATATGGAACTTCGTTCTAAAATCTAGATGTTAAATTTTTACTTTCTTGTAAACGTTCCTTAGAGATCGAATTGAGATACTGAACTCGTAAATATAATTTAATCAATTAACTATATAAAATAATTCTGCAAAAGTTGGTATACGTATCGAAGTGATGCGTGATGTGTGTGTGGTGATTGCGTAACACACTAACCAATGGCATGACTTTTGTTTTGACAATTCGACAACTTACAGTCATTGGTATATTTACGTGGTCGGGCAGACGAATTTTTCAATCACATGAATCAATGGATAAGGCATTTCATCCAAAATCCTTCAGATTATGAAAGAAAGTGTGTTACGCATTGGGGTGTTCTTCTAAAAATGGTTTTCAGTTAGGCACAGAGATCGAGCACAAACAAAACTATAAAATAAAACAACATACTGTATCCTCATTTAAAAATTATGAAAACGGCAAGTTCAGTAATTAATTCAATAATATGGCAATATTATTACTTATAATAAAAGTCTATAAGTGTTAAATAAATGTTGTAATAGATTTTCTTAAAATAAAGTATCTGTGTTCCATATTGTACAGTTTTATTTTGCAAAACATCTGCATCATTTTTCAGGAAATTTCTTTGTGAACTCATTGGAAACTCTCGTCATCTTTTTTATGTTATTGCGTCTGCGAATAAAGAGGCGGATTTCGCCTGCTCACGTGACACACTAACAGTATCCAATGGCTTTTATTTTGACAGTTCAAGAACATTCATTGAGTTATTTACATTGTTGAGCTGACACATATGAAGCACTGAATTAGCAATGGTTGCAAAATGGTTCAGATTGTGGTTGAATGTGCATTATGCAATTAGGGTGCAGGTACTAGAGGCATCACATGGAGGGGCTCGTGGCTAAACAATAACAGCCGCACAGGTCGATCGATCAGGTTAAGCTACGCTTGCCGCGGTTGGTCTGTGGATGGGTGACCATCTTTATGTACCGAGACCCCTCCGTGCCTCCGAAAGCAGTTGGTCCCGACTGTCATTCGTAGATCTTTGACGGTCGTTACGGGTAGTCAGAAGCCCGAAAGTCTGACAACCAGTCTTACCTAGAGATATCGTATTACCCAGTAACTGGGTTGTGGAGGTCAGATAGTAGGCAGTCGCTCCATGTAAAATACTGGTATTCAGCTGCATCCTGTTAGACTGGAAGCCGACCCCAACATAGTTGGGAAAAGACTAGGCAGGTGATACTAGAGGCATCGCATCTGGGATATCACTGGCAACCGCACATTCCAGAGACAATGTTGCAATGTCTCATGCACTTGTAATAAGTAAGCATATCTTCCTAAAACCGTCGTCAGCGTCCCTACCAGGAAACCCGGCCGACGTCCGTTGGAAAATGTGGCAGGATACTCTTCCTCTATCCCCAAGCATGAAGGGTAGAGGTAAAGAGAACCGTCTCATTTGGGGGAAAGTTGAAAAAGTGTCCAGCTATAAGAGTAAATAACAGTTCAAAAACCCTTCAAAATGGCGCTAGCGTAGGCAAATGTAGCAGTTGTTGACGGATTGCAGTACGCCGAGTTAGAAAATTTTATACTTTTATTGACTGTTAGTGACAGCCCAGTATACCAGACCTCAACTATTTACGTAGTCCAAAGTTCTTCTGTCCTTGTTTATTTTTCTATCCTATTCTAACAACTTGTGGCACTTTCTTTGAAATGTACCCTGTTGCTACTGTGGCGCCACCCTAATTTAACGCAGTTTGACCGAATTTTTTTCACAAAAGAGACAGTATCCCTTACCTCTACCCTCCATGCACCAAGCTAACGATGTTTCGCAGGGTACAATCGCAGAAGTCTCTGAACCAACTCCGAACCCAAGTGAAAAGATGCAAATTAAACCTCACAAAATGGGGCTATCTCGATGATACGGCAGCAGAGTGCAGATGTGGAGCTGTAGAAATTACAGCATAATTAGCGCTTTATGAATACTTTGAAAAGTAGATGGCAGAAATACGAGACAAACATTGATTTTTAAAAATAATAGAAAAAACCAGTAGGCCTGCATCAAATTTAGCTGACAAGTGACAAGGATAAAAATGTAAAAAACCTAGAACCATCTTCTAGGAATCACTATTTAAGTACTATTAAAAATTGAGGTTTAACTTCTTCGTCCTGCACACTAATTGCGTAATACACTATTACTCTCAATTTGAATCATTTTGAAGGATATTGCTAATCCATGCCTTCATATGTTCGAAAAATGTGTCTGCGCAACAACGTAAATAACGCAATGAATGTTGTTGAACTGTCAAAATGAAAGCCATTGCTACTGTTAGTGTATTACGCAACTACCCCGCTGGTGCAGCAAGGAGTATGTAAGGATCGTAGCAGGTGGTGTTCTGTAATTTCTGCCCCACCCCTCCCCCATCCCCCTCCCCCTCCCTGCCCCCCAACCTTCATGAATTTGGAAGAGATTTACAATTAAAACTTGTATTTAAAATAAAAATGCACATCGCAGTGAAAAACATTTTATTAACAATACATTTGACAAACACTGTAAACATCAATTTTCAAAGTTTCCAATAAACATACAACATGTAAAATTTCGCACATACAATGCCAAAATACAAAAAGTTACATGATCACATGACGATCACATTTAGTGCCGTAAACTTGGTGCCTTAAAAACTACCTTTTAGCATGACTAACTATTACTAAATGATATAAGTGGTGTGTTTTTCCTTAGACTTATTTGCTAAACTAACACGGTGCGAAAATCACGAGTTTTCGCATCAATCATACATTATATTGTTCTGATACAGATACACGGTAAGATATATAACCAGCACGGATAAATTAGTTACCTATTTCAAAGCAGCTTCAAATCAACCATTGAAAAACACATACCTAACGTGTGCAAAATCGAAATCTTAGTTAATTGACTCAGCCTATCGCATTTCAGTGCTGAACATAGGCCTCTTTCTGGCTGCGCCACAACACCTTGTTCTACGCCTCCCGCAACCAGAATGTCCCAGCCACCTTCTTAAGGTCATTGGTCCATCTAGCTGAGGGGCGTCCGACACCAAGCTTGCCGCTACACGGTCTCCACTCCAAGAGTCGTCTGCTCAACCAGCTATCGGTCCTTCGACAAACATAGCCAGACTGCTGCCACCGCATTTGTTTTACTCTGCAAGCTATGCGGGCTTTATGGTCGTTGAAGCTATGTCATATCGGTTCTCGGGTCTTTGTACACCATGTTTATTTACCAAATAAGAAACAGCAAAGAAAACACACTTTAGGAATATGAAGACTTAATCTATGTGAATGATATCTTAAACCTACTTTCGATTAATTTTAAAAGTAGTCACAGGCAGCTATCTTACCTATTCTCTTCTTATATAACTCCCTTGCTAATAAATGTTGTATGGCGTCTGTATAGTTACGTAACGCTTTGTCTTCCTTCGAAAGTCAGATTACTGACGACTGAAAGAGAGAAATCAACGATTCATCTGGTATAATACGTCTGTTAGTTAGGGGTTTAGTGTACGAGTATATTATTGACTGAAAGGGAGACAATAATTATTGGACTTGATTTGAAATATAATTTAGATAAAAGAAGGCACAATTCGTTTTTTATTATTATTATACTTAATATTTTTTTGAAGGCACAATTTTCAATACTCCTGGTATTTTTTTAGTATTATATTAAGAATATATAAAGTCAGATAAAGAAATATTAGCTGTCTACTGTCGTAAAAAACAGAGGTAAGATCAGCTCCATCTTATAGCTCTTATCGCCCCTACAGTTTACTTGCAAACTTGCACACGACCGGCCAAAAGGTTAAAAAAATATTTAAAATCCTAATAATTAAATGTATGAAGACTATAACTATTCCTACTGTACTATACTAGAGGCTGTTCTAGGGATTTGTGCGAAAAACATTTGATGCGAGATTAAGAAATACCTATAAATACCTTAACACAAAATTCTTCTTCATTTAATGATCTTCATTTTCATTGCACACTCTGCTAAGTTGGTATGGTGATAGTCTTAGAATAATATACCTAATACTAAAAAAGTTACAATATAGTCATAGACCATTATAATAATAAGACTTAAATTTACTTATAATTTATACTATTTTATTGCTTGTGCGACCTAAACTCGCACTCAAGTCACGCGACGACGTGCGACGTGTGACTTATCATAGATACGCGTGACTTAAGTGCGAGTTTAGGTCACACAGTACTATAAATAAAAGCTATTACTTACCTATTTAAAACTGTAATTATATCTAGAACGAATACTAATATACTTAGGTCCCTATAGTGCGCATTTAATGCTATGGACGTCTTCATTGGTCCTTAAATACTAAAACACTACTTTTTAAATCTAGTCGCTATCTTAGAACTACCACGCCCTACCTCTCTAAGGGCTAATGTTACCCTAATCGCTAAATAATAGGCAAAAAACAAGTTCCATTGGCAATTAATAAAAATAGAGCTATTTACATGGTGTATATTTACAACAAAGGCAAGAAGAGAGGGGAGTATATTACTGATTTTGGAACAATAACAAAAACTTTGCCCGGTCCTTAGGGAAAAAATAAGCAACATAAGAAAAAAACTTAACTTTTGGAAAGATAACGCATAGATGACATTTCTGTTATTCCATAAATTAAATTATTTTTTTTTTTAATGGTACTATGATATTTAAGGTACTTAGTTAAGTCCAGTCGTTTATAATTACGAGATTTGCAATTTGAAAACGTTACGTACGTTCGAAAAAAATCTATTTTTTTTTAGTAATTTTATTCCTTTTTCTTTAAACTGTTTGATATTTTAGATTTTTTTTTTTACATCGAAAGGCTTTTTAAAGTATTAGATATCCAATAGAATAGTAATGACGGCCATTGTGTTTGAAAGTTTATATAAAATATTACATATTTATTTATACTTGCCTCATTATCGAATAATAATCAGGGAAGTAAAACTATGTGAAACTATGAGAATCAGGAAAATAATATAAACAGAATGACCTCAAAACTTGCTAGAGTTGTAATATACACAGACTTTATCGACCAACGATAAAGGCTCGTGGTCTTACGCCTAATTAACAAAATTTCGAACGACCAATTCCCCGTAATTTCCATTTAAAACGGGGCAGAAACGAAACTTACATATTTTTTTTTATATTTACGTAATATACTTAAGTTAATACTATTTACTATCTTAAGTAAGTACCTAATTACTAATTCTGTCATTGACAAACGTACAGACGCCAGGACATCAAGCTAACCGAAATATTGTAAAATTTTTCCAATAAACTTTGAACCTAATGCTATAGTTGAAAATCTATTAAAAAAATTTGACAGACAGTTTGTAGTAGCTTGATATGCTGGCAGCTGTACATAAATAGAACAGGATGTTTCCAAAAAATATACCAAGTATGTATGCGCATTTGGAAACAGCCTGTACCTAAATTATCTTATAATTCCTTACTTTATTAAGGCAAAGGTAATCTTAAGTTATTAAGGCAAATTAATTCGGAAAAGGCGTGAAAACACGCACAGCATCTACGGTGTAATTGACATGATGGATACTTACAAATCTAGAATCTTAGAACAATCTTATGTTTAGTTTACACCTATTTCTTTTATATTTAGCGAGTTTTAAACTCTTATTAAATTAATTATTTTATAGAAACCATACACCACTACAAAGCAATAACGTTGAAATAAATGTTTTACAAGCTAAAATAAATTTAAAAAATATTTAATTACAAAAATGATTATTTAAAAAAAAGCATTAGCCTGATTCTTTAATAATTATTTGATTTGACTTCATCTTAATAATTCCCAGTGCATCTAACGAAAAACTTCATATATTTCATCCCAATTTTGAAACTATACAAAAAATACACAAAAATAATTATTTGATTTTATTAAATTATTTACTTGAAGTATTTTATTTTATTTTTGTTTTTTATTTCTGTGTAATGTTTGAAACTAGAACGAATTTTGTTACTTGAGTGTGTTCTGCACACCTAGAAACAAGCAATAACTTGGCAAAACTTAAAAGGTCTACATTTTAAGCATTCTAAAGTTCTTCCTCATAAAGGGAATAAGACACTAAGGCGTTCTAAAGTTTATTGTACCCTTACATCATTTGCCTTCAATATAATGAAGATTAAAATAATTATACACGATATTAATCCTAAAGTGACACAAAAAGGTGTGCATAAATACAACGTGCCATTTTTATTGTGTTACAACGGTGAACCACTTAATCATTATCATCAGCACACCTACAGCAGTCCACTTCTGGATAAAACACGCTACTCAACTCGATTTTTCGCAACTCTCATCCAACTGCTCTCAACCAGCCTCTCTTCGAAGATCATCGCTCTACCTACTTCTTACCTTACCTTTGCCGATTCGCGGTCAATAAATTAACCAACTCAGCCTATCGCATTCCACGGATGGGCATTGGCCTCTCCAGACTGCGCCAAAACAGCCTGTCCTCCGCCTTTCGTATACCGTCTGTCCCAGACACCTTCGTAAAGTCGTCGGTCCATCTAGCCGGAGAGCGTCCCACACTCAGCAGTCCCCACTCTAGAACACGTCTACCCCAACGGTCATCGTTTTGAAACCAGTCCAATGCCAAATACAATTAACTCGATAAAAGAAAATTGTAAATAGTTAATTATTTAAAAACCCAAAACGAACCCTTGAACTGTTCGAATACAATGGCTGAAGTAATTTCGTAAAAAAAAAAGTTATTTTTATTGTAAATAATTATTTAAAAACCCAAATTAGGTTGAACTGTTCGAATACAATGGCTGAAGTAATTTCGTAATTTTTTTTTTTTTGTATCTAATACGTAAACATGATTTATGGTACTGAGAGGTGGACGCTCACGCAGGCGGCTATGTACTAAGAGTTGCACAGAGAGCCATGGAGCGTCCCATGCTTGGCCTCAGGCCCAGGCTAATAGATCAAGTTCCGAACGTCGAGATACGAAGACGTCCAAAGATCTTCGATATCGGAACATGTACTATGGAACTCAAATGGAATTGAGCAGGCAAGATGCAGTAATGACAGGTGGAGTAAGGCTGTGACAGAGTGACGTGAAGACGAGATGTTGGTCGTCCGGCGGCGAGATGGGCAGACGACATTGTTGCCATCGCGGGCAAAACCTGGACGAGGCTGGCACAAGAAAAGAGGGATCCTATACTCTGTAGTGGGTAAAGTCGGGCTGTGGATGATGAAGATGAAAACGTAAACATAATATTTATACAATGTGGAGATGACAATAGTACAATAAATGATAATACTAGCAATAGAAACTATCAAATAATCCTAACATTGAAATTAAAAAGTGTTTTTTTTTTTAAAAACTAAATAGTAGTGATGAATCTACTCCCATATTCGGCTTTATCACTATTATTTTTTCAATATTTGACTAGTTATAGTGGATATATTTTGCTGAATTTTTGTATGCAGACTGGAAACACCATTGTACATATATACGAAATTTAATTGACTATCGTTTTGTCTCCACCTTGTATATAAGTATTACACATAAGGGTGGTAATCGGAACTCATTTTGCCTAGCCTAAAAAGACCGCCGTTGTGAGACAATAAAATTGCACGATGTAAATTCAAATTAAGGTCGGTTTAAAAACTGTTTTAAAATCTATTAATTTCACTCATTGTCATCTCCAGTGGACATTGAAAGTCTTAGGAGAAAAATAAAAGATAATTTTAAAAAAATAAAACCGTTATTTTATTCTACTCCTAAGTAAGTCGTTTTGGCTTTTAAAGTTAATACGACTTTTTAGAATATTTACGTACCTAGTTATTTTATTTTAATTTAATTAATATTTTTTAAATTAAATACCTAATTATACTTAGTGCAGTACGTCGATTAACGACGAACTTTTAAATTTACCTAATAATTAATTGCCTTTAGAAAATTGTATACATTTGATATTCAGCAGTCAGTTCGTTAATTTACATACTGTAATTAAGGCACACTTTAATACTGGAAAATAATCTCAGGCCCACTTGCTTCACAAATCGCTAAACACATTTAACGCTACACGAATTTCAAACATGGTTACATTTCTGACAATCGTATGAAGACGACAGAGACAGAATGATGTTTTAACCTTTTGAACGCCAATCACTTGTGTACAACGAACTTGTAAACAAGTGATTGGCGTTCAAAAGGTTAAAAACGTTTAGCGCTAAATATGTTTAGTGATTGGTGCTGCAATTGGGCCTTAAAATCCATTTGTGATTACTGAAATAATGCGTGCATTTAACACATTCGAAAAGACGAAAGTTAATAGCTTTTTAACTGTTATTTATAAACTACAAATCATTGGTCCGACGGCTTCTATTATTGATAGCCACAGCTGATTTTTCACTACTATTATTATCACAGATTATAGCTAAATCGACTCAAAACAAATTTACTAAACTATTGTACCACTCATATAGGACTTTACAGTATTCCGGACATGCTAATAAAATTTTAGGTACAGACGCCAGCACATCAAGCTACTCGAATCTGTAAAAATTTCTCAATCAATTTTGGACTTTATGCTTTAGCGATAAAGTTGAAAATCAATTAAAGAAAGACAGATTATAGTAGCTTGATGTCCTGGCGTCTGTACATGTATGATTTTCCTTGACATAAGTTTTGTATATTGATATTAGTATTGTATACTGACAATTTATTTGTATTATGAAATGCGTGATTCTTTACAATTGTTTTTGTCATGGACTAGGCTTATTTTATTTAATTATTGAGACTTGGCGGGCTTGAGTACTTAATTACAAACATTTGTACGTCCTCTGACATAACATAGCGTACTCATTATTATCTTTATATACTACTATTATTGTATATTTATGTTTAAAAAAAAAGACATAAGGATTCATGAAGATGTAGATACAAACCTCGCGAGCTAACTAACTTCAGATTTTTAATTTGATAGATCAAAATGACAGCTGGGATCATTACATCAATGTCATGTTGACAAGAAAAGGTCGATCGCAACTGTCATTTTTGTCTCGCAAATTAAAAATCAGAGTTTAGGCGCCTGGCGCTGTGTCGTCACTCATATAATTATGTACAGTACAGCCGTGCGATTCTGTAACCATCTCACTGTGTTAACTTGGGTGAAGTGAGCGTGGAGTGAGTCGCCAATAGGTACAATCCCTAGAATCAGCATGACTCACAGCTTATTTCACCTTAGTTATCACGGTGAGATTTTTCCAGAATCGACCGGCTGTACGGGGCTGCATTCTAGCGAAGTGCCTATACTCCATTTATTTAGGTAATTAAATAATGGAGTATGGCTAACTTTCTCGGGTTTTACATGCACACGTGAACTCCTTTCACAATTATTTTCAAATCACAGTGATCTTTATTGACGTTTTAATAAGGTTCTTTTGGGTTGCTGCCACTGACAATTCTGTCAAGTTCATAATGACCTTTATTTTCGACCTTTATTTTAGTTGCTGTTGTGTTTCAGCGGTCAGAGTCTAAATAACTGTGAACAGATTGTAGCAAAAATGATATACTCACAGGAAACGTATTTGAAAAAAATAAAGTTCAGTGGAAAACGATGGATAATTATTATAATTATTGTAAAATATGACTTATATTTTTACGTAAAGAAATTACAGGTTTGAAGATTTGGCATAAAATTGGATTTTCAAAATAATTATAGAAATTTTAACTTGCAACAACAGTTAATCCAAAAGTTATTTAAGTTTTTCCCTTCAAAACTATGATTTCAAGTGACTTAAGTTAGTAACTATAGTTGACTAGAACTTTTAACTAATACATAACTTACATACGTTACCTACCTATTTTAATTACTTGACTAAAACTTAAACTACCTATAAAGTCATTAAATTAAATTGTCTTTTTAACTTAAATAGATTAGGTATATTATTTAAGTGATTGTAACTCTATTATGATTCCAAATACAGTTTTAAAGATATTCATGAATGTAATTTATTTATACAGGGTGTCCCAAAAACAGTGTCAATCGGAAGTCCAGAGATAGAGCACCCCTTGGGGTACCCGAATCTCCCCCATCTATGTTTCACGATTTTTCATAGTTTTCGTGTTATTTAATTTTTTTTTTCTGTATTATCGACCTAAAAACTTTTTTTTTTATAAAAAGACTTTTTAATTTTTTTTATTTCTCTAGCTGAATCATCTTAAATTGTACTTTTATGTGTAAAATAATCAGCTTCGTAACTTTGGCCAAAATTATGAAAACGTTGGGGTAAATCCAAAAATGTATGGTTGTTGAATAACTTAAATGTTCAACTTTTAATTAAAAATCTAAGCAGGTTCGAAAATTCTCAAAAATTCAGAAAAAAAATTATAACACGAAAACTATGAAAAATCGCGGAACATGATTGGAGGTGATGTGGAACCCCAAGGGGTGCTCTATCTCTGGACTTCCGCTTGACACTATTTTCTGGGACACCCTGTATTTATGATATTAAAAAAAATTACACTGTGTCGAAATGTACTATGGCAAAGAATTTAGAAAGAACTTGAAAACGAATCAATCAACTCAGCCCTATCCCTGCCTTCCAAGTACGTGTTTAACTCTTAATATTTATTTAACTTACTGTTCAAATAATAGTGAAACTTATGACGGTATACATTATAATACTGATTTAAGAATGACTATAATACTGAATTTGATATGACTATTTACTATTGTTACTTCTACGTCGTGGCGATGATCAGTGCGCCTGAGGGTGCAAAGCCTCTAGCTGCAGAGTGCTACTACTTTCATATTAAGATTCAAAATGCGCCTGTAAGTTTGCCTGTAGCTTCCGACGATCAGACCACACCGCCCGAGCCATCCCCAGAGCCAACACGATGCAGAGTATCTGATAGGTAAGATATATTTATTATACAACGTGAAACTTTAAATGCGCAAAACCTCAGACACCCCAATTGATTTTTAATTCAATTGACCTATTTCAGAGAGACAATAAGTCATAAAAAAATGTAAAGGTTTTATGTGCTGTTTTAGTTTTACTGGCCATTCTGATCGTTTCTTGCGTCTGCGACGGCGCTTTATCGAGGGAGGAGTCGTCACCGGACCGCTGCTCCGCGCTGACATTGGGTTGCTTGAGCTATTAATAAATAGACACGGCAACGTTTTTAATGAAGATTTTTTGAAAAATGTGACCTATATTAAAAAGTGGTTCAATTAATTCTGCTCGTTATTCTGGTCAAACTATTTTCAGGTTTTGCGCATTTAACGTCACACGTTGCATATGTTGTTTAGAACAACAAAATATATAAAAAAAAATCAAATTACCTCTACATGAACAAAAACGACTCCGGTTGCTATGAAAATGTTTCCTTTAAAAATTTTTTTGATGCGCAGAGCTTCCTCGCAGCCTCGCATGTAATACGTCCGGTCGGATAGGCAGCTGGAGTGCAAGTGACGTCGAGCGCCGCCTTCGCGGAGGGGGTGTGCGCGTGCGCAGCAGGAAGGGGGGATGTCACGGTGGATGATGGAGTAGTCTTGAGGGCCGTCGACGCCACAGCATTGATTCTGGGTGGAAGAAATTAAGGATTTAAAGGAATGAATCCCTGTTTAGATTTACTTTAGATTTTTAACAGAAATCAGAATTTAATAGCGGCTTTATCACCAGCGGCAGTGACCCCATTAAACTATAATTAAGGTACAATTCCGAAGGCGAACGCCTACTGCAGACCGCAGCGGTAAAGCACAACCCCAATAACAGACCGCAGTGACAATACATACCAGTTTCTAAGTAACTCTAAGAAAATGCTTCCGTCGATGGCGTCAGTGCAACAGAAGGCCTTTAAAATTGTACTTTTAAACCAATCTTTTAAATTGGTATGTTGATCTCTCAATAAAGTGTCTGCTAAATTACAATAATCCACAACAACACAACTTCACACAACGCCAACTAGTCCCAAACTAAGCAGAGCTTGTGCTATGAGTACTAGACAACTGATAAACATACATAAAACGTGTAACGTTAAATGCGCAAAACCTCAGACACCCCAACTAATTTTTAATTCAATTGACCTATTTCAGAGAGAAAATAAGTCATAAAAAAAAATGTATAGGTTTTATGTGCTGTTTTAGTTTTACTGGCCATTCTGATCGTTTCTTGCGTCTGCGACGACGCTTTATCGAGGGAGGAGTCGTCACCGGGCCGCTGCGCCGCGCTGACATTGCGTTGCTTGAACTATTAATAAATAAACACGGCAACGTTCTTAATGAAGATTTTTTGAAAAATATGACCTATATTCAAAAATGGTTCAATTAATTCTGCTCGTTATTCTGATCAAACTATTTTCAGGTTTTGCGCATTTAACGTTACACGTTGTATATATTTCTAAATACATAAATATTATAGATGAATTACACCCAGACAAAGAACAAAAATTCGTGCTCATTACACAAACATTTGTCCTGGGTGGGAATCGAACCCACGACCTTGCGCATAGCAGTCAGGGCCACTGACCACTAGACCAACAGGCCTGTCGAAAATTCCAATTTTCCAATCCGAATTCCAATAGATCTGAACAAAACTTTAGGAAAGGATCTAAGAGAACAATAGCTCCGCACACGAAGGTACACGAAGACTAAGGTGGTCAAACTCACGTCATTTCAAAAGGCGAGGTAAAGGCGAGGAGTGGCATCTAAACTAAAGAAAAGGCAAAAATCTAAAGAAGCAATGGGTCAAACTCACTTCATACTGCACCTTATCCCAAAAGGCGTGGTATCTGGCGGTCTCATCTTCGATGGTAGTGTTCTTGTAGAACTGTACTCGCAGCTCACTGCCTGGCCCTATCCAGGTACTGAGTACCGCCCCACCCACACCCACCACCAGTTCGAGAGCCACCAAGAATATGAAGAAAGATGCGTGCTGAAAATAAATTACTTTTCAGAAAAAAACTCTATAGACTACCTTCATATTCAGGGTCTATAGTCTGTATATCGTCAATATATACCAATATAAATTATGAGGAACAGTGTGTAAAGTTTTTCATCCTTCAAAGAAAAGAGAGTATCCTCCGACCAGACGGGTGTTGTGTCTAGTGGGTTACTTTGCTGTCAGGTTTCTATATCTTAACTATATTCCAATCGCGCGGATAACTCTGCTTGCGCGATGTAGGATTTGTGTGCCAACAGGTGTGATGCGTAGTTCGCATAGATGCCGTTACAAGGCAACATAACAAAACTTGATGTCTGTATAGAAGAAAGAAAAAAAAATAAGTAGAAGTAAAAAAAATAAAAGTTAAACTAAAAACCAATATGTAGACAGGTTGGTTGATTGAGTTCAAGTGAATTGAGTGGTTAATCTGCCGCTATTAGGAACATTGTCATAGGTACAGATGCCAGCACATCAAGCTACTACAATCTGTCAAATTTCTTCAATACGTTTTTAACTTTACCTCTAAAGCTTAAGGCTCAAAGTTGATTGGCAAAATTTGACACTTTCGGGTACCTTGATGTGCTGGCGTCTGTACATACACCTCATTATCCTGCCTAGCCTTTTCCCCAACTATTTGGAGGTTGCAACTGCCAACCTGATACAGCTGAATACTAGTATTTTACATGGAGCGACTGCCTATCTGACCTCCACAACCCAGTTACTGGATATTACGATACCCCACGATGCTTCTGACGACCCGGAACGACTATCTAAGATTGACGAGTGACATAAAGGACCAACGGCTTAACGTACTTTCCGAGCCACAGAGGGGTCTCGGTATGTAGAGATGAAACCCATCCACAGACCAACCGCAGCAAGAGTAGCTTAACCTTCGAACGACCGCTGCGGTTGTTTACCTAGCCACGAGCCCCTCTACATTGGTACCTAAACCTAGGTTATGTTAGGTTTGTTTTGTTTCACAATAAGGTCAATAAGACACTAGGTATGCATGAATTGATGGTGATTCTGAAAGCCATTCTACAAAACATAAATAAATAAAATAAAAGAAAAAATAATACCTTCACAAAATATAAAAGCAGTCAAAAAATAAACAGAAGTTTTTTTTTTTTACTATATATTTATTTTCCTTTAGCAAGAACTTGTAGCGAAGGTAAGTAGGTATGTCTCCCTTTCATCCTAAAATAATTTTATTTTCACACCACCTAAACTAATGTGTATCTTCTGTCTTTTTCTAAATGAAATAGAAAGAAAAAGATGCACTGAACTTCAATTTAGTTTAGTTTGTGAACAGGGGAATCAGCGCCATTGTCAAATCATAATTAAAATGTCATCCTAAGGTATCCACAAAAAAATTTAATTGCTATTAAGATTGGTGGTTTTCATTAACTTCTAAAATGAATACTAAATTCTAAAATAATTCAATTCAATCAAAAGTCAATAAATAATTCATAGGCAAGGAAGTGTATTCCAGGGCTGATCTCCGCGAGCGCGTTGAGCTTCGCAAACATACTGGGTATAGGGGATAATCATCCATGGTCAACAAAGGACTTAATCCTGAGAAAGCGCGACAAATTCACGTAAGAAACTTGAATTGGCAATGGTTCTGTCAATAATAACACTCCAAACCATAGACTTCGATTGTGAAAAAACTGGTAAGAACCTCCATGATTGCTTACAATTAAATAAATAGCTTTTGTTCAGCTTTTTTGTAAAAAAAAACTTATTTTCCGTCTAAAATCATTTTCTCACATCCAGAAAATATTATATTGTAGATATGTCTAGCTTAGCTTTTTTTTAAATTCGCGAACACTTCAGTTATCATTTTGTTAATCAGTCGATCCATTATTTATTACGAATTCGCAAGTGCAATAACTTGCAAATGCCATAAAGTGCAACTATTAATTAATAATAACATGTTTATTACTTGATTAATCACGATTTAATTCAATCAATCTAATTACGATTACTTCGAACCCTATTTCCAACTCCGCAACCGCGATTCGCAGTCTTCCGTCAGCCGTTAACATTACGCGCGCTTTCAAAAGCTGTCGAAAACAAAAATGGCGCACTTACCACATAAAGGAGCTTGACATGTTCCCTCAAAGCTCCAATGCAGCCCAAGACATCTGTTACCATCAGGGCTATGCTCAAGGTGAGGAGGAACGACGTCAATCCCCGGGACAAGGTAGACTCTGAATCTGGCGTGTCGTCCCTTAGGTTGATCACGCATATTGCCATCAGTATCAGGCCGAACAACTGTTGGACAATAACACTTTGTAAATAAATATAAACGTTGCTATATAAAGGATTTTTTTACTGACTGCAATCATAACGGTACTTTAGTTTATTTAAAATTATTTATTTGGCAACCTTATAAAACGAGGTAAACATTTCAGAACCGTTATAAGATTTTGAAAGAACCGTCACGTATGGTTTTATATTCGCAGTAATAATTAATTCATTCTCAAAATATGAATATATATGGCTATCAGACATAAATAAGCCTTATTTTAATAGTCCAACACTTGACTTGGTAAGATGATTACTTCCATTAAAATTAAAAACACTGTTCTTTACAACTCTGCCAACGAAGGAAATTACGACGCCATTAATAGAAAAACAACAAAAAAGTCACCGGAAAACGAGTAATAATATAAACGCGAATTGAAAAGAAATATTAATCGACAAACTCACAATGCAAACGATATTAAAGAGAGTGATGAAAAACTTCATACAGCGAACGCGTCTTGACTTCATGTTTTTAAAGCGGATTTCAATCTGTATGTCCTGTATGGTCGGAGTGGACATGGGAAATGAAGGCTTAGTAGGGCTATAATATCGATCAATGCATTTGACGACCTATACCGGTGATTACTCGGAACTTAGTGACGAGCGGAGCGGTTGGAAAGCTCATTAAACATGCATGGACAAGGTTTTACCCTTAGGGTGTTATATTTGTAGTTTATTTTCTTGCTACCACCTTGTTTGATGTTTCTATGAGATATAGACTTTCAGGTTTGTTGTTTGCTCTAGAAGCTAATGTGTAATCAATTTTAAGTTTAACTTTAGTCTTAATAACTATATTTTCACACTACTTGCTCGGTAACGTCAATCATATGTCATGCAAACCTAACCTTTTTTTTTATTTTTATCGCTGACAAATGACATTACGCATCTCCGCTCGTCGAGGGATGGAACGGAGTATGTGGGACTCCCTACCAGAGTGGCAGTATACCCACTAAAACTCAGTGGTGTTCCCTCATCGCCTTGATGGGGGGTCATGGGAATCCGGCTCAGCCTTTGCGTCCACAATCCCCCCGGCCCACAATCCCCCCGGCATGCAAACCTAACCTAAAGCAAGTCATTTAAGCCCTAGGCTCTAACCGGGCATTAATATTGTATCATATTTCATTGCGAGCCGCTGTGATTTGAATTCAGAATGTCAACTGAGAAAATCGTATTGAATCATTTACCAAAAAAAAAGCTTTTTTCTATTAAAGTGGGGAAGTACAAACCGACCAAAGGTTCTCACTTCATAGGTTTTAGTCACCGTCGACGAATAAAATGACCGTTTGCTGTGGCGCGTGTACCCCCGCGTTAGAATGTTGGTGTTGGACTGACACTATATTATTTTTCGTGTTTTTGTTGAAAATAAATTAGACTTTTTTTCGGTTTTGTTTAGCCTATACTGTCCCACAGCTGGGCAAAAGCATCCCCCAAGTCCTTCCAGGAACTCCTTTCCCGCGCCACCTCGAACCAGCTGCAGCCCTTGCGGTACGCATCCAGGTCATCTCACCACCGCTCTCTGGGCTGACCTCAGCAGCGCCGTCCATCTTCAGGCACCCATTGTGTGGAAACTTTTGCCCAGCGCTCATCCTGCATGTGGCTGCTGTGACCCGTCCAATCCCACTTGAGCCTGGCAGCCTTCTTGCCTACGTCTATTATGTACAGACGCCAGCACATCAAGCTACAACAATCTGTCAAATTTCATTAATAGATTTTCAACTTTAACGCTAAAGCATAAGGTTCAAAGTTGATTGGGGAAATTCGACAATTTCGGGTAGCTTGATGTGCTGGCGTCTGTACCTTAGATTGCAAAAATAAAAAAAAAAACGACCGGCAATAGGTGTGTCATTTTAGTTCAATCTCCGATTAGATGCTACCAACTACATCGGGCTGCTTAAAAAGTGAGCTAGTTTTGAATCTTAGTTACAGTCGGGTTTTAATTTTGTCAAGCCCTTTATTTTGATACCACATACATACGCCACATTTATCTACAGACGCCAGCACACCAAGCTACCCGAAACTGCAAAATTTTCCCAATCAACTTTGAACCTTATGCTTTAGCGATAAAGTTCTAAATCTATTAAAGAAATTTGACAGATTGTAGTAGCTTGATGTGCTGGCGTCTGTAATTGAAGTATTAAATAAATAAATAAATTTACACAAAAAAAATCCGCCTTGTAGGACAGTTTTTTATTCAGTTTCCTGATTTTTTCTCTCTCATTCTCTCTCTCTTCAACTCCTTAGCAAACCCGCTCCGTTGCCCTCTCTGCTTATGTTAACGTCGCAATATTTAGAATGTGGGAACCCATGTGTCCACTTACCCACACTTCAGGGTCCATCTTCAGCACCAGCCTTTGTTTCTTTACCACCTTACTCATACGTTTGTGTTGATTCTTATTAGATTAATCTACGGACTATATTCCTTGATTTCAACTACCGTTCTATGATTGCAAGTTGATTCTTTGTTATGTTAAACATTGTAACTTTAAGCTTTTTTCTGTTGACGGTAAGGTTCAAATTGCGTTGTTTCTAAGATTGAATTTATAGTTTTGCGATGTATTCGTCCTATACTTATTAATTGACATGACATATCGACCGGCCCCTGAGAATATACTTTAATGCACTTCTTCATATAGGTCAGTTTATTACTTCATGAAGACACGGACGTGCGTGATTGGCTGTTTATTTCCGTTTCGATCAATAATTTAAAATGACAAAGTATTACTGGCGACTGTCTCTAGCTAATTCCAGCTCTTTGACAAAGCGCTTTACTTATTCAAAAGCTTGGCATGTGCAGCTTACTTTTCTTTGTTCCGGTTTTCCATTTCCAATTCTTCTTCTTCTCCGTGTTGCTGGCACGACGGTATTTCAGATCTTGTTGGCCCAAAACTTCGCTACTTCCGCGGCGTCATCGGTGGCAGCGCAGAGGTAATTTTGACTGCATTTTTTTGCGACATAGCTCCACATCCGTGACGTCGAGGTAGCCCCACCTTACTAGGATGGAGTTACATCTCCTGTGTCTTTCTCTATTTCCAATAAAATCGATTGAATGGACATTTTCTTTGTTCTTTCTTCTAAATATTTAAGTATTTTGCAACGGTATACTATTTCAGTTTCCTCAAAGATTATGTCCGGATTTTTATATATACATTGACATTGATGAATTTTATATAAACAATGACATGGATATTTACTTTGTAAAGTATTTTATTTTTTATTATTATTATTGTGAATGTGAAGACTATGTGGGTCATTTCTGTTTTCTGTTTTCCTTCTTAGTTACTCGTAGTTTTAATAGTGATCTGGCAGTTTGAGTAATTTATGCGGCCTACCCAAATGTCCTTTCATTGGTATTGTTCGTCGAATCGTGAGGCTCCTCAAGTTCTGAGTTGAGCTCCACGATTTTTGACAAATGCGTGCACTGACTGGACATGTCCGCTCAATCTGTGGGGTTCTTTACTCAAAAGACCATTATTTCAGACACCAATTTACATGGTCTTCACATGATCTGACCAAGATTATGTCTGGACTTTAAAAGAGACTGTGACCTCTGAGTTTGTTTCGGCCTTTCTTCTCAGAGTAGTCAGATAGGAAACGCCGACCTCATCTAGTTTAAAAAAAAATATGATTGACATGTAAAAGTGTTTGCACAAACCTACTTACAGAAAATAAATGATTTATCATTTATAAGCGAAATAGCATTTAATATACACCTAGAAATATATACATACCTGGGTCATATTCAAAATAATTGTATATTTACTATTGTCTTAATGTCCTACCCAATTATTTTCATAACGAGATACAACTGACTAGAATTTTATAAACAAACAGATTACATTTTTATTTGAGCTTAATAAAAAACAACGAAACATTTGGTACAGCTAAACAATTCATTAAAAAAAATTAAACCTGTCATTGCGTAGGTTCCGTTTTATACAAGTATTCAATGTCCACGTCTTTGACGGTAAACTTAAAAAAATAATTTAATTATTAACCATTACACAAAAGTTTAAAAAAAAACTATATTCAGAGAATATTGTTTAAACTTTCAACACTTCACTAAACAAAATATAAAATACTATTTAGTGTTCTCCAAATTTAATTTATTAATGAGTCTCCTGATTTTAATCATATCTGTTATTCTTCTCTGTTATGCTATTTTAACATTATTTCCATGGCAATAAAGAAATTTGATATACTGGTAACATGAGTTCACTAGCTGTCACTACACAACGTAAGAATAAACGCTCGGGGATTTTGTTCAATATAGTTTTTCAGCTCATTTCGTTGTCGAAGAAAATTAGACTTTTAAAAGTAAATATCCAATGTGAGTCGTTTACAATAGCGGTAAGTAATTACTGTTATAATACTCATACTAGGAAATGGCTGTATTGTGATATTTGTTACAACTATAAAATATTCGTATAACATTTCGAATTGTTGTGGAAATAAATAGATTTGTAGATTAGACACGTGCAATTAATTCATATCCGTTATTTTATCTGTCACTTTTTTCTGTTACGTAACAGATATGAATGATTAGGCGTTATTCACATTGTCTCATGTTGTATGAATTAATGAAAATAATATATTAATATTTACTGCACCGCAGGTTAGCCAAAACTTTTTTTTTACTGACTTAAATTTATTTGAAGTATGTAAAGTTTGCGTATAATGTGGCATGTATTGCATTGCTGTGCCATGTATTGTCTGTGTGTGCATGTTTTACTGCGTATGCTCAGTCCTCACCGCTTGAGCCGTTTGTACTAACCGCGCAGCCTCGCCGAGGCGTACCCAACCTCTCGTTGGCCGTCTCAGTATCAGTTAAGGGGGATGCGCCAAGGTAGCCCGCGAAATTCAAAATGTCTCAGGTTTTTTGCAATTTACAGGTCAGTGTAAAGTTGTATGTTGTGAGTATTTTTAAATTAATATCTGAGAAACTCTTTTTCATTAAAAAACTAAATTGTTAATACTGTAAGTGCTTAGTCAGCTAGCAAAAAAGTAACATCCACATAGAACTCTAATTATTAAAATCATGCAGTTTAAACTGCTTTACGAATTGTTTATTGATTTATGGCAATTATACCAATTAAAATACGATCATCAAAATGTTGTTTCATTATGTACCCACACCGGCTTCGCACTCGTAGCCTGTTATACTTAATCTTAGTAGGTGAACTGTAATAGGTATGATGCATAAGTAGTGATAGTGATGATGGTATTCTACTATTCCAGATGTTTTAATTAGCTCAACGTTAATTATTTAATTTATAAACGTGTGCTATTTAAACTTGCCCTAATAATTCCTTTCTGTTATTTTCCTGTTACAATCAAACAATATTCATATCTGTTTCCTATCCGTAACTTACAATTATTTTGAATATGACCCACCTAGAAATGTTTAGGGCAGAGAAGTTACAACACGCGAGGTGATGGCCTTTCATTTTGACAATTCGACAACGTAAATAACGCAATGAATTTTCTTCTAAATCCTTCGGATTGTGAAACAAAGTGTCCTTCACAATTAGGGTGGTAAAAATAGCAACATGGGTAATTGGAAAATCTTCATAGAATGAGGATGACACTGACCAAAGATAAATAAGATATAAATCCTGACAAGCTGGGTACTTGCGTAACACACTATCAGTAGCAATGGGTTTCATTTTGACAGTTCAACAACATTCATTGCGTTATTTACGTTCTTGAGCAGACACACTTTCGAACACATGGAGCAATGGATTAGCAATATGCTTCAAAATTATACAAATTGAGAGTAATAGTGTGTTACGCAATTAGGGTGCTGATTTATATTGCAGTAACGAAAAAGTCAAAAGACCAAACTTAACTCCTGCGGAATAAGTATTTAACGGCCTAACACTCTTACATACAATGGTAATGCCTTGCATTTTAACAATTCAACAACATTCATTGCGCCTTCACACTATCGAGCAGACAAATTTGTCAACCATTATGAATGAATGGATTAGCAATCCTTCAAAAACGGTGCCGTATATATTCAATAGAGTCGAGATCCGCAGACGTACGAAGGTTTTCGATATCGGAAAACAAGTTATGTAACTAAAACGGAGTTGGGCAGGACACCTGGCAAGGTGGAGTAATGACAGGAGGAGTAAAGCAGTGACCGAGTGGCGTCCAAGGACTGGAAGACAAAATGTCTGTCGTCCGGCGTCGAGAAGGGCGGACGACATTGTTACCGTCGGGGGTAGAACCTGGATGAACCTGGATGAACCTGGATGAACCAGGAGTGTGGGGAATGGCACTTGATAAAAGAGGCCCACGCTCACCAGTGGGTGAAGTCGGGCTGAGGATGATGATGATGATGATATCGCTACCTTGGGTACAAAGGTATAAAAGTATTGAGTACTTTTATTTGCATTCCACAATGCCAACTTAGGTGGTAGGTACATTATAAAATATACATAATATTATATCATTGTGGACCCTGTCGGGCACAGCAAGATAGGATAGAGGAAGAGGACTATTATTATATTATTATTTGAAAAAGTAGAATATAAATGTTTTTCTACTACTCACTTCGACTTCTTTTTTTTTCTACCCTTTTACCTCAAGGTAGCGATATATTCAATCATCATATGATAAACATTTAATTTTCATCATACAATACTACCTTCTCGACCACAACAGTACCAAACCGTAAACAATGTAAAAACGCAAAAATAAATAAAACAAGCACCGGTGCATATTCAATTTAGTAATTGCATATAATTAGAGAGCAACCATGTACCCCCCACAGCTGCACGCTATTCTTCAGGTGGCCTGATACCCACACCGAGGCCGATACCAACCACTAATCAATACATAGAACATTTAACTTTAAACGACCACCCCTTTCCCCCCCACTCACAGACGACAATTATCGTTTATTATCTAACTTGTGCGACTAACTTGGAATATGGACTACGTGTCTTGTAGACCGTAAAGTTTCTTGCTGGCTCTTCTCCATAGGAAATGACCAATTGGAACCGTGCACCTAGCTTCTGACGTTTCATAATTGCCCATGTGAAAACCCTTGACCAGCACCTTGTGAAATAAAAAAAATTGATAGCTTTTTTAGCAGTAATAATTAACTACTCTTGACAGACTTTCTCGTTGGCTTAGTGGTCGCAAACGCTACTCCAGAGCACGAGATCCTGGATTCGATTCCTAGGTCGGGCAAATTGTTATTGAACTTTTCTATTTGGCATTTCTCAGTAGCAGCCCGGAATCTGGATTTGTGCCCGGTGGATGACGATAGGCTCGCCCTCCTATTACATGCCCCCCCTATTCAAAATCATGTGATCTTTATTACCGTTGCAGTAAGGTTGATATTATGTTACTGCCGTTGACGAGTTTGTCAAAATTATAATGATCTTTATAGTCGTTGGTATAAGGTTGCTATTCGGTTGCCGCTGTATAAAATAACTGACTAGAATGCAAAAATAAATCAGCCAAAACAGTTTTCATGATTCATTACGTAAGTATCTTATTGATGACTATGAATGCGGTTTAGTACCTATAAAAAGAAATACTAGGATTGACTAAGTACTCGTAGTTAGACTGTATTTAAAAGCTAAATTATTCAAATAGTTCAGTTCGATTAGTACGGAATTAGAAATGGTTTCCACTTTCCGTCCATCTTCCGTAACAGACGTGCACGTTACAGGGTGCATTCATAATGCAGACGGCTGAACAGCATTTTATAGTAGTACGATAGCCCCCTAAGGGGTTTTATACACGGCACGGTTTCTTTGCGGTAACAGTGTGGAAATCACACATACAACGTGTAACGTTAAATGCGCAAAACCTCAGACACCCCAACTGATTTTTAAATCAATTGACATATTTCAGAGAGAAAATAAGTCATGAAAAAAATTGTAAAGGTTTTATGTGCTGTTTTAGTTTTACTGGCCATTCTGATCGTTTCTTGCGTCTGCGACGACGCCTTATCGAGAGAGGAGTCGTCACCGGGCCGCTGCGCCGTGCTGACATTGGGTTGCTTGACCTATTAATAAATAGACACGGCAACGTTTATAATGAAGATTTTTTGAAAAATGTGACCTAGATTAAAAAGTGGTTCAATTAATTCTGCTCGTTATTCTGATCAAACTATTTTCAGGTTTTGCGCATTTAACGTTACACGTTGTATGCAATAAATTATACCACATACTTGTTATCGCCTTTTCTGACGAAATACAAAAAATTAACGAAACGGTCGCGAAAAAAAACAGCTGTTCCCTACATTTTGACAAGTTATTCGAACATAAATGTAGGGACCAGCTGATTTTTTTTCGCAATTTCAGGTTAGGTCCCATAGTAAAAGTTATTCACAATGATGAGTTCAATGACCCCTTAAGAGGTTGTGCGTTATTTAAGTTACACCTTGTGTACACCACGCCGTAGAAAAAATGTACGTGGGACGTTCTTCTTTTTCATCGACAATGACTTGTCTTCTCCGCAAAAAAAAATATGATTGCTCCAAAATACAAAATTTCTTTTTTTTTCTTTCACAAAAATACACTTGACAGTGCAACAATTGTAATATCCAAAGACTAGATTTTGATTATTAATAGTTTTTACAAAATTACTGTGATATACGAAAAACGTAACGGAGGTGTTTTACATGCAAATAAAGTGTGTCCCTCTGTGACCTAATGTAAACAAACTGCTCTCGTAAAAAGAAATCACATTAAAAGTTTCTATCCAAAAACATTTACTGAACTACTTAACCTTTGTTATTAAATTAATAAGAAGAAATAATTTTTAATGTTTCTATTTTTAAAGAAAAAAATATTTTATTAGCTGTCTCCCGACGTATATGATTTTTGTTGCTACCTTCTGTCACTCATCATATAGTACAAAATAATGTGTGTTAGCAATTTTGACCTTCGTCACTAGACAAGAGCAAAGTCTCCCTCCACTCCTCACCCACGCTGTGCGTCCCTGTACCCCGGCAATACGAGTAAGTCGCTCGCAAACAATAGTAGGAGGCGCGTGTGTTTATTTAGCAACCGCTCTGTTCACGTAAGTTACTACTTCCAAATATTATTAAAATATCTGAATTTAAATATTATTTTATTGATTCCTGATAAATATTTCATATCTGCCCAGTTTTATGCACAAATTATAATTAGGCGAATGCTGAGAATCTCTAACACTACTATTTTACACCTCTGTCACGAGGCACCTCCGTCACACAAAATGTGACGGAGTGGTATAACTCGTGACGGAGTGGTCGTTTTTGTATGAAACTTAGAGATTATTGTATTGATTATTGTATCGTCGATTATTTTGTAAATTTTAAGGTGTTATCATCAGTTAAATGGAAAAATGGCATTATCTGCGGCTGAAAAACAGCGACGGTGTCGTGAAAAAAGGAAACTTAACCCTGCAATCGTTGCAGAAGTCAAACGTAAAGATTTAGAAAAATATCATGCTCGTAAAAAGTTAGTTGAAGATATGACACCAAAAGAAACACAAAAAAATAATAAAACACTGGCAGATTCGAAATAAGCAGAGAAGAGAACGACAGAAAGCTCTGGCTTCTACACCACTTCCTTCAAGTCTCAAACTACTTCCATTAAGTCCTACATCTTGTTCACTTACTCCAGCCACGTCTATTGCCAGTGCAAGGGGAAGAAAAAAGATTAGACGGGATAGATAAAAAAAAAAAAAAACTAAACTTCAAGACCAAATACAAGAATTGCAAATTACATAAATACAAGAAAAGACTTCAGCGAAAAAAAATAAAATAAAATAAAGTGCATAATACAAACCATACAAAATTAAACCACCTCCTAAGCTTGTTAAAAGAGGAAGACGCGTGTTTTGTGAATTCGATCAACCAATAGAAGTATTTGAAAAGTAGAGTAAGCGAAAAGATATGATAAAACTAAATTAATATCTGCCAAAGAATGGTGCCAATAAATAAGACTTACAGTAGCATTTTAAGGAAATCTTATAATTTGTTGTTGTTTTCTAAATTTTAAAACTGTTATAAGGTTAACTTTGCTCGGCGGGTAATGATTATTTACCACTCCGTCACTTGTCCCCCTTATAATTTAAGTTCAAAGTAGTGTATGATCCAGTTCATTGGTAATATTTACGAAAATGATGTTTTTCT
Organism: Eremobia ochroleuca; assembly: GCA_949629135.1. Taxonomy (NCBI): domain Eukaryota; kingdom Metazoa; phylum Arthropoda; class Insecta; order Lepidoptera; family Noctuidae; genus Eremobia; species Eremobia ochroleuca. The sequence continues at coordinate 2,874,576 of OX451396.1, read as the reverse complement.
AGTATTAATGTTGAACACCTTTATTGTCTAGCATTTATGCTAGACAATAAAGGTGTTCAACAGATTGTCAAGTTACTTTGTTGGAAAAATTTCATAATATTAAAAAGTTTTTTATTCTTATTAAGCAAAAATGTGACGGAGTGGTATTGGATAACATTTTTAAATTTTTTATATTAAGTATTCCGTCTCACAGAGCTAGCTAAAAGTAAATGCTTGTATTCTTGACAAGAAAGTAATAAGAAACTAAAGATCTTATTTTACATAAAAAAAATAAAACATTTTTGTGACTGAGGTGTTGTTTTTTTGTTACCATTCCTACAAAATTTGAAGTAAAACAAAAACTACAAATAATACTTCGATGCATTATATATTTTTCAAATCTACAATAACGAGGCAATAATTTAAACTATATTTTTCTAAAGAAATCACGTGTTTACTTTTTTTTTAAATATAACAATTTGCCGGTCAGATTGTCGATGAAAAAGAAGAACGTCCCTACGTTAACAAGCTTCCACAGTGAACCATACAACACTGACGACCGTGCGTAGGACACACGGCAAATAAACCGTAGATTTTCACGGCAAGAAAAACGTGTGTGTACAAACGGCTTAAGGGTCTCATATAATATGCGGCGCCTACGTTTGTCTGTCAAGTTAAACGGCCTTAAACTAATCACTTTGTATATTTAATTCTGAACTTTTATTTACTAGCTATTACAGCCGTGCGATTCTGTAACCATCTCACCGTGAAAACTTGGGTGAAGTGAGCGTGGATTTAGTCGTCAATAGTGTCAATCCCTAGCATCAGCATGACTCACAGCTCACTCTAAGCTCACTTCACCTTAGTTATCACGGTGAGATTTTTACAGAATCGACCGGCTGTATTGTTGTTCAATGTTAAAACAAAATATCTTGATATTTTTTCCTACAACTGCCTCGTTGGCCTGAGGTCCTGCACCCTAATAGCGTAACACACTATTACTCTTTTGAATCATTTTGAAGCATATTTATTACCGATTGCTAAGGCTGCAGGTCGGATTTCTTAATATTTAATCAGAAAAACACAGCCATTCGGTATAGAAAAATTATAATGAGCGTGAAAAAACAAAAGACATAAAAAATAGACAGTAAAAAGTAAAACAAAACCAAAGACAAATATTCCTAAAAAGTTCACATTATATCGTGAACAATATTGCTAATCCATTGCTCCATAATTATGTTCGAAAAATGTGTCTGCTCAACAACGTAAATAACGCAATGAATGTTGTTCAACTGTCAAAATGAAACCCATTGCTACTGATAGTTAGATTCGATTCCCAGGTCGGGCAGTGTTATTGGGTCTTTCCTTCAGGAATTTCTCGGTAGCTGCCCGGAGTCTGGATTTGAGCCTCGGTTAATGGCACCAGGCTGGCCCCCTATTACATGGGACTAAAACATAACCAGGAGAGAGCAGCGGTGGGTCCGCTGGTATCGGCCCCGTCTTACGAGTTGTAGGTCGTGAGTTCGAACCCAGGCAGTCACTTTAATTTGTGTATTTCATTTTGTCACCTAATAATCTCTCGAAACGGTGAAGGAAAACATCGTGAGGAAACCGGCATGTCCTAGAACCTAAAACTCGAAGGCATGTAACATCCACTAACCCGCACTGGGCCCTTATTTTGGATTATTCGTCCCCTATTAGATACATGGGACTTAACATAACTAGCGAAATATGAGTGTACAGACGCCAGCACGTCAAGCTACTACAATCAGTCAATTTTCTTTAATAGATTTTCAACTTTATCGCTATTGGTATTAGGTTTAAGATTGATTGAGAAAATTTGACATTTTCGGGTAACTTGATGTGCTGTGGTCTGTACTATAGGTACACCTCTGCCTACCCGTTTGGGGATCACAAGCATAATGTTACGTTATGTTATGTTATTTTATTTTCCAAAAATATAGTTTTTCTTTTGGTAATTTTTACAGCTTATTTTTTGGTTACCTGAACATATTTTTACTAGAACATGGCCTCGTTTTCAGCTGCCTTGAATTCTTTGAATAGTTTGCAGGATGTCCTGCAAACTATCTTCAAGTTATAATGAATAATAATAAAAAATTTATTGCTCAAAAGATTACAGAGATTTTACATTGGCCCCAAACTAGGCAAGATTGTATCTTGGACACCAATATGGAGGGTTTACCATTTAAACATTTATTTAAAAAGCATGTTCGGTAATAAAAGTAAAATGTTTTTTTCGAATTACAAAAAAAAATATATATGGTTCAAAATCAAACAAAACATAACAATGAAATCGAGAATGAAAAGAAAATAAAAGTAGAAAAAGAAAAACGCTATTATTATGTGAATGAGTGTGAGTGTGCGACTTTGAGGGTGTTTCAGTGTGAGTATGTGTATGTGAGACAAACGAAAGAATTGTATGTTTATTTTTTATTGCCGAATGGGCCCGCTCTTAATTTCGATCACGCCTGATGGAAAGCGATGGATGAGGACCTGACTAACCACTGTAATAACCTTTTCTGCTTCGTCTTAGTTTAGTAACCAGGATGTTATTCTATTTATTATTTGTTTGCGAGTGCCATTTCTTGTATTGCAGTGTTTGATCACCGCGGTATAGACAAATACATGCAGAAAATGTGGGAGTCTTTGTGCGTATGCTGATTTTACTAGGGGATTTGCAACTCTGAATTTGCGTTTGACCTGTAAATTACTTAAATCATTCCTTTTCGAAGTTTTGATGGATGTTACCATTTACTTTTTACCATATCACGCCATTTAAACAAAGAAAAGATACGTTTAATAGCAGAGTTATTGATCTACATAAAGTACGGCACACCCTCGGTCAAACTGCAACACTCTATAAATTTATTAGTATATGGGATCGATATTTCTTTGTCACAACTTGCAGCAAGCAAACTAGGACGTTCTTATGAATAAATAATAGGTAGAAAATGTACTTGCTTCTAAATATGTACAAGTACTTATTTTAAATTGAAACTAACTACTGCATTGCCGTGCTTAACGCAAAAGTGGTATCTCCGGAGAAGCTAGTTTCGAGAAAATTGAAGTTTTGCTCTTATTCTCTTAGTGATTTGAGGTAAAACTGAGATAGGGAAAACTTTTTTAAGGGTTTTTTATTAAGATACCGCTATTTGGCTTAGCTCATTGGATGCGTATTTCTTTAAAAGCTTTCCGATGCCATAAAAACCGGTCATGTGTGAGTCTGACTCACGCACCGAGATCTCCGTACTTTGTAGGTATGTAAATATGTAGTTTTAAAAGTATTATTTTAATTTAATGTAACGTCAAATTTACGGTTTTTGGATTTTTTTCTTTATTTGCGCTACATGACATTGCTTCTTGCCAAATTTCATGATTCTAGGTAAACGGGAAGTACCTTATAGGTTTTGATTTCGGAACATAAACGCCCGTATATTTTGATTGCGTTGACTTAAAGTTTGATTTTTTCACTACTTCAAGGAATTGCAGCCGTATTTGATATTAATTTTAACTTGATAACTTTACCCGTTCAAGAAAAAGGGTCTTGAGTGACGGGCAGCGATGTGATCTTATGAGGGTTGCCTTTTTTCTTTTGAGGTACGGAACCCTAAAAATCAACTTCACATTTTTTGTGGCCAAAGAACGCTTTTGAGCTTAGAATAATTCTTATAAAAATCAAATCAAACGGAAAAAAGTATTTTGAAATCTAGATTCTACCGACTTTTTTGGCTAAAGAATCAGCATTGCCAAAGAATCAGCGCAATGCTGCGAGCCTTTTAGACAGTTTTCATATTGACAGCGATACGCATGAATTTTTTGATTCCCTATGATTATTTCCCCTACTTTTTTACATACTTGGACATATAATTATTATTATTTACCTGCATACTTAATTGAGACAAAAGAAATAATTAAAAAAAAAACTTATTTATTTTGTCTTCTTAATAATTCTGTGGTCTTATTAATTTTTACTTAATCATTTATTTATTTTAATTATATTGGCAATTTTTTTTTGTGATATTTTCTGTCGCACTATTGTGAAATTTTATTTTACTTTAAGTATATTATCGTTTTGCCATTTTTATTTTTATTTTTTGATTAGCAAACCAATTGAACACAGTTAACCAATTATTCTTTTTTTTCCTCTGAAATCTAAGCTAGACACATTTGACAAAAAAAAGAAAAAGACCGAGATTTAACCCATACATACATTACGCTGGTATCCTATCAGTTGTGGGAATGTGCAGGTGGAGTATTAAAAATGAACAGTTAGCTATGTCTTCTGCTATTGATCGTAAGTGTGTCACCGTAGTCCGGCTATATAAAGTATGACTTTACCCGTGGAATGTTTTATTTGCAACGCACGGTATGCATAAATTATTAAATAGGTTTTGTAAAATGCTCTTTGGTAATTTATGCATAAAGGACAAGGCAAAAGTAAAACTGGAGAATAAAAAAAATTAAAAAGTTTTACACCCTCCATACTGGCCCAAAATTTTAAACATGTTGCCCTGATTCTAAAATAATAATATAATTCATAGATCTCATCGTCAATTGCAACTTTTACAATGGCACCAAAAAAATCTATCGCGGTAAAAAAGATACGACCATTAAAAGAATAATAATATACTGGGTGTCCCTGGAAGTATGGGTCAAATCGAATAGTGGCGGGACCAAGGTCATTCCCAAACTTTTTAACCCTTTGAATGTCGGTGAATTACTTTTTTTTTTCTTTCAATCACTTCGCACAATGCTCAAAGAAAAATCATAAAAAAATTATCAGGGCTATCAACTCAATTTTTTTTCCAAGACATTGTAGAAAAATGGACCTTTCCAGTGGTAATACTTTTAAAAACGCAGCTAAAAAACATGTGTTCAATAAGAAAAAAAAAATACTGCAAAAACTACGTTCTTGCAAAAAAAAAAAATAATTTTCAATCAAAAATTTTATTCTATTGCACCGACTTTCTCAGGGTTAAATCGTATGGAAATGACCTTGTCCACGCCCCTATTCGATTTGATCCATACTTCCATGGACACCCTGTATTTACAAAGGGATTATACTTGTTTTATTTACATTAAAGTGAAAATTTTGGGTCAAGCTTCTAGGGAAGAGTTGCATTATCCTTTGACTAACAATAGCCCAAGCTAAACAATAATTCTAAGAATAAGCTAAATAAATGAAACGAGTTTAGGAATTACAGGAAAATCGTTAAGGAAATCTAGGTAAAAGGAAATCCAATAATAATAATTGTAAATCGCCATGTTTGCTCGCCAGTATAAGTTGTGGGATAGCGGCTACTAGATCCAGTTTTTCACAACCTCTCGTCGTGCTACAGTCGCATCAAAATCGAAGTACGAGTAACACTTAAATAATTTATTTCAAACGGACGGACTCGACAGACGTTGTCGTGCCCGAACACGATCGCAGTGCCACCTACCGAGTCCGAACCGAAAAAATTTCGTCAAAGTTGGTCCAGCCGATTAGAAGTTCAGTGAACACGTAACAAAAGAATTATATGTATAAAGATAGACACTTCTGAGCATCAAAATGTCCAACACGTGTGTCTACATAGTTCTTCTAATCGGGATATTCGTCGCACCGTCTCTCCAAGTATCATGCAACGGCTATGATTTCGAATCCAGCCATCATTGTTATGGACAATGCTACGACGCCTGCGTAAGGGGATATGCAAATGGTTGTTCAATGGACCTTTGTTACCCACGTTTTGGAGGAACATGCCAGCATTCGCACGGTTTTCTGAGAGCCTCTGTGTGCTATTGTGAGGGGCCATCGAAACCATGCAGGTCTGCAAGTTCGGAAGACTGGGACTAAGGTTTTAGAATCATCTGGAGCTGCAGATCCTTAATTGAAAATCGACGCTGTGATTGCGAGGGAAGTGCTAATACTAGGACACACTCGTTTTTTTTTTATCTTTTGACAAATCTTTGAATTGTGCTTTTGTGTATTTTGTTGTGACACTTAACAAATGTTATTTCTATAGCTACCTATGTAATTTATTAATATTAGGTACTTTATAAAATGTGACTTCGTTTTTAGCCTCTATAACGCGTGTTTTAAAGAAACTGAAGACTATTAGGTGTATTTTAGTTGTTCGGGGTCATAATTATGACCCAACAATCTTGTTCTGTGTGCTAGCCAAGTTTTTATTCAAAGTTTAAACTTATTTTTGCGTTGTTTACAAATCGATGACGAGTTATAAATCCCACCAAGACCACTTTTTTCTTTTTTGCGTTCTAATCTAAAATTAATCATTCTAATTACTTAAGTATTAAATATGTTTAAATATAATTCTGTTTCATTTACCTAATGGAAAATGATACTGCCCTTATTGTCATACTATTGGGTGACCAATTCGGAAGTATACAACTTTAAATTAAGGTTATTTTTATTCTAAACGAAAATTACCAGTTATTACCAACGGCGCCCGTTCATGAACATGAAACGTGGATCAGCACCATTCAGCTTAACCATTTTTTAGGGAACCGAATGATCCAACACACGCGCCACTATCAATAAGACATTTAATAGAGCAGGACATACTCTCGACTGCCATGCTTTTCAAGTGAACATACAGTGGCCTCCAAAAGCTAGTTGACATTTTTCCACTTCAGCTTTGATGCCACATTATATTTTAAAATAAAAAAAATAATCAGGTACTCTTAAGGGGTTACTTGATTTTTTAAGACAAGTCAAATGTAGTTGAATTAGTCAATAAAAACGTTATATCAACTGCTATAACATTTGGATCACTAGAATTTTAATTCATAAATTGGTACCTATATTTCAAAGCTGAAGTGGAACAATGTCTTTTGGAGGCAACTGCACATCATACTCGTAATAAAAGACCTAATAAAAATATATAATAATACCTAAACGGATCCATTGTACCTATTCACATTAACAAAATGGAAAAACTGCTTCAAAAATAATACAAAACTGTAGTTTACAATGCATTTGAGAGATGAATAAAATGTTACTAACAAAAAGAAAGAAGATCATTTTAATATCTATTGAAAACTTGATCAAATAAAAATAAACATCTAGTTCGTAAAAAAAAGGGAAGCATCACTTCCAAATATTGAAATTTTACGATATAACGATCGAACTTGTAATACGCATGTCTACATAGTGTGCGTTTAATGCAATGTTTCGGATTTCAATGTTTTCTCGTTTAGTTGAAAAATAACGAGTGGTATTTCATTATAACATTTTACAATAAGAGAAGTCTATACTTTAGACAATCTGTAACGTGGTTTATTTAATTTGTTCCAACTTTTAGTGTTATTCCCCTCAACGATTACACAATGACCCCGGGTAGGCTTAAAAGTCGTAAGAGCTTGTTACGCTCTACCCAAACCATCCAGGACAAACCACCCAAACAGAGAAGCAGATTGTGGGAAGAGAAGCATCCACCACCGCCCGACTTCGGTAATTAAACCCTAGGAAGATTTGCCTGCCGGCCGTGATCTGCAGTGGCCTATATGGTAAGCTCTCAAACGATTACGTACCCAACTAAGCCGCTGCAGACATAATTTATCACCATCGACACGAAAAAGAGAAGTAGTTTTATTAGTTACTCAACTTTTAACGAAATGACAAAAATAAATCATTCTTATCTGTATTGTGCGAGCTACAAGTAAAGATGGGTATAGGTCAGCAACACCTAAATACATAATTTAAACGTGTTCCTAACAGCTTAAATAAGACGTATAAGGTACCCACATTTTCCATAGTTATGTATTACGTAAAACTCACTCATTCTGTTCACTGTATTGTGGTTAGTTTCATAATACGAGTAATAAGGTATAAATAAATAATTAACTTAGCCTTACTAAACTTGAGGAAAACTAAGTTTAAGTACTTTGTTATACTTATATTAAATGTAAAATTACCTACAAAACTATTTACAAAAAAAATAAACAAAATTCGTTTAATTCAGGCAATATAAATGTCCATATTACATTATTTTAAAACTATGTTAGTGATAGAGATCTGTTAATGTAAGTATTTAAGTAACATAAAAATAGAAATAAATTATTGAAAATAAATTACAATTAAATTGAAATTTTGAAAATAATCTAAAATGAAAATAAAAGAATCAGGTAACATGTAGCCTGATGAGCCTTCCCGCAGCTGTCAATACTGGTCTATCTGCAATCGTTTTTCCTTATTTATAAATAAAAATAAATACTGACACAAAAAAAAATGTTTTCGATCTTGATTTGTAATTTAATTTATAAAAAACAGCGATTAGAGAATAAATAGAAATTGCTAATGAAATATATGATTGCGCGAAGAAAGTGGAAATGGACGGGCCACATAGGGCGTAGAACAGATGGGGTAGAACAGTGCTGGACCAAGACCTGCCGGTTGATTCTGGAAAAATCTCACCGTGATAACTAAGGTGAAGTGAGCTTAGAGTGAGCTGTGATTCATGCTGACGCTATATATATTATATTGACACTATTGACGACTCACTCCACGCTCACTTCACCCAAGTTTTCACGGTGAGATGGTTACAGAATCGCATGGCTGGTAGTGGAAGTGTGGGCAGACAGCCGATGAGGTGGACCGACGACCTGGTCAAGATTGCTGGACGACTCTGGCTTAGGAGAGCTCGAGACAGAGAAAACGCGGCAGAGGAAACGTGGCATGCATTGCAGGATGCTTACACTCAGCATTGGGTGGCGAAAGGCTGAAGAAGAAGAAGAAGAGAATAAAATATGACTAGCAGAGGTTGAAGCTGAATTCGTCTCTGCGGGGGATTCTTTCCTGCAATACAAAAAAACGTTTCAAAAACAAATAAATATCCTGTTTATTATTTAACTAAGCCCAGGTTCGTACGACGTATTTTTATCGAAGCGATTTTCTTTTCGTCCAGTGGATTTTCAACGTCTCCTTAGCGCCAAGAGTTAGAAACCCAACCGTGGGTTTTCTTGACGCACTCTTTTGATTTCTCAATGCTCGGCTCAATACCGAGAGGTCAAAATCGAGTGCGCGAAAAAAACTAGCCCGTGCGTACCCAGGGCTAAGTGATTAATGTCCACCAGTCATAGTCATAATAGCCCGTGGCCACGAGCTAAACGCTCAAGCGACCTGCGTCTTGCGAAAACGAATGCCGAGAAGTCAAAAGACAGAAGTTATTTGAGCTACGATTTCATATTAGGTCATCCCACTTCCAGTGTCATATTTTTTTAATATTATTATTTTACAAAAACTGACTACTATACTATATAACCTTGTGACACTAATCAATAATCTCCACCACTATCAATCACTCGCTCCCAGACTGCTGGCAAATCTTAAACACCATTTAAAGTACCACTTTCATTTAATTCATCAATAATGCTCTTTAGTTTAATATCTAACTCTTTTTTGCGAAATATATGATTGAAATTGTATCGAGTACCCGACAATTTCCTCTTCATATGGCCAAAACAACTGAAATCACAAGGATTCATATCCGGGGAATATGGCGGCTGAATAATTTCAATCCATCCTTTATCTTCAATTAAATTCTGAACTATTTTGATTTGTGCGGTCTGGCGTTATCATGTAAAATTATAGGACTCGTTATATGATGTTCGTCTGCCCAAATAGGAATATTTTCTTCTAAAAATGACTTATATCGCTCTCCAGTCATAGTTGTATTTTCATCATAAGTTCTCCAAAAAGGAATGCCTCTGACATCCATAGCTACTATTAGTAGTATTTTTCGTTCATGTAGCTCTGCACATGGTAAATGTTCAGCTGAAGTGCCCGGTTCCACCCAACATCGTGACTGATGTCTTTGACGAGGAGTATAAAATTCGACCCAAGTTTCATCAAGGCATATGAATCTATTAAGTATATTTTTCTTACGGCGATACCACGATAAATGGCTACGCGCAATTTCATAACGAAACTCCTTCTGATCCGTGTTCAGAGTGTGGGGCACCCACACTGCACTTTTATTGACCAGACATAAATCCTCCGTGAGTACTCTATGTATAGTGGAATGAGGAATGTTCAGATGAGTGGAGAGATCACTGACACTGACCCTACGTGACTGACGAAGTGCTTCCTTGATTTTGTCCCTTGCTTCTAATCTAGTCGATGATAATGATCGAGGTGCTCGCGGCTCATCTTCAGCTGTGGTTCTTCCTTGTTTGTACATTTCAAGCCATCGCTGTACCGTTCTTTTATTTAAGGCGTTACGACCAACACACTTTACCAGTAAGTCGTGCGCAACTCCTCCAGAGTAGTTGAGTAAAGCACAAAACTTTAGAAATATACGTTGCTCCACTACATTAATAGATTTTTTTAAATCTTCCATTTTAAATCAATGCACGTCTTGACAATACAACACACCAAATTAAACTAACATGATTGTACAAGACAACACATGTATTAACTATTGCATACCATTGCGAAATACATAAATGGGTCAAACACAAAAACGCGTGAAAAAGTGTTCAGGTTATATAAATTCCAGGTGTACATTATTAGAGCATGTTTGTGTTTTTATTACTTAAGATTAAGTTGTCGGCATACTATATTTGATCTTATTTTATTTATAAGAATAAATTTATTAATTTTCTGCTTTCGTTTATAGCAAAATGTCTCCTACTGTAGACTGTTCGGATACTTAGCACCTCAATTTGATAGATGTTTAAAAATATTTCAGGAACAATAAATACATTCTTTTAATGTGAATGTACGTAAAAAATAAACAACTTTTCATATTAGCGTAGATAAAAAAATCAGCTATCCATATTTACGAATAAAAACATATAAACATATTGTTCTAATATTTGTAGTCTTCTACTGTAGACACGTAAAACTCACACAATTTTAAATATTTCGAACACACCTAATATATTTTTTGGGTTATGTTGGCATCACTGCTTCAAATGTCGCTCATTCGTTCGTATTTTTCTTAAATGGCGTCTGCGTCGGTGAAAAAATACTGCTAATAAAGGATACACAAGATTTTGGTCGTGTTTTGAAGATCTTTTCTGTGTTACGTATATATTGGTAAGTAGATAATTAAAAATTATATGAATCGTAAGCGTTTATGTGCATTAGGGATAGGTTTGCAAAATCCAACATGCTTTCATTCTTACCTCAAAATATTTTAAGATATCTTTTCTATTTTACATTATGTCTTTCCTGTAGACATCTTTCCTGTAGATGCATGTGTGTAAAATAAGTTTCACTCTGGCTGAAACATCTTTTTTCCTGTAAAAGACATTCGTGTGACTGGAAGCATGGATCCTTAAAATGTATGGAAATGATGTAAATATTGTTACAGTTACGATGCCACGGGCAAGTACAAATAGGATTCAGCTTTCTGAGGAAGACAAAAAAAGGCGCAGGCGTCATCAAAAGAAGCTCGGTATACGTCTTGTACATGCCAAAATGGATGAAGCAGCATTAGAAGAAAGAAGAAGACAGGATAGGGAAAGATATCGACGAAAAAAAGAACAAGGCAAAATTAAAACTATTAAAGACTGCACCCCTAGAGAACAACGACAAATCAGAAAAATATGGAAGGAAAAGACCAAATTAAGACGTCAGAAGGAAAAAAATAGTAAAAATGCTTTGCATTTCGCTGAGCAGAATACTCCACCGTCGAGTCCTTCATGTTTGCGTATTAATGTTGGGAATGCTATTGTGAAACGCAACGCGTGAAAATTAAGAATCGAAAATAAGTACCTAAAAAAAAAATACTTGTGATTGAAACTAAATTGGCAAAGTACCGTATGAGAGCTATTCGATCTTGTAATAGAGAAAACAAAGAAAATAAAGTTTCTCAAAGGAAGTTTAAGAAGGCGCAAGAAAGTATAATTTATTGGAATTTCTACAGGAAAGATGTCCGTTCTGTGGGCAATTTTTTATCATTTCTTATTTTCTAAAATAGTTGAATTTTCAAACTTTATTCTGTCATGTAACGAACGTGTTTTTATTTTGATCATTATAAATTAAGTTCTGTAAACAAATCATAAAACGTGATGACATACTAAGGTTTATGTTCTTATCTGTAGACAATTAGGTCTTTTCTGTGGCCTTATAAAAATGAAAATTGTTATTTTTCGAAAGAATATGTAATACTGACCTATATCGATATTATTAAGAATTATAAGAGACTGTTACACGAATAAAGGTTGATTTTCAGACTCATATCTGAGGTTTTATTTTTTGGAAATGATGAATTACATATTTTGTGTTTGACCCAAATATTGGAAATAAAAAATATGACACTGGAAGTGGGATGACCAAATAGAACAGCGCCTACATAGCGTCTGCAATTTACCGGCGAATGACGTCAATGAAACGTTGTTTATGAAAGTAGGTTGGTGTCTCCGTGGTTGGTGTGTTTTCCTCGAGAGCGTTTTTAACAAAGTAAAGTCACACCCCGTCATTTTGATACAAGCCGTCACGGGGGCCTGTGCGTCGCGGCCACCGCTCTTCCAGGAAACCTAGAAGGACCTGCGCACATAGGGTACGGCAGGGCATTTTATCTTTACCCAAAATAAATTCATACGTATCTAGTGCTAACAAGATACTGATTGCAATCTTTAGAGATTATTAACCCCAAGGCATCAAAGGGACTTTGCGGCATTGAAGAGCGCGCTAGAGGATGCCGCGGCTGGATGCGACGTGATACAACATGAGGTAACGGCACGTTGCAACGGCATGCTTAGGGACGCCAAAGCAAGCGACGGTATGCGCTGGAGTCCTCTAACGTCGCGCGGTGTCGCAATGCAAGCGAGTGCATGCACACCATAACACCACATTCCTGCCCGTGATGGCTACCGGCATGCCGTGGCAAAATCCCCTGCTCTGCCATCCTTGGTGTGCGCTGGCCCACGGCATGCCATGGGATGTCTCGGTAGCGGCCGGCATGCCACGGTATTTAATAGGCCGCTGACAATACCAGTGTGCGCTGGCTGGTGGCAAAATCCCTTGCCCTGCCGTCTCCAGTGTGCCTGACTTTTAGAGCATGCCGTGAGTCACCGCGACGCGACTTGCGGATCGACGGACGAAAACAAATGACGCGCGCGCGTTTCGCTTGACGCAAGTTGCATCGCTCTAGACCGTGATCTGGTTCCTTAAGTACTAGGAAAACCAGACAACTGTCAGAGGGTCGGTAATAGGAAAGGTGTTATGGGCTTTCCATAGTTCATGGAGAAAACATAAGTGTCGTAACATGAAAAAACAAAAGTCCCATTTACGGTCAACCGTACGTTCCTGGTCACACACATATACCTGGTCAACAAATCATCAAGATGACGTGACCTCTAACTAGGCGTTTGCCTGTATCTTGGGAGTCAGAAATGACAGACAGCACCTTTTTTTCTTCACCATTTCCTTGCGATTTAGCAGGAACTGACGGAAAAACTCCCCGGCAACAACTGTTCCATCCCATCCGATCCTTAAGAGTACATATGTTGCAGTTTTGGTGATATTGGGCGATCTGGATCTCGGTATCTATATGACCTAAGAGTTTGCTATTTGCACACATTAAACTAGGACTTAAAATCTTTAAATCTGTTGAAGCAAAAACACGATTCTCAAAAAAACTCTCGATACAAAAAAAACGAAAACCTCGTTTTGCACTTATTTTGCGTTAGATCTCCGAAACCTTTATATTTTGGGTGTGAGTCACGTGTGTGTCACGTGTGTGTCACGTGTGGTTGGGTGTGCGTCACGTGTGAGTCACGTATGTTTGGGTGTGGGTCACGTGTGAGTCACGTGTGTGTCACGAGTTTTTGGGTGTGGGTCACGTGTGTGTCGAGTGTGGTTGGGTGTAGGTCACGTCTGAGTCACGTGTGTTTGGGTGTGGGTCACGTGTGTGTCACGTGTGTTTGCGTGATGGTCACGTGTGCATGAATGTAAGCCACGTGTGTTTGGGTGTGGGTCACGTGTGTGTCGAGTGCGTTTGGGTGTGGATCACGTGTTTGTCACGTGTGGTTGGGTGTGGGTCACGTGTGTGTCGCGTGTGGTCGGGTGTGGTTCACGTGTGAGTCACTTGCGTTTGGGTGTAGATCACGTGTATGTTACGTGCGTTTGGGTGTGGATCACGTGTGTGTAACGTGCGTTTGGGTGTGGGTCACGTGTGTGTCCCGTGCGTTGGTTGCGGGTCACGTGTGTGTCACGTGTGTTTGGGTGTGGGTCACGTGTGTGTCACGTGTGTTTGGGTGTGGGTCACGTGTGTGTCAAGTATGTGGGCGAGTGGGTCACGTGTGTGTCACGTGTGTTTGCGTGATGGTCACGTGTGCATGACTGTAAGTCACGTGTGTTTGGGTGTGGGTCACGTGTGTGTCACGTGTGTGTCACGCGTGTCTGGGCGTGGGTCACGTGTGAGTCACGTGCATTTGGGTGTGGGTCACGTGTGTGTCATGTGTGTTTGCGTGATGGTCACGTGTGAAAGAATGTGAGTCACGTGCGTGTCATGTGTGTATGCCTGTGGGTCACGTGTGTGGGCGTGCAAGTCAAGTGTCTGTCACGTGTGTTTGCGTGATGGTCACGTGTGCATGAATGTAAGTCATGTGTGTTGGCGTGCGGGTCAAGTGTGTGTCACGTGTGTTTGCGTGATGGTCACGTGTGCATGAATGTAAGTCACGTGTGTTTGGGTGTGGGTCACGTGTGTCTGGGCGCGGGTCACGTTTGAGTCACGTGTGTTTGGGTGTGGGTCATGTGTTTGTCACGTGTGTATGCGTGTAGGTCACTTGAGTGTCACGTCTGTTTGGGTGTGGGCCACGTGTGTGTCACGTGTGGTTGGGTGTGGGTCACGTGTGAGTCACGTGTGTTTTTATGTGGGTCACGTGTGTGTCACGTGCGTTTGGATGTGGGTCACGTGTGTGTCACGTGTGTTTAGGTGTGGGTCACGTGTGTGTCACGTGTGGTGGGGTGTGGGTCACGCCTGAGTCACGTGTGTTTGGGTGTGGGTCACGTGTGTGTCACGTTTGTGTCACGTGTGTCTGGGCGTGGGTCACGTGTGAGTCACGTGCGTTTGGGTGTGGGTCACGTGTGTGTCACGTGTTTTTGGGTGTGTTTTGTGTGGGTCACGTGTGTGTCACGTGCGTTAGGGTGTGGGCCACGTGTGTGTCACGTGTGTTTGGGTGTGGGTCACGTGTGTGTCACGTGTGTTTGGTAGAGGGTCAAGTGTGTCACGTGTGTATGCGTGATGGTCACGTGTGTATGAATGTGAGTCACGTGTGTTTGGTTGTGGGTCACGTGTGTGTCACGTGTGTATGCCTCTGGGTCACATGTGTGGGCGTGCGGGTCAAGTGTCAGTCACGTGTGTGTCACGTGTGGTTGGGTGTGGGTCACGTCTGAGTCACGTGTGTTTAGGCGTGGGCCACGAGTGTGTCACATGTGTATGCGTGTAGGTCACGTGAGTGTCACGTGTGTTTGGGTGTGGGTCACATGTGTGTCAGATGTGTTTCAGTGTGGGTCACGTGTGTGTCACGTGTGGTTGGGTGTGGGTCACGTCTGAGTCACGTGTGTTTGGGTGTGGGTCACGTGTGTCTGGGCGTGGGTCACGTTTGAGTCACGTGTGTTTGGGTGTGGGTCATGTGTTTGTCACGTGTGTATGCGTGTAGGTCACGTGAGTGTCACGTCTGTTTGGGTGTGGGTCATGTGTGTGTCACGTGTGGTTGGGTGTGGGTCACGTGTGTGTCACGTGAGTTTGGGTGTGGGTCACGTGTGTGTCACGTGTGTTTGGGTGTTGCTCACGTATGTGTCACGTGTGTTTGGGTGTGGATCTTGTGTGTGTCACATGCGTTTGGGTGTGGGTCACGTGTGTGTCACGTGTATTTGGGTTTGGGTCACGTGTGTGTCACGTGTGTTTCCGTGATGGTCACGTGTGTATGAATGTGTGTCACGTGTGTTTGGGTGTGGGTCACGTGTGAGTCACGTGTGTTTGGGTGTGGGTCACGTGTGAGTCACGTGTGTTTGAGTGTGGGTCACGTGTGTGTCACGTGTGCTTGGGTGTGGGTCACGTGTGTGTCACGTGTGTTTGGGTGTTGGTCATGTATGTGTCACGTGTGTTTGGGTGTGGATCTTGTGTGTGTCACATGCGTTTGTGTGTGGGTCACGTGTGTGTCACGTGTATTTGGGTTTGGGTCACGTGTGTGTCACGTGTGTTTCCGTGATGGTCACGTATGTATGAATGTGAACAATCAACTAAAAGTGTAACGAAGGGTTACAGTCGTGCCAATACGGCCTTAATATAATATAATTGAAACTTGTAGTATATTGTTCTCATGAAATTGATACATTGTCAACATAAATACCGACGCGAGTGTATATAGGTAGATAGTACGTAACAATGCCTACCTATTTGCAAATACGATTAGTTAGCTTAGCCTATTAATAAACTGCATTTAAACATCACAGAGTCGCAATCGTACGTACAATGATTCAATATGTATGACGTCACCAACATTAAATAATGTCTGGATGTCGCATCGTCCGGTTTGCATCAAGTAAACTCGTTATCAATCTCATACAACTCACAATAAATTTTCATTATCATCGTTATCACCATCAACTCTGCCTATAATAGCTACTGTTGGTAAGAGATCTGTCCAAAGTTATGCTGAGGCATTCCATCAATTTCCACTTTCCCTATTCCAATTTATTTTGGGTCGGCGCAGCACGTCTTCTTCTTCCATACCTCTATCAGCCGTCATGTCAGTATTTCAACTCCTTTCTAGACATATAGTCTTATACACAATACATTAATCGTTTCATCTTTTCCTGCTTTAGACAACTTTATTAATACTAAGAACTTTCCTTACGACATGTCCCATAATAAAAAATATAGAGATGCAAGCCACGACACTCCACCGAAATCAATTACCAAATACAAATGATTAACGAATATATATTTTCAATTACAATATTTATGAGCTGCATCCGGTTAGACTGGAATCCGACCCCAACATACATAGTTGGAAAAGGCTAGGCAGAAAAAAAAAATACAATATTTATGATCTACGAATTCACAAATTTTGCTGTCGGGTTTTTCCTGAGATATCGTTTAAGATTGAAAGAAGTAGGAAAATAGACTGTAAAAAAAAAAAAAAAAAATTATAGAAAATTGGTATATTACTGTGTAATTATTAATGTGAAGGGGAAAACCCTTTTTTTTGAGAAACAAAAAATCAACATGATAATCGTCCAAGCGTCATATTTTTTAGCGTTTTATTCTATTTTCGAGAAACTGACTTATCCTGTTTTAAGAAGTTTATTAATACCTACAATAAAAAACAACATTTTTAAAGACAATTTATTTAATTTCATCAGTGCCACAACACAAGAACATATTAAAGTAGAAATCGAACGCCTGTCTCATCCTAATTAACAATGTCTACTGAGATTCTTAACAAGAACTATTTCCTACGAAATACTTTGTACGTAATAATACCATACGGTATAATAATAGTTGCAATAATAGCACGGAGAAGAACACAGCTTTTTATTATTGCATTATTTCATATTGTTCGCTGCAATCGGAAGTATCGAAATCTCAAAGCTTGTTAGTGACACGGAATGTGATAGGATTAGTCCACAAAAAGTTATATACAGTCTAACAGATGTGACTCGAGAAGTAATGACGTAAGACCCAACTAAAGCAGCGCTATTTAATGCCAAGAAGTTAAGCATCAGTAGTTAGATCACTTGACTAAAATGTACATTTCTTCTGCCATTATTTCTCGAGAACATGTTAGACATATATTGATAATAAGCGATTACGCCTCCCTACGCGATTCCAATGACTCCGCAAGCCACATCTCCTCCGGCGTTTCCAGTCTTCTTGGAGTCGGGGTGATCAGTCCTGCCATAGTCGTCCGTGCCTGCATGGAGAACCAGGGCCCTGCCGATGATGTTGTGCTTGCCGTTCAGCTTAATCTTGTGGTCAAGGAAGTCGATGTTGGCCGTTTTCTTGTCGTCAAACTTGATGTTGCCGAGGTCACCGACGTGACTGTTCTCGTCATGGGGATGGCCGTGGTCATTCTGGAGATTTAAGATTTAAATTGAGTCGTTGTTTTTTACGAATAATCTTACTCGGCGTTGTAATTTTAATACCAACAAGCCAGAAATACAGAGATGGTACGTTGGCTGTTGTATTTCAGTCAAGACTACCTTTTGTTAATTTAAAACACAGTTGAATAAGAGGTGCAGTGCGCGGCCGCTGTTTAGGCACATGTAGTATATGACACAAACACCGTTCTACAAAGCAGAACTTTTAACAAACCGAACAGCCGATTTCTTTGTTTCTTTGGTAGAGTATTTAACTCATGGCAATATTACAATAGAGAAAAGGAACACCTACTCCGTTAGGGTTGAAGTGATCGCCGGTGAAACCGCAGCCCTTAGTGATGTCTCCGGTCTCGTGGATGTGGAAACCGTATTCACCGGCTGGCATGCCGGTCACGGTGCCGGTGATGCGCAGTTTGCCGTCGTCTTGCCGGGTGAAGGTAACGCTACCGGTAACGCCGTCACCGTCCAACCGGACGATCGCGCGCTTCACTACCTGAAGTACGGAAAATGATGGTCAGTAAGAGGACAGAGAA
Source organism: Eremobia ochroleuca (assembly GCA_949629135.1). Classification (NCBI taxonomy): domain Eukaryota; kingdom Metazoa; phylum Arthropoda; class Insecta; order Lepidoptera; family Noctuidae; genus Eremobia; species Eremobia ochroleuca. The sequence goes on along the minus strand of OX451396.1, from coordinate 2,855,982 downwards.
AGACAGAAAAACGAGAGAATGAGAAAACAGCAAGACAAGTCAGCAAGAGAACAAGACACAGAACAATATTTTGGCGGATTGGTACCTATAAAATAGAAATAAATAAAATTGAAGTGCCCGTTTGTAATGTCCAATTGATTTTTTTCACATGTCCAAAACAACCATTCAGCTGGCAGGGGGGACTTGACTCTAACAAAAATTAGCACTTTAAAGCCTAATATTTCACAAAAGGATCCCTGAATCGAAAAAATATTTTTACAAACACACAATATTTTTGAGAGACCTATCCAACGATACCCCACATCATGGGGTAGACGAGAAAAAAAAAAACCATCCCCATTAGCGTGTAGAGGAGGTGTCCTAAAAAAATTGTTTTATTTTTCATTATTTTAATAACTGCTTTCTCGGCGTGATTAATATGTACATCCATGCCAAATTATAGCTTTCTAGTACTAAAAGACTGAACTAAAGCTGCGGAAGGACTGACGGACGGACGGGCAGACGGACATGGCGAAACTATAAGGGTTGCTTGTTGACTATGGAACCCTAAAAACGTTGTCATAGATAGTATTGATAGACCACGACAGATATGCTACTGATTTTTAATATGGAATGGGAACGATCAATTATCCAAAGCGTGAGAAATGAAGGAACATTTCACATTTTATGAAAGATATATTTATTCAGCATTAAAATAATATGTAAGTAAATAATAACTAATACCTACTTAATTAATAATAATTATAAATAATAATAATAATATTCCACAACTTTCACACAACGCCATCTAGTCCCAAACTAAGCAGAGCTTGTGCTATGAGTACTAGACAACTGATAAACATACAAATATATTTCTAAATACATACATATTATAGATAAATTACACCCAGACAAAGAACAAATGATCGTGCTCATCACACAAACATTTGTCCTAGGTGGGAATCGAACCCACGACCTTGCGCATAGCAGTCAGGGCTACTGACCACTAGACCAACAGGCCTGTCAAATTTATGAAATAGGTTGGGTAAAGCCAAAGTTACAAAGAAATTCTTACTTGTTCTTCATCAGCAGGCGCGGCTGACGCGCACGCAACGGCCGCAGCCACAAACAGGAAAATCTTGAACATCCTTAATTTATCTGAAAAAATCGAACAAAAACTCTTTTACCCAAACATTTTTCCTCAAAACCCAAAAAAAAAAATCCAACAATATTGAACATGGGTTATTCAGGTTACTTTAAAGAGTTTTACGACTTTTATAACCTAGGAATAAATTATAATTTGCAAGATTTTTTGCATATTGCACAACAATATTTTACCGACTTATCCTGTTTACCTTTATGTAAAATGGCCAGTATAAAAATGGTGTTTTCTTTTAATTTTCCTTAAATGGCCATAAAGCGTAGGTACTGTTGCAATACGGTATCTACCTGGGTATTTTATTTCTTAACTCATGTACTTATTGTGTTCACGTTCTAGAACTTACAAAATTAACAATGTAGTTAAGAAAAACAACACCCAAAGCAAGTTTTCATAATTGGCCTGTAATTGCTGAATGTCTTGGAAAATTTATCATTTACAAACATAATTATATTTATATAAGGCCCATAGCAGGTGGCGTTCTGTAGTTTCTGCCTACCCCTACAGGAAGAAAGCGGCAGTCATGTACGTATGTATGTACGTATAAACGTATAAACCTATCTTGTTTTGAGTAAATAAATAAATAAATAAAAAATCTAGGTATGTTACCTACCTACTTAGGTTTACCTTACTTACCTACCTTACTGTGAAAGGTTTATCTTCGCTCAAAAAGTTTCCTTACAATCCTACATAAGGATAGTAAATCTTGACGATTCATGAATCATATTAGCGTACATAAATAATGCATGACTTTTTAAAATCTACTACACTCCGATGTCGCGAAATTTCCTAAAGATCGGTAAAAATAGAAAAAGTAATTGTGTCTCATTAGTGGCACTTGCGCTAATAGGTAATAATAAAATTAAAATAATTTCCTTAGTCATACGAGTTAGTAAAGAATAGGTTGCAACCGCAGAGGTCATTCTGTACTATATGTATACCTATACTAACAATTATTATTTGACTAAAAAAAAAAAAAAAACGAAGGTGTGGAAGAGAATTGGGTGAAAGACGTTAGAAAAAAGACGGAAAATAAAATACAATAATTAAGAAGAAATCAGCGGTTTCATTCAAGAAAAATTGAGCTAATCCCACAACTTTTTGGGATTAGCTTATTATTTTTTTTTCCCTTTGATCATTTGCCCTCCTTTTTATATACTTGTACATATTATTATTTTTATTTTAAGTCTTTTAGCTTTTTAATTAATTAAAACAATTTAGACAGTAGAATTTATTTGACTTAGATACCCAAGATACTCATTTACTCAGTTCAGTAACGTTAATAGGTTTTATTGGGATGTCCTCTCTCGTGTGGTTTGTCATCAACTTGGTTATACTTGTATTTATTGATAATCCTTCCTTTTAAGTGGTAAAAGTCACAACTCTAGGCGAAAGAAAACGAAGTAATATCGCGGGCAGGCGATGCGAGGTGACAAAGTGGATTGGACAAGAAATATCACGCGGACGAAGTCACGGGCAGAAGCTACTTGCGAATAATAAAGCTAAAGAATTTGTTTGTTTGAACGCGCTAATCTCTAGAACTACCAGTGGGATTTGAAAAATTCATTTTGCTTTTAATTGCCCAGTTTTTGAGAAAGGTTATAGGCTATTTTTCATAACGCTACAACCGTTAGGAGCCAAGCATAGCGAAAAAAAGTCAGAAAGAACACAGCAAAAACCAGGCAATAGCGCGATGGCTCGGATGAAGTCGAAATCAATGTGCAATCATCAACAACCAGAACCCAAATTATTTACTGGGACCAATGGGACTTCAAAATAAAATTACTAAATTATTCCCGTTCGTCCCACTAAGAAATCAGTGGGATAAATGGGAATAAACGTAATATTATTTATGAAATTCCCGTTCGTCCTACCCATGGGACGAAGGGGAATACACGTAGAATTTACCTACCTAGAATATATAGGGTGACTGGTAATTAGTGACCGATACTTAAACACATGATTCTACTCATCATTACAAACAACTTTTACTATCGGACCAAATCCGAAATCGCGAAAAAAAAATCAGCTGTTCCCTACATTTCCTGTTCGTACGAGTCGTCAAAATGTAGGGAACAACTGATTTTTTTTCGTCATTTCGCTTTTTGTCCCATTATAAAACTTGTTTGTTGTCATGTGTTTAAGTATCGGTCACTAATTACCAGTCACCCTATATACTTCATTCTAGAACATTCAAGAATCACAACAGAAGACACGTAATACATATCATTAGAAACAGCTCACAAAGAAGCGACTTACCTGGGCGGAGGGAAGCAGTGAATGGATGAGCTTGCTCTGTGCAGGGGACTGTAGTGTCAGACACATTCGTAGGTACTCGATATATACTCCAAATGCTCAGCCATTAGGTCAGGGATATCGGCAGAAGTTCCACTTTGAACCAGCTTTGTGTTTGGTGAAATAATTTGGTGAGGAAAGGTCGGAATAACGATTTGTTTGACTACATTAAATAAATGATAAATGATTTATTTTCTATAAGTAGGTTTGTACAAACACTTTTACATGTCAATCATATTTTTTTAAACTAGATGAGGTCGGCGTTTCCTATCTGACTACTCTGAGAAGAAAGGCCGAAACAAACTCAGAGGTCACAGTCTCTTTTAAAGTCCAGACATAATCTTGGTCAGATCATGTGAAGACCATGCAGATTGGTGTCTGAAATGGTCTTTTGAGTAAAGAACCACACAGATTGAGCGGACCTGTCCAGTCAGTGCACGCATTTGTCAAAAATTGTGCAGCTCATCTCAGAACTTTAGGAGCCTTACGATTCGACGAACAATACCAATGAAAGGACATTTGGGTAGGCCGCATATTACATAGAACACTTAATCGATACCTATAATAAAACAATAAACAATGAAATCGTTCATTATCTAGATATGGATATACATATACCTACAATAAATATATACACAATAATTCAAATCACATTATTGATCAACCCGCTGCTCAATAATGTGATTTGAATTATTGAAATTCAGTACAATATTGCCCGGCTGCAACCCAGGACTGTAATGAATTACTGTGCTTGCATGACATATAATTTGACACTATCGGAGAGCCTCACGCCTATGTCCACTGCGATAGGCTGAGTTGATTGAGTAGGGGGTGTTTTATTTAAGCAATCTTTTTATTCATTTTTCCTTTATACTGCGTGATTTTTTTAGTCTCCAAATTTTTACAGGGTGTTCTACCCATCAATATGAACAACTTTAACTATGGGACCAACTCTGAAATGACGAAAAAAAAATCAGCTGTTTAATACAAAAGTTAAATGCCTACTTGACAAAAATGTACGAAACAGTTGATTTTTTTTTTCCTACTCTTATAGCCATCGATATTCATACTCAAAACTTTCCTCACAACATATTCCTCATAGGAAGTCTGAAACCAGTAACTGTGAGTGTGTACACAAATTTTCAGTTACTGGTTTCAGACTTCCTCTTATGTACTCACTAGCTGCGCTCCGCGCTTTCACCCACATAAGTCTCGATCCCGTAAGAATGTAAAAAGTATTCAGTATATGTTAATCCTGGTTATAAACTACCTGCGTGCCAAATTTAATCAAAATTGGTTCAGCCGTTTGAGCGTGAAGAAGTAACAAACACACACACACTCACAAACTTTCGCCTTTATAATATTAATAAGTGTGATTTCTTATTTTATCCATTCGTGTAACACCACACATCCTTCATACCATACTAATCTCAGCTGCATGCAATTGCCTTTCATTCATCCCTGTACAGTAGCTAACTACCACTGAAAAATAATAAAGATAAATACATGATATTGGAATTCCCCGAACCCCATCTACACTTCTGCTTATCACCTGTGTTGCGTGTCTCCAGTTCGATTAATGAAAAGAAACAAGGAAAATTGTTTAGAAGTCAAAGAGAAGAACCAGTTTTGTAGTTTTGGTTTTTACTGTTATAATTTAAGTAAGGGGCCCGTGGCTAAATAATAACAGCCGCACAGGTCGATCGATCAGGTTAAGCTACGCTTGCCACGGTTAATCTGTGGATGGGTGCCCATCTTTACATACCGAGACCCCTCCGTGCCTCGGAAAGCACGTTTAGCGTTTGGTCCTGGCTGTCATTTGTAGATCTTTGACAGTCGTTACGGGTAGTCAGAAGCCCGAAAGTCTGACAACCAGTCTTACCTAGAGGTATCGTATTACCCAGTAACTGGGTTGTGGAGGTCAGATAGGCAGTCGCTCCATGTAAAATACTGGTATCCAGCTGCATCCGGTTAGACTGGAAGCCAACCCCAACATGTTGGGAAAAGGCTAGGCAAATGATGACTGTTATAATTTTAGTGAATAGAATAAAGGCCAAGCGACTTTATTAATTAACTAGCTTCTGCTCTGACTAGCTTCGTCTCCCGACCCATCCTGTCACATCGCATCACCTGCTCGTAATAACTTCATTTACACTAAGCGTTCTTTCTGTTTTATAACTTGTTTTTCCTCGGCTCCTATGGATCTTAGCGATGATATCATTCCTCAAAAATCGGGCTATCAAGTGCTAAGAGAATTTTTCAAATCCGATTGGCAGTTTCAGAGATTAACGCGTCCAAACAAACTAACAAACGATTTGTTTATTTATTAGTATACAGGATGAAATTGAAAACATGCGACAAATCGAAATGGGAGATTTCACTCATCATTATGAACAACTTTTACCATGGGACCAAACCTGAAATTGCGAAAAAAAAAAATCAGCTGTTCCCTACATTTTGACGAGTTATATTGCGAACATAAAATGTAGGGAACAGCTGATTTTTTTTTCGCGATTTCTTGTTTTATCTCATAGTAAAAGTTGTTCACAATGATGAGTACAATCTCTCATTTCGATTTGTCGCATGTTTTCAATTTCAACCTGTATAAAATAAATAAATAAATAAATAAATAAATCCCTGGACATTTCACACAGCACCATTTGTCCCAAGCTAAGCAACCTAATGCTTGTGTTATGGTAACAAGATGGCTGATAAACTACTTATATACAATTTTTTTTTTTTTTTTTTTATAAATACATACATATTATAGATAGAAAAACACCCAGACTCGGAACAAATACATGTAGGTCATACAAATATTTGTTCCGTGCGGGAATCGAACCCGCGACACGCAGCGCAGCAGTCAATCGCTTAACCACTGCGCCAACCGTGCCGTCTTATTGTATAGATTTGAGATGATGTTCACAGGTACTCAATATTAAATTGCTCAAAACATTTCGACTGTCTGGGGAAAATGGCTCGGAGCTGGTTTTGCCAAAAGTTTCTGAGGTGGGTGCATCATATCAGCTGAAAATACTTTAATAGCCGGAAAGAGATCCCCATTTATTTACCAGTTAAAAAAAAATGCAGTGTAGTTTTCTATCCCTTTTGACAAAATTGGTTATCCTATATCCGCGGGTGTTGAAGGGATAAAAATGCTTATATCTCAAACTTAAAGTAAAATTCAAAGCTTTTATTTATAGGCACTTTTGAAATTGTCAATGAGCCAATCAGACACAGAAAGTTGAAGCTATCCATTCCAAAACGTAGATCTAAAAGAAGATGAACGAGCAAGAAATTATTAAATACGAGTATACAACACGGCTAAAGTACAAAACTGACCATCGCCACTGTCAATACAAATCATAAAATCTAATACGTTAGGGATCCCTAAAAGTGTAAAAAAGTACCTATATGTGGGTACCTACTTATTTTTCCTTATTCAATGCATTTTCCTCTATAGGTAGCATTTATGCAGGTAAAAAGTTTCGGAATGATGAAATAGTATCTCTGATTTAAAAGAGTGTCCTTGTAGTTTCTTGCCCGTTCTTCTCCATACAGATTTACGTTTTGGAACTGGCAAGTAGCTTCAAATTTCTGACTAACTGACCGACACAATGATAATTCAAATGCCTGTAAATGGTTTCATTGAAGTAAATGCTTTGAGTTTTAATTTGAGTTTGAGATATAAACATTTTTTATCCCTTCAACACCCGCGGATATCAATCAATCAACTCAGCCTATCGCAGTCCACTGCTGGACATAGGCCTCTCCCAGACTGCGCCACAACACTGTCCTCCGCCTTCCGCAGCCAGTCTACCCCAGCCACCTTCTTTAGGTCGTCCGTCCATCTAGCTGGGGGCGTCCCACACTACGCTTGCCGATGCGCAGTCTCTACTCTAGGACTCGTTTGCTCCATCGGCCATCGGCCCTTCGACAGACATGGCCAGCCCACTGCCACTTCAGTTTGCTTACTCTGCAAGCTATGTCGGTAACTCTGTCTCCCGCGGATATAGGAAAACCAATTTTGTCAAAAGCGTTAGCAGAAATCACTGCATTTATTTTACGCGATCCCCCTGCGGCTTTTTCGAGGCTCGTGGCCAGCAGTAAGGCTCTGGACAGACGGACCGCATTTCAACTGCAATCCAACTGCAAATTGCAGTTCGGATGCAGTTTGAATGTAGTTGACACGACTGCAATAGAACTGCAAACCAAACGTGCAGTCCGATTGCAGTTCAATTGCAGTCGGCGTGCAATCGTGTGAACTGCACACCGGCTGCAATCAAACTGCACGGGGGGCGGATCGTTAAAGTAGTGCGGGCGGGTGGGTATGGTGCAGTTCGGATGCAGTTTGAATGCAGTTGACCCGACTGCAATAGAACTGCAAACCAACAGTGCAGTTCGTCACGTTTGGTTTGCAGTTCTATTGCAGTCGTGTCAACTGCATTCAAACTGCAATTTGCGGTTGGATTGCAGTTGAAATGCGGTCCGTCTGTCTAGAGCCTAAACTGTTTTCAGCTGATATGATGTATTTCAGGAACTTTTGGAAACCCGTTCGATGCCATTTTCCCCATAGAGGCAGTCGAAATGTTTAGCCTATATGTAGAGGTATGAGGACAGAGTATAAAGTTCACTCATCCTCCATAGAAAAGGGAGAATTCTCCGACCAGACGGGTGTTGTGTTTAGGGCTGCTGTTCTGTGCACGGAGAGAAAAATTTTAGAATTTCTGTGCTGTCTCATAATCTGAGTGCATTTGAGTGGTCATGGAAAAATTACCATGCTAGCACAGTAAAAATTCTTATGCTGTACAGTAAAATTTATTGGACATTTAGTGAATTTTTCTCAATCTCACACAGAAAATTTTCTGTAGATGTCACTTGCACTCACTTTACAGTGACGAGCACAGTAATTTTTCTAAGAATTTTCTCTCCGTGTGGCTACTGCCCGACGATTGATGTCAGGATATTGTATATAACGCGTAACGTTAAATGCGCAAAACCCCAACTGATTTTTAATTCAATTGACCTATTTCAGAGAGAAAATAAGTCATTAAAAAAATTGTCAAGGTTTTATGTGCTCTTTTACTTTTACTGGCCATTCTAATCGTTTCTTGCGTCTGCGACGACGCCTTATCGAGGGAGGAGTCGTCACCGGGCCGCTGTGCCGCGCTGGCATTGGGTTGCTTGACCTATTAATAAATAGACACGGCAACGTTTTTAATGAATATTTTTTGAAAAATGTAACCTATATTAATAAGTGGTTTAATTAATTCTGCTCGTTATTATGATCAAACTATTTTCAGGTTTTGCGCATTTAACGTTACACATTGTATATGCTAGTTGCGTGATAAAAGCTGGAAACGCTGTGCAGGATTTGGCGTATCGTCAGTGTGGTGCATTGTTCGCATGTGGCTATGTAGAACAGAAAATAGTACTCTTTATTATGTACACCATATAAATTACACATACAAATATTGAAAGATGCAGATGCCACCAGACCAAACGAAATGTTATTAATCGCTGTAACGAAATAGAATACTCTTTATTATGTACACCATATAAATTATAGACAGAATGGATTAAGTTCATGGATTTGAAACCCTCTGCGTTGAAACTATTATTCAGCTATAAAAAAAACAAAATGCCATTTCACCGCGTAGGTTTTGATTTTTTAAACAGATGACTTTTTTTTTATAATAAGTTGCAGAGATCGGAATAGGCTGAGTATATTTACCTAAAGTTTAAAGAACAGAGACGGAAATCGGAGACTTCCTTATGACAATTTTTTTTACCGGTAAATGTACCGGAAATTTAATTATTTCACTTTCAATATCTTATTTTATCATTAACATTAGTAATTCCCAATGAAAAATACAGGGTGGCCAACTCGAATGTCTCCAACTTTTTGTTTGCCACCATTTTTATTTGGCGCCAACTTTAACGATCGTTTCATATCCACTGTTTAATTAAAATGTAGCAAAGTCGTTATGCACCATATTCATTATAACCACGACAAAAAATTATTATAATGAGTATCAAGTTGATACTCATTATAATATTTTTTTTATTAATTCAAGAAGCTGCCATAGGCTAAGTCGAATTTGAACTTGCATGTCTTTTGCTGGGGTACTTAGTTGATGAAGCTGTGTGTACATTAACAAAAACAATGGTTCAAGGACAAAATAAAATAACACGATTTAAATCTATAAATATCTAGAAGTTTTATTATTCAACTTATAAGGAAACGACAAAAATATATATTTTCATAACAATAATTCTTGTCTGTATTGTACGGGCTACAGGTAAAGACAGGTACAGGTAAAAAACACCTGAATAAATATTTAAACATGTTCCTGCCGTGCGATTCTGTAACCATCTCACCGTGAAAGCTTGGGTAAAGTGAGCGTGGAGTCAGCTGTCATTCGCTAGAGATTAACGCTATCAAGTGCTCACTTCACTTATGATTTCACGGTGAGATTTTTACAGAATCGACCGGCTGATATCTGATATATATTAAGTACCCACATAAGTATATATTATTATACTTATTACGTAAATCTCACTGATTCGGTTCATTTTATTTAGCTTAGTTTCATAATAATTAAGTAATATAAATAGATTATATATATAACTTAGCCTAATTTAATACTTGAGCAAAACTAAGCTTAAGATTTTCTTTGCACTTAAATGTCAAATGAAATAACAAAAGTATTTTGGTATAAAATAATAAGAACTGTTAAAAAATAATATGTTCAATCTTGATTTGTAATTCAATTTAGAAAAACTGCGATTAGAGAATAAATAGAAATTGCTATTAAAATATTGCTGGTTGAGGCTGAAGCGGAATTCGTCTTAGAAGGAGATTCTTCCCTGCAATAGAAAAAGAAACATTAATTTAAAAAAAAATCCTGTTTATTATAATAAATAGTACTGATTTTGTAAAACTGTATTTTTAACGTGTACCACTATCCTTTGTTTTGAGTAGGTAAATAAAAAAAATAAAAAATAAAATAAGTAATTTCCTATTATTTAAACCCAGGTCCACACGGGCGTATTCTTTCGAGGCGATTTTATTCGCGCACTTGATTTTCAACGCTCTGCTTATAGCGCCTTAAAAATAAATCGCCGCGATAAAAACGGGCTACGCCCACGTTCACGCTGACGTAAAAGTAAAAATATCGCGGCGGGATTTTATCGTGCACTGGATTTTCAATACTCGGTATTGAACCGACCATTGAGAATCCAACAGAGCGCATCACAGCGCGTCAAAAAAACCCACTGTTGCATTTTCAACTCCCGGCGGTCAGAAGAACATTGAAAATACAGTGCACGAAAATAAATCGCCGCGGGAAACACGAAGTCGTGCGGGCCTGGGCCAAGCGATTAATGTCCTCCAGTCATACTTAAAATTAATATACCTAACCGTGGACACAAACTTTAGACAACTTTCAGAGGGTCGGTTGAAGGATAGATGCTAAAGATTCCATAGTCAGCAGACAAAATATAAAACGAAGTCAAAAATGGAAACCAGCAGTGCTATTCTGTAAAAATCTCACCGTGAGAACTTAGGTGAAGTGAGCGGGAAGTGAGTTCTGTCATTCCGTACCTAATGGTAGGTATTGACACTATTAAGTGCTCACTTCACGGTGAGATTTTTACAGAATCGACCGGAAGGTCTGACTAGCTAGAGACAAAGAAAAAATAACCCATGTACAGCGAATCTTAGGTACATGCAGGGTACATCAAATAGACATTTATTCAATTTTTTATGTATCAAATTGTGCACGGCTACACATAAAGCTATACGTTTGCAGTTTTAGCTGACCTCGCATTGTATAGGTTTTTCGTACCATCAGAAGTCAGCTTATACTGGTTTGTTAGCTTGATGTGTAGCCGTACGTATATGTACAGACGCCAGCACATCAAGCTACTACAATCTGTCAGATTTCTTTAATATATTTTCAACTTTAGCGCTAAAGCATAAGGTTCAAAGTTGATTGGGAAAATCTGACAGTTTCGAGTAGTTTGATGTGCTGGCGTCTGTACAAGATCAGTTTGGACTGTGACCCCAAACTAAGCGTTTGCCTGTATCTGTATCTGGAAATAACAAACAGACTCGTGAGAGGTTTTCGTAGTTCAAGTTGTACTAATGTGCGGCTGACTGTACATTTATCTGACACTACCAGAAAAGTATTGTGTGATGAGACGAAGCATTAGTATTATCCTCCACCGTTATAATACCTGAATACTCGAAAAGAAGGATAAAGAGTTTCAAAATTCTATTACAATACCTATTTCTATCTGAATCCTAGCCGGGTCACATGCCATGCTAATAATTACCGATTAATATAGAGGGTAAAAAAACACTAGTTCATTCATTAATCATTTATAATTCAAAATAATTAGCAGAAATTCCGCCATTTATCACATCAAAACCGCCAAAATGTCAGTACTTCACCAATTCCTAGCGTTTGGAACTGACGGAACAAACTACTCAGCAACAACTCTTCCATCCCATCCAAAAAGCATTGTGTTTAAGTAAGTACGTAACACTGTGTAGCAATTTGCAAATACGATTAGGTAGGTATCTATTAATAAATTGCATCACAGAGTCGCAACCGTACGTACAATGATTCAATCAGTATGACCTCGCTAACGTTAAATAATATCTGGATGTCGCATCTTCCGGTTTGCATCAAGTAAACTCGCTATCCATCTCATACAACTCACAATAATTTTTCATTATCATCATTATCATCATCAACTCTGTCTATAGTGGCTACTGTTGGTAAGAGATCTGTCCAAAGTTATGCTGAGGCACTCCATCAATATCCTCTTTCCCTATTCCAATTTATTTTGGGTCGCCACTGCATGTCTACTTCAGCCATACCTCTATCAGCCGTCCTGTCAGTATTCCCCCCCCTTTCTAGCCATATAATTGTATAAACAATACATAGCCTTTCCCTGGTCTAGCTATCTTTATTTATATTTTTCCTTATGACATGTCGTCGCCACGACACTACAATGAAATCAATTACCAAACGCAAATGTTTAAAAAAGATATCTTTGTAATTGTAACATACAACCAAAATCTCTTATAGCGAACACAAATTTGACATTTACCCATTCAGCAATAAAAGAAAACTAAACAAAAAAAAAAACATGTGCATATCTACCGATGTACTTTTTGTCGTGTTTATCCTGAAATAGATATATCTCACGATATTTAATAAGATGGAAAGAAGTAGGACCTTTAGGTATTTAAGTCCAAGTTAGTTGCAATTGTAACAAATGATCGACATTTATTTGTAATTTTTTTCTGTTGCAATTCAATTTAATTTATTTGAATTAATTAATCTTAGCTATTTTAATTTAATTTATTTTGGTCAAGTTATTTTAATTGTAAATCCATATTCATCTGGACTTAGTCTTAAGACAATTAAGTTGTTACTAACAAAATATGGACATTACCTATTCGGAAATATACAAATTTTATTTTTTAATTTAATTTAATTGAAAATGAATACCTCTAACCGGCATGATTATGTTTATAAAAGGAAAATCCCTTTTTATAGAATTAAAAAAAAATCTAGGTATATGATAATCACACAACCGTCATATTATTTTGGTGTTTACTTCTTTTATCGACAAATTGAGTCATCCTGTTTTAAGAAGTTTAACAATACCTACAATAAAAAACAACATTTATAAAGATAATTTATTCAATTTGGCAGAACAGAAGAAAACATGGCAGATACCATCGTCAGTGCCACAACACAGAAACATATAAAAGTAGAAAACAAAGGCCGTCTTATCCTAATTAACAATGTCCACTGAGATTCTTAGCAAGAACTATTTTAAGTTCTTCCTACGAAATACTTTGTACGTAATAATTACATACGGTATAGTAATAATTGCAATAATAGTATGGAGAAGAACACAGATGTTAGCTTGTTTTTTTATTGCATTATTTCATATTGTTCGCTGCAATCGGAAGTATCGAAATCTCAAAGCTTGTTAGTAACATGGAATGTGATAGAATTAGTCTACAGAAAGTTATTTACAGTATAACAGATGTGGCTCGAGGAGTAATGACGTAAGATCCAACTAAAGCACAGCTTTTAGTTGATGAAACCTATGAAAGCAGCACTATTTAATGCCAAGAAATTAAGCATCAGCAGTAATATCACTTGACTAAAATTTACATTTCTCCTGCCATTATTTCTCGAGAACATGTTAGACATACATTGATAAAAAGCTCCCTACGCGATTCCAATGACTCCGCAAGCCACACGTCCTCCGGCGTTTCCAGTCTTCTTGGAGTCGGGGTGATCAGTCCTGCCGAAGTCATCCATGCCTGCATGGAGGACCAGTGCCCTGCCGATAATGTTGTGCTTGCCGTTCAGCTTGATCTCGTGGTCAAAGAAGTCGATATTGGCCGTTTTGTTGTCGTCAAACTTGATGTTACCGAGGTCACCGACGTGACGGTTCTCATCTTGGGGATGGCCGTGGTCTTTCTGTAGATTTAAGATTTAATATAAGCAGGTAGTTGTGAGAAGAATCTTATTTGGCGCTGTAATTTTAATACTCGCAAGGCAGAGATACAGAGAAGGTACAGACGTCAGCAAAACAAGCTACTACAATCTGTCAAATTTCTTTAATAAATTTTAAACTTTATCGCTAAAGCATTCAAGCGGTTCAAAGTGGATTTTGAAAAATTGACAGTTTCGGATAGCTCGATGTGTTTGCGTCTGTACATTGGTTTTCATATTTCAGTTAAGATTGCCTTTTGGCAATTTAAAATCTGGTTGAGCAAGAGGTGCACTATGCGGTCGTTGATTAGGCACATGTATATTATGACACAAACGACGTTCTGAAAAGCAGAACTTTTAACAAACCGAACAGTCTGGTCATGATTGTCATGAGTTAAATAGTCTACCAAAGACTATTTAACTCATGACAATATTGCAATAGAGAATAGGAACACCTACTCCGTTAGGGTTGAAGTGACCGCCGGAGGAAGCGCAGCCATTAGTGAGGTCTCCGGTCGCATGGACGTGGAAACCGTATTCACCGGCTGGCATGCCGGTCACGGTGCCGGTGATGCGCACTTTGCCGTCGTCTTGCCGGGTGAAGGTAACGCTGCCGGTAACGCCGTCGCCGTCCAACCGGACGATCGCACTCTTTACTTCCTGAAGTACGGAAAAATTATGGTCGGTAACAGCACAGAGAAAGACAGAAAAACAAAGAAAAAACAGATAGAGAGAAGAAGAGATAGGAAGACAGATCAATATTTTGGGGGATTAGTACTTAATACAGATAAGAAAAAGAGAAAACGTACGTTATCATAGTCAGTATTGATAGACCCAGACAGATATGCTGAGATGAGTTGGATGGATTTTTAATAAAGAATAAATAAATACATTTTTATTCAGTAATAAAATTGGTAAAATTATTACATAGTCTTAGAAATTATTTACAAAGTTATAATAATGTTAGATGCTTGTATTAGGATAAACCTGTATCACAGGTGGAATGAGCATACTTTATGGTAATTGTAGGACAATTAAATTCGATAGATCGATTCGGGTGTAGTCGATACTTTTCGGGGTAGGTGTAAGGACATTCAAGAAAAAAAATATTCAAAATTGAAGAAAGAAACACTCAAAATTCAGAAGCACCAAGACAGAAACATCAAGAAAGAAGATGGGAAAAACTTATTCAAAAGAAGAAGTGGTCATAGCTCAAAATACAAACGGGGAAGCCAGTGCCAGCACCAGTCCAGACTTTGGATCACTGATCAGCAAAGACACGTCCTTACAATTTAACATTAGAAGTCTTTGAAATAATTACAACATTTTATTAATTCATTATTTTATACCTAGTTTCCTTAAATATTATACCTACAAATTCCTAGAATGGAAACGATTAACGCACCCTTATCCAGAGAGTGAGAACTGACGGGAAATTTCTTATTTTATGAAATACCTATGGTAAAGCTAAAATTGCTAAATAATGCTTACTTGTGCTTCATCAGCAGGTGCGGCTGACGCCAACGCAACGGCCGCAGCCACAAACAGCAAAGTCTTGAACATCTTCAATTTTATCTGGAACAATAAAGCAAAAGTCTTTTAAGCAAACCTTTTTCTCAAACCGATAAAAAGTACAAGTATGTTGAACATAGCATATATATTTTATGGTATTTTTTAGGCTTACGATGAGTTCGTACCCGAAGGCTGCCAACGGGACTCTATTACAAAGGCTACACTGTCTGTACGCATGTTTGTTTTTTTTTTTATTACTTAATGGTCCCTCTCTTGTCCTCGATCACGCCTGATGGAAAGCGATGGGTGAGGTCTATGATGGAAAGAGTGTGCCCAAAAGATGCCTAAGGCACGGGAACTCCCTCGCATCGACGAAACACAGCAGGCTGCTTGACGCTGGACTCCGGTGTGAGGGTGGTCGCAAACCAGGCGGGCGTTAGCCCTATCACCGCAAGGCAAGAATTGGCCAGTCAAATAAGGTGTTGGGTGTGACTGTCCAGGATGCGGCGAGCGTTCAGCGGAACAAACTGCGCTACACGAGGAAGCTTCTTCGTGCATCCCAAAAAATACATCCGTCCATCGGGAACAGGGCTGTATCTTTTGAACCGTTAGGTAGACACTTGAAATTTTCACAGAGTATTACTACTCTGGCCGTTATAACAAAATATACAATATGTGTATATGCGGAACCCTTCTTGTGCTAAATTTACACAAATATGTTTTGTTGAGTTATCCTGTTCACCTGCACGTAGAATTGCTAACAAAAAAAAAAATATGTTTATCTTAAGGAAAATAATATACTGTTTCAATATGGTATCTGCCTAGGCACTTTATTATTACCTCATGTAGTCACTTATTATGTATGGATAAAGATTGATGGCACGTTCTAGAACTTTGCGTTTGGGTGTTGTTGTTCTAATTTTTGTTTTCTTAACTAACCTGAATATACTGTTCCCACTGCTGGGACACAGGCCTTCTCTCTGTGAGAGGGAGTGGGCTGTAATCTACCACGCGGGCCCAGTGCGGGTTAGTAGAGGGCACGTCTTCTATTTTTCAGTTCTAGGACATGCAGGATTCCTCACGATGTTTTCCTTCACCGTTTTAAGAACAGTGGTGGTGAAATTATCTACCCAAAATTTTTTGCAAAATATATCATTTACGATTTAAACATTCTCGAACAGTATCTTATACAGCATGTATCAGAAATAGACGGTCATATTTAAGGGTGTGTACAGACCATTTTGATGTTTCAGTTTGCTGAACAACTTTTTCCATTGAACCAACATCGTAATCGCGGAAAAATAATCAGTCGATTACCATGTTGGTCCCGTGTAGAAAGTTGTTCGGTTTGATGGTTGTTCAGTTGGATGATATAAGCTGTATAGGTAGGTACAGACGCCAGCACATCAAGCTACCCGAAACTGTCAGATTTTCCCAATCAACTTTGAACCTTATGCTTTAGCGATAAAGTTGTAAAACTATTAAAGAAATCTGACAGATTGTAGTAGCTTGATGTGCTGGCGTCTGTACATTACAAACCTTCGACTGACAGTTTTTATATTAGCACATAACAATGAAACAAAAGATTTAAGCAAAAAATGTCCTTACAATCCTACACAAGGCTATAAAAACTTGACGATTAATAGTCTTAAAAACGTTCTGCGTACATAAATAATGAATGGCTGTTTGAAGTCTACCTATATACACTAATAATATAAAGAGGTAAAGTTTGTAAGTTAGAATGTAGGGTGTAATTTCTGGAATGCACTGATCCGATTTAGGATATTCTTTCACTGGCAAAAAGCTACACTATTGCCGAGTGCCATAAGGTATGTTTTATAGTATAGTAGGCTACCAGATGGGCAAAGTCATGGGCAGAATCTAGTCTAAACTAATAAAGAGAAAATATTTGACTTTTTAGTATTGTTTGTTTTGTTTTTTGTTTGGGTTATGCTTTCACGCTACAACGACGGAACGGATTAGGAACAAATCTGGCACATGGGTGACCTTTATCTCGATATTCCCACGGGATCGAGACTTGTGCAAATGACTTATGGTAAAACCGCAGGGCACAGCTAGTTAAAGATAAATTCATGCAAAAACAATGCTATTTAAAGAATAAATGTACCTTAGTTGTATCCAAATTGACCGTGGCAATGAATTAGACACGGCATTTACTTTTCTAATTATTGCTGTGCACACTTCAATAATAATTTAATCTTGACCGAAATGCGTGGAATTTGTGTTAAAACTTGCAGTCACAGAATATTTATGATTTTTCTCAAGTATTGACACTGAAAGCCACAGAGTTCCTTAGTAGGCTTTCTTTACACTACACGGTGTATCGAAGCGCAAACTACAAGCTGTAACTTAAATAACGCACAACCTCATAAGGGGTTATTACAACTTTTACTATGGGACCAAACTTGAAATCGCGAAAATAAAATCAGCTGTTCCCTACATTTATGTTCGCATAACTCTTGAAAATGTTGGGAACAGCTGATTTTTTTTCGCGATTTCTGTTTTAGTCCCGTACTAAAAGTTGTTCATAATGATGAGTACAATGACCCCTTATGAAGTTGTGCTTTATTTAAGTTACATCTTTTATATTCATGGTAACAGTTTGCGCGTACACCCTGTATAGGGAAAGTAGGGCTAGCTGCCCAAATACGGTGGACGCTGTTTTGTGAGTTACTAGTATACACAGTGTTAAAAAAAAAAAAAAAATAAGAATTTCAAAATAAGAACAGTGCTAGAGAATACCATCCCGGGATCACGGGATCCCAGCCGTTTTCTGACCCCGAAAATCTCGAGGCTGTACTCGGTCATTCTTGGCATTTAGGGGTTGCCACTCCTGAAAGTCCCGAGATTGGCGAAGTAGTCTCCTGGGATCTCGGGAATAGGATCCGGCGATTGTATTCTCTAGACAGTGCCTACAGTCTAACTAGATAGCTACTAAATCGCTATTAAGTTAGCTACATTTTTGTTACAGCAATTGATAACATTTAATCCAATCCAGCCTGCCCCTTGCTGCCCTCCCCCAGCGACGCCCTAAGCCGAGCTCCGTATCCCACAGGGTACCCTTTAGAGTGTAGTCGCTTAGTTTTTAAGTTTTTAAGACATGGCTAGAAGCCTTAATTTATTAAAGCACCCAGGCAAATCCGGTTAAACAGCCGACAACCTTCTAGATTGACCTTCAAGATGCCATAGGTATATTTAACACTAGAAAGACTGAAACTTAGTATATACCTATATCGCCCAAATGCAGTCAAAATGACTGCTCTTGGGAATATACGTATGAAACACATATACAACGTGTAACGTTAAATGCGCAAAACCTCTTAAGGGGTCATTGTACTCATCATTATGAACAACTTTTACTATGGGACCAAACCGGAAATCGCGAAAAAAAAATCAGCTGTTCCCTACATTTTGACGAGTTATGCGAACATAAATGTAGGGAACAGCTGATTTTTTTTTCGCGATTTCAGGTTTGGTCCCATAGTAAAAGTTGTTCATAATGATGAGTACAATGACCCCTTAAGAGGTTTTGCGCACTTAACGTTACACGTTGTATATAATGGAAATGAAGGAGGAAGGAGGTAACTACAATTATTAATAAACGCATTTATATGTTGTACAAAAAGTCAGAAAAATCTAAGAAACTGTGCCATTATAAATATGTAATTGTTTTTCTAATTGAAATTAAAAAGCAGTCGAAATGACTCCCTCGGGCAATTTAGTGTTAAAAAACATATTGATACCATTTCGGTTGCAACTCCAGCGGATTATAAGATCATCATCAGCAACGTTATAGATGTAGTTATAGGTACACATGACCGGTTTACTAGGTATCAACAATAAAGCCACCACACCTGCAATAAAGTATTTAAATCATGTTTGACAAGCTACCAAATCGTAAGGCGGGAAATTTTCACGCACTGGATTTTCAACTCTCGGTGTTGAGCCGAGCTTTGAAAATCCAACAGAGTGCATCCCAGCGCGTCGAAAAAACACATTGTTGAATTTTCAACTCACGGCCTTAAGCAGTGCGTCGAAAATCGAGTGCGCGAAAAAAACATCGCCGCGGGAAAAAAAACATCGCTCGTGCGAACCTGGGCTGTGATATTATGCATAGTTGTTGCCCAATGCGCAATGGTCTATGAACCCCAAGTTATTACAACATATTTTGTAATGTTTGAGCTCGTAAACAAGAACGATGCTTAGACATCAATTGACAGTTTTGATATTAATCTAAGTGTTTATATAGATTAGGTAGGTATTTTTAAAACATTAAGTTGATTTTGATTCAGGATTTGGCGAAACTACCTTTTGGAATCAATTTTTTTTTTCTTGTAAATTTTGACGTTCAAAAGTGCCTTTTTTAATGGCTTATGTTGATTTTGACTTTGGCGTCGTTCTCGAATTATTTAATTTCTGCACTAAGGAAGTTAGTACTGTGAGATCAGCAGGCTAATTGCGTAACACACTGTCACTAGCAATGGGTTTCATTTTGAGAGTTTAACAACATACATTGCGTTATTGACGTTGTTGAGCAAACACATTTTTCGAACATATGGAGCAATGGATTAGCAATATGCTTCAAAATGATTCAAATTGAGAATAATAGTGTGTTACGCAATTAGGGTGCTGATCAGTATGTATTATATTTTATACATTGCATTTTTGTAAGATAAACAGTTGAAGTTATTTTATCACATCACGTATCTAGAGATCATGATCGAATCAAATCGAATGTCTCGATAACCGATAAGATAAGAATTCTAATACAAGTATATTTCTTATACAGTTTTATTTTCACGATTATTTTAAAGCGTATATACAAGTTATTGGAATCCATTTTACTTTCTTGTAATATTTTGACGTTCAAAAGTGCCTTTTAATAATGTCGGTTGGTCGACTCTTCAAGTGACCAGAGGGCTGGCCTATTTTTACCCCAAAAAATCAGCATTGCCATCCAACGTGGTAATGCTGCCAGCCTTTTGGGCACTTATCCCATTGACAGCAATGCGGGAGAATTTTTTGATGCCCAATGAGCTCCTGTCTGTTTCTTTATTTTTTTTTTTGTATACTTGTATATAATATATTTTAGTATTAACTTGTATATTGTAATTGTTGTGCCTTTGTGAATAAATAACACGATAGTTATACGACGCGATATAGACTAATTACAATAATTGCCCTCAGCAGTCGTAACCACCTATACGGGGTGTCCCAATCAAAATCGATAGTAGGATGATTCAAGACGAAAATAATAAAACCTGTACTCGAAAAAGTTTTCATTCGTAGAAATGGCATGGAAAAAACTGATCAAAGGTAGAGATTTTCCAAAATTTCATTAAACATCAAAAAACTCGGAAACCATAGGTAAGACTTTTATTATGGTAATTTTTTTTATTGGTAGATCCCAATGTGGCCCATCAGCAGGTAAAAGGTAATCCATGACTTTTCGGACACCCGTATAATAAATAATACCAGCCAATTATGGTCCCACTGCTGGGCAAAGACCTGTTCTCATACAGAGAAGGCACAAGCATTGGTCACCACGCTTGCTCAAGACGGGTTACCATCTGTGTTGTTGACATACAACATTAAAGACACACTCAAGCGCATCGTTATCCCCACTCAAGCCCCTTGATCGACACAAATGCGCCTACGCAGAAGCCGGTTTTAACATTATTTATTTTTAAAAAACAAGAAACTTTAAAAATGGTTCTGTATTTTGATTAAAACTGCTGATATGTGGTACTCCAATACTATTCAGTGTCGAAAACGCAAGAAATTACTATAGAATTTGCCTACTGCCATGTAATGTTATATACTTCTTTCTAGAAAATTCTTATTATTCAACGCAGAATCACAACAACTAAAGATATTGAGAAGACACGTACCAAAACATATTCGCAACACTACATAACAATGGAAACAGCTGATAGTGTTCTACAATAAGAGGATATTATCAATATTGTAGAATGCGAGTTAAAAGTTTACAAACAAACGACTTACCTGGGCTGAGACAAGCGGTGAATGGATCAGTTTGCTCTGTGCAGGGGACTATAGTGTTGAGACACATTCCTACTCGATATATACTCTACTTGCGCAGCCGCCACAGCAGAGTAATCAGCAGAAGTTCCACTTTGAACCACCAAATAAATCGGCGAGGAAAAGGAAATGTGTGGTAACATTACTTAAAATAAATAATCTAATGTAATAAAATAATAAAGCATACTTAATAATAATCATAAATATTTTAGTTGCACAAGCACTAAAGTTAGTAGTCATGATTTCAGCAAGAATCGCAATACTCGTAAAACCTTTGTACTCAAATTATTACTATGTCATATCCATGTGTTTTTTACTGTGTGTACATGCATCCAAACTAATATTATAAATGCGAAAGTAACTCTGTCTGTCTGTCTGTCTGTCTTTGCTTCACGCCTAAACTACTGAACCGATTTGTGTGAAATTTGGTACAGACATAGTTTGGAACTTGAGAAAGGACATAGGATAGTTTTTATTACAAAAAATAAAATAAAATTTATTCTGGACATACAGCGCCATCTATTGGTCAAGAGTCGGCATCAATTCAGTACTGAAAATTCATCGGAAAAATGTAAATAAATAGTAAAAAGGTATGAAAAATATAATATAATACAACTTTTAGTACATAGAAAATGCTCTAACGGAGTATAGATAATTCTATTAGTAATATGTCGAGTTGGTGATCGCGCAATGGTGTCGATCGTTACACGAGTTCGGTTCATGTTATTGTTTTAATTCATGTGGGAATTTTTAATTTTTAAATTTTTAATTCATTCATTCATTTTAATTCATTTCCATTTTTAATTCATTCTTTAACTATGTGGGTAAAACCAAAAATCTGCCGGAAGTAACTATTCCACGCGAACGAAGTCGCGGGCAAAAGCTAGTAGTAAAATAAATAAATAAAATAAAAGAATCTACAACAAACCTCAAAATCTTAGAAAAAAGCCGCATTGATTAGCATTATTATTTATAAACAATATTTACTGAATTATAATTATAAAAATCATCAATACAACTCTCTAATTTCATATTACCCTATTGAATGACTACTTCATGAAACCATTACATTTGAGGCCAAATTTAACTAAGTTGTGTTTCTGATTCTACTGATTATAATTCTGTAAAGCCATATATGTTACGGTCGTGAATCATATTTCAATGAACATACAACCTGACGCTGACTAGCAAATTGCAAAAAACTTAAGTAAATTTGAATTTTGCGGGCTACCTTATCGCATAAACTAAGTTAGTAATGCCAAAGTAGAGTTTGACAAGTTCTCAAATTTAAATTCTCAATTCAGAAATCAGAGAGTTAATTCCGGTATTTTTAAGAACGTTCGCATTCTAACCTCAGTCGTAATCTGTCAAAATAAACTTTTTTACACAAAAAAAAAACACTCGTACATACAAAAACGATTTCGTTTACTTGAATTTTTACCAGTAATTTTGGTTTGAAAATCCAACGACTAAATCGATTTTGATGAAAATTCTATGGGACTAACCTTTAAAATAAAAAAAGAATTTACAAACCGGCTTATAAATAACGGAGTTCTGAGGTAAGAAACATTAAAAAATTACAAATATTCAACCGAATTGATAACCTCCTCCTTTTTTTGAACTCGATTAAAAATACAATCAATGTACAGAAGCCAGCACATCAAGCTACCCGAAACTGTCAATTTTTCCCAATCAACTTTGAACCTTATGCTTTAGCGTTAAAGTTGAATATACAACGTGTAATGTTAAATGCGCAAAACCTCAGACACCCCAACTGATTTTTAATTCAATTGACCTATTTCAGGGAGAAAATAAGTCATTAAAAAATTATAAAGATTTTATGTGCTGTTTTAGTTTTACTGGCCATTCTGATCGTTTCTTGCGTCTGCGACGACGCTTTATCGAGGAAGGGGTCGTCACCGGGCCGCTGCGCCGCGCTGACAATGGCTTGCTTGACCTATTAATAAATAGACACGGCAACGTTTTTAATGAAGATTTTTTTAAAAATGTGACCTATATTAAAAAGTGTTCAATTAATTCTGCTCGTTATCCTGATCAAACTATTTTCAGGTTTTGCGCATTTAACGTTACACGTTGTATATTCAAGAAATTTGACCGATTATAGTAGCTTGATGTGCTGGCGTCTGTACATAAAGGTGAAACAAAGCATGTTGTGGGTAAGTACTTAAGTTTTCCTGTTTGCCTTATATAACCGGAATTCCCATCATACCTAGGAACGGTATCACCTGAACTTCTGCTCATCACCTGTGTCGCGTGCCACCAGCTCGATTAATGAGAGGAAACAAGAGGAAAAATGGTTTTGAAGTCACAGACAAGAACCATGGGGGTAACACACTATCAGTAGCAATGGGTTTCATTTTGACAGTTTAACAACATTCATTGCGTTGTTTACATTTTTGAGCTGGCACATTTTTCGAACATATGGAGCAACGGATAAGCAATATCCTTCAAAATTATTCAGATCGAGATTGTGACAGTGTGTTTCGCAATTAGGGTGCTGGTTTTCAAAAGTTCTTGAGATAACTAAATCACATATTCAGCCCGAAAGTCACCGTCTCTCGAAAGCCCGAAAGTCACTGTCTCTCAAGATACAGGTTTGCCTAGTTTGAGAGGCAGGGTTTTCCATATTGTGTACAGATTTTAGTTCTTACATTTCTATTGCATTGTGTTACTACCAAAGTTCGTTCATTTAAAACTGTCTTTATATAAAGCATGTTAAATCTGTATTTTCTATGAAATAAAGTTATTATTATAATTAAGTATCTAATACTGGACAAAAATGAGCTCCTAAATAAATAACCGTAGCAAAGTACTTGGATACATCAAAAGAGATCGCCATTAGTATTTATGTTTACAAGTATGTAAAACTACATTACAATTTCTATTCTTTTCAATTCTGATTCTGATTCTGACAATATTTTCTGCTAACCCTCTTCATGAAATTGGTTTTCCGATATTTGACGACTGTGAAAGATAAACAATGGTATGATTATGTATGATACTAACAGCTGCACGGGTCGGGACGATTGATCAGGTAAAGCTACGCTTGCCGCGGTTGGTCAGTGGATGGGTGACCATCTTTACATACCAAGACCACTCTGTGCCTCCGATAGCAAGTTAAGCTGTTGGTCCCGGCTGTCATTCGTGGATCTTCGACAGTCGTTACGACTCGACAGAAGCATCGTGGTGTAAGTATCCTATTATCCAGTAGTTGGGTTGTGGAGGTCAGATAGGCAGTCGCTCCATGTAAAATACTAGTATTCAGCTGTGTCCAGGTATACTGGAATCCGAACCAACATAGTTGAGCATAAGCTAAACAGATGATGACTACCATTTTTACCATTTCCCATTGGCTGATAGCAATGTACGACATTGTTGATAAAGCATAAAAGTAACCATCGCCACTGTCAATACAAATCATAAAATATAATCATGATTAATACGTTGAGGATCCCTAAAAATGTTAGGAAGTATACCTATGTACTTTTTTTTCCTTATTTAATGCAATTTTCCTGGTATCAATATGATAAATATATTAGCAAGAAAATTGCATTTTCTCTACAGCAGTGCTATTCTGTAAAAATCTCCATGTGAGAACTTTGGTGAAGTGAGCGGGAAGTGAGCTCTGTCATTCCCTAATGCTAGGGATTAACACTATTAAGTGCTCACTTCACTTATGATTTCACGGTGAGATTTTTACAGAATCGACCGGCAGGTAACATTATTTATGAAAATAAAAAGATTCTAAATAACCTCATCCGTTGCTTTCCATCGGGCGTGATCGAGCTCAAGAGTATTCAGCAATAAAAGAAAAAAAAATCACTGACATATACAACGTGTAACGTTAAATGCGCAAAACCTGAAAATAGTTTGATCAGAATAACGAGCAGAATTAATTGAACCACGTTTTAATATAGGTCACATTTTTCAAAAAATCTTCATTAAAAACGTTGCCGTGTCTATTTATTAATACAGCACGGTCATAATGAAAATTATGACTTTACGGTGTCAAAAAAACTCTTTTGGAAAACAAACCAACCTTCATAAATAACGTTTCAGTGACGTCATTCGCCAGTAAATTGCGGACATTATGCGGCGGCCACCACACTTTTAGGATGCCGTAGCTTTACCGATTCGGACGAATCGGACGGTTCCTTGTTATTCGTTTCTCCGATGAAACAGAACAGACCGATTCACTCTTCAGAGTTTCGCCTATAGAACTTTTCAACGGCGAACGATTCACTTTTGAGAATATCGTCGACAGAAACTTTCACGAATCGCAGCCGACACAACTGTTAGTCTATCCTCGCAGTTTACACCAAGGTATAAAAGATTTATTCTACATGTAATACTGTTTTCATTTATTGTTTACACCTAAAACAAGTTGTGCAGTTTAACTGTTACATACAAAACTTGCGGAAAACTGGTTAATCTTATGCAGGATAATCATAAGGAGCACTCTGCATTCGAGTAGATATCAAGATTTTAGGAAACTCAAAACAAAACATAAGAAGGCTTTTCAGCATTGGTTACAGATCTCTAACTTGCTAATTGTTTAAGCATGCATCGCTGCAACAATTTCTTGGGGGTTTCACACCTCAACAAAGTAATGTGTAGCTAAAAGGAAATATCGTGGGGAATCCTACACACCGGTGATTATAAATGCGTGTATACGAGCTTTAAATAATTGCTGTGTGATATAGCATTAGGCATTAGGTACCTGCATTGTTTGCCAATACGGGATCGCATGTCGTGTGTGGATGAGTGACATATCGAGGAACAATTTGGCGTAGCATCTAGCTTGACATTGCTCAAATGGTTTTGTGATGTCTGTATTTGCATCATCATTAGAATAATTGTTGTTATGTGTATGTAAACTCATCTTGTCTTTCCTAATCAGGTTGACTTATTGCTCAGGTCTTTAAATTCTCAATGGCTGTCCAGAATATGGATTTCTGTCTGGTTAGTGGCAAGTGGTCAATTTCTATGCTCGGTTCCTATAAACAAATACGAATCGTTTTGCTTACAATGGTACCTAACATTTTTTTACTACCAAACTGGGCACATGTTCATAAGATAATTTTACCTGTGTGTGTGTGTGTGCTGTGACAGCTTCTTCCATATGCAAAGCTGTGAGGGATTTGCTTCATTTTTTTTTTTTAAGTAATGCAAAAGTCTCCGTAAATGATAGGAATCGGCCATTAATCATGCCCTGTCACCTGTGCACTTGATGATCTTATGACTGCGTCAGTGAGCGGAGTTCGCGCAGCTGAATTTTGGGCCAAAAATGTTTGAACTTGTTGCCATAGATAAGCTATAGGTAGTTTCCTCCTACTTACCTAAACAGAGACATTTTACTTATTATGAAAGACTTTCTTTGTCATAAAAATCGCTACGATTTTATTTTATGTACGGGTATGTATGGAAAATGCCTACTGACATAATTTAACGTAGATTGTTGTAAAGTAAACAGCGATAGTCTTGTTTTAGTTGCCGATAAGAGAAAAAAGTCAAACTGCCGATAGTGTCGAAACTTGAACCATCTAGACCTCGTACAGCATGTCGATTCTGTAAAAATCTCACCGTGAAAACTTGCGTGGAGTTGACTTGACTTAGCAAACATTTACAGTCCATAATCGAGATTGTTTATGATAATTCTATTGACCATTTTATATAATTTAAAAACTAGTGTTTTAGTTGTCAAAACATTACTCTTTTGTGGGGTTTTAAAATAAAATAGCAAAACCGAAACTTATTCAGAATCAATTTTGTTTTTTTTTCCCAGACTTGTCCTTATAATATAAAGACTAGACTTTTTCCTAGATTAAAAAAAAATAGTAATGTTTTGGCAACTAAAATATTAGCTAAATAAAAAATATGAATAAAATGTCGATTAAGATTTTAAATGTCTAGAATCAGGTGGGATGACACTGACAGCTCACTCCACGCTCACTTCACCTAAGTTTTAACGGTGAGATGGTTACAGAATCGAAATGCTGATCCCGTTTATCGACACCAGCACTAGCAGAAGAACTCGGCTGTTCTCATACCACCGTAGAAAATTACGTTGATGAAAAATAGTTTTATTATCATGATAATAAATATGAATATTTTCTTTGATATAAGTGTGAAAACTTGCCAAACTAATATTATTTGCTAGTGAGCCCGAAACTAGACAGTTAGTCTGTATATCGGGGTTTTAAAAGTACCTAGTAGGTTTCTATGGAGAAGAACGGGCAAGAAACTCCACGGACACTATTTTAAATCAAAATATTGGTTAATTTAATATAAATATCCACTGATATCTCTACTTTTGCTTTACACAATGTTATTGAGTCGCCCATACTTTCCGACATACCGGACGCCGGTTTCCTCACATAGTAAGTAACTACTCTATAAATAGGAACTCCGTCGAACTTGTTGCCCCGTCTCCAAGGTCACCAGGACATTGTCGCTCGTCATTCTGGTATGTAAGACCTTGACGCAATTCTCTCAAACTTATAGGTAACGTCATAATATTATGTTTTTGAATTTCGTAAGAGCTTAAGTCCAGCGGCACCGCGGGAGACCCAAGCGTTGATGACGAGACGAGCTTGACGCCTATGAGCGGGATTGGTCCAGATTGCCTCAGGAGCGTGTTGAGTGGAAAAAAGCAATGGGAGGCTTTTGCTCTACAGAAGGACGGTCTGAATTATTTATTAATTTATTATGGATCTAAGTACTGTCTACGAAATTAATTAATTATCAAACTGACTACATAACATAAATTTTCTGTATACAACGTGTAACGTTTAATGCGCAAAACCTGTTGATCAGAATAACGAGTAAAATTAATTGAACCACTTTTTAATATAGGTCACATTTTTCAAAAAATTAGAAACGTTGCCGTGTCTATTTATTAATAGGTCAAGCAAGTCAATGTCAGCGCGGCGCAGCGGCCCGGTGACGACTCCTCCCTCGGTAAAGCGTCGTCGCAGAAGACGCAAGAAACGATCAGAATGGCCAGTAAAACTAAAACGGCACATAAAAACTTTTCAATTTTTTAATGACTTATTTTCTCTCTGAAATAGGTCAATTGAATTAAAAATCAGTTAGGGCGTCTGAGGTTTTGCGCATTTAACGTTACACGTTGTATAAAAATCACAACACAACTGCCATTGTTTGACATTTTAATGAAATGGCTTAGTGTGGCAAATTGACGTAGTGTATCAATTTAATATACAATTATTTTCCCTCGACATTTTCTTCAAACGAAATTAATTTGTACAATTTATGAACAACTAGGTGAGCCGGCGAACTTCGTACCGCCTCAGAATCAATAAATGTTGTGTTTCTTTATTTATTTTTAGTTTTTTTCTAGAATTTTTTTCGTGTTTTAATAGCCAATTTTTTAATCACGTCTCAACTTTTCTATGGAGTATCTTAATTTGACAGGACTAAATTTATCTTCTGACCTTTTCTTAATAAAATAGTAAGAAAAAGATGCACTGAACTTAAATTTAGTTTAGTGTTTTGTTGTTCACACAGAATCGGCACCAATAACTGTGAACGGACAGTCCGTTCACAGTTATTTATATTATATAGACATCTGCAATACCATCAGAGACACTGCAGAAGCGATGTCTTCCCAGAGACAAAGCTGCATACCACGTGTATCTAATTATAATACATAGCACCCAAAACGGACCCTTTGGAAACAGCAACGCTGGCTGGCGGCAGAAATCGGTACCTATGGTGGTGGACAGCTGGAGAGGGGCTCGTGGCTAAATAATTGTTAGAGCATAGCCAAAACATCGATCCTACTGCAACACTATCGTCTTTCTCATTCTAACTCATAAATATTATTTTTTACTATCCGAGCCCGAGCAAGTGGTAAATGATAAACGATTTTATTTCTGTAAACAAGTAGGTTTGCACGAACACTTACACGTCAGTAAAGGTAGTAGAGTACCACTTAACCGAAATTCTTACTTTCTCATAGTAACAGTACAATACTTTTAGCCTTGCGTGGGATCACACGTCTCAAGTAATTAGTAAAACACACCTTCCAATATATTGGGTGTCCGGAAAGTCACGGATTACCTTTTACCTGCTGATGGGCCATATTGCGATCTACCAATAAAAAAAAAGACCATCGTAAAAGTCTTATGGTTTCCGAGTTTTTTGATGTAGGTATAATGAAATTTTGGAAAATCTCTACCTTTGATCAGTTTTTTCCATGCCATTTCTACGAATGAAAACTTTTTTGAGTACAGGTTTTTTTTTTATTTTCATCTTGAATCATCCTACTATCGATTGAATACAAGAAAGTTACAGATATCATCTTTTGAATACCTAAAATTTAGGTTCAAACTTAAAATTTTCACCAAAAAAAATGTTACCTTATTTTTGATCGGCCCTGGTGAAAAAAATAATTATTGGTAGGTCATTTTTTTTATTGGTAGATCTCAATGTGGCCCATCAGCAGGTAAAAGGTAATCCATGACTTTTCGGACACCCCGTGTAACATGTCCCAAACGCACAACCTTTCAAGGGGTCATTGTACTCATCATTATAAACAACATCTACCTGAAATCGCAAAAAAAAAATCAGCTGTTCCCTACATGTATGTTCGCATAACTCGTCAAAATGTAGGGAAAAGATGTTTTTTTTTTCGGGATTTCTGTTTTGGACCCTCAGTAAAAGTTGTACATAGTGATGAGTGCAATGACATGACCCCTTATGAGGTTGTGCGTTATTTATTTAAGTTACAACTTGTATAAATAAAAAGATAACAAACGTATTATTGAAATCCTTAGAACGGCCTTTCCTTTGACGGCCCCTTTAACCCTAACAATAATAACAACCTCACGGGTCGATCTTTAAGGTTAAGCAACGCTTACAGGTCGGTCCTTACATATCGAGACCCATCCATACCTCGGAAAGCACGTTAAACAGTTGGACCCGGCTGTTATTCGTAGATCTTTGACAGTCGTCACGGTTAGTCGGAAGCTCGAAAATCTGTCAACCAGTCTCGCCAAGACGGCGTGTTTCCCAGTACCTAATTGGGTTGTGGAGGTCAAATTGGCCGTCAGTCCATGTAAAAATTATTCAGCTGCATCTAGTTAGACTGAAAGCCGACTCCAACGCAGCTGTGAAAAGGCTGGGCAGATGATAATGGTTGTAAATAAATGGAACTTCCCCAGAAAAACATTTTCACAAAGAACTCAAGTATTCCTTTTGGCTTGTTGCTCATCTTTCTTGTTGACTGCTGAGCGTCCTGGATTCGAGTCCCGGGTGGAACAAAGTATTATTGGGTTTTCCATTGGGAATTTCTTAGTAACAGCCCGGGGTTGGAAATTGGCGGTGTTATACCCCCGTGCCTCGGAAAGCACGTTAAGGCGTTGGCCCTGCGTCTGATCTCTCCGGTCATGTCGGATTGCCGTCCCAATGGACAATGGGAGTGAAGGAAGGGAGAGTGCACCTATGTCTGCACACACACTTGTGCACTATAATATCTCCCGCACCGAAGGCAAGTCTATCTCAGCTGAGATTGGTCGCTATGGGCAGAATTGGGTCTGGAGGAATTTATTTATTTATTGAATACCAGTCCATATTTATTGCACTAGCCCGCGGCGTACAGTGCCCTTTCTATGTACAAACAGATCTAGCAATGCTACAGTTGATAAACTTGACCCAGTAACAGGCGCAACTACACTGTTACGCAACCTAAACGCAATGTGTAGATATTAATAATTCATGGGGGTATTTACATAGTTTAAAAGCTGACAGTCTTAAAATAATAAGGAAGTACAAGTTAATAAAAAGGAAGGCAAATAATCAAAGGGCATCAAAAAATTCGTCCGCATCGCTGTCAATAGGAAACGTGTCCAAAAGGCTGGCAGCATTACCACGTTGTATGGCAATGCTGATTCTTTGGCCAAAAAAATAGGCCAGCCCTCTGGTCACTTGAAGAGTCGACCAACCGCTTAGCGATGTCTCGAAATACTAGGTGAGCACTAGGACTCCATGTTTAGATATGGATTATCAAAATCAAAAGTCATTTATTCAAACTAGGGTGAGAATCAACACCTTTCGAACGTCAAAATTACAAAATACAGTCCCCCAAAACGCCCGCCCTTCGCCACTTCCTAGTGCTTTCGCTGGGAAGAAGAAGTGGCGCAACAAACTCCCCAGCAGCACAGCTGGCTGTTCAGTTAGAAAACACTTGACTGAATACAATACAAGGTATGCAAAGTAATTAACACCACAAGACACAGAACTCTAACTTAAATTATCTGCCATATGTCATATGCTAGCTATGCCAATATACCAAGAAATACAATAAAAAACTATACATACTCAAGCAAAAAATAATAAATCAAAATTAAATAAAACTAGTATGAAACTTAAAGCTTCTTTAACCTTCAAGCAGTCGCGCGACGTCGAATCGACCGCGGTTCGATCGATTCTCGATACATTTATGATGCCAAATTGCTTACAAATCCTAAGAAAATTAGAATATTAATTTGATTTTATAATTTTGTTTATGTCCTAACATAATGATAATGTGATAAATACAAAAAATATTAAATACTTAGTGTTTTAAATCCCTGAAATATCCTATAGGTCTTTTAGGTTACGCGCGACCGCTAGCGTTACAAATTACCGCGCGACCGCTTGAAGGTTAAATTTTGGGAATGCTACGAGTATGCTAGATTGAGATAAACGATGAAATTAAGTTCTTGAATGCCTAATAAGCATAACCAAGCTATAACATTCCCACTACTGGGACACAGGCCTTCTCTCGGTGGGAGGGAGTGGGCCGTAATCCACCACGCGGGCCAAGTGCGGGTTGTCAGATGTCACATGTCTTCGAATTTTTTGGTATTAGGACGTTCCGGTCATGTTTTCCTTCACCGTTTGGAGAGCAGTGGTGATTAAATAATTTACACATATTAAAGCACCTGCCTGGGTTCGAACACACGACCTACAACTCGTAGGTCGAGGCCGCGTTACCACTGGACCACCCCTGCTACTCAGTTCTTGAATAGATGTTATAAAATACTGTTGAAAATATTGACATGTTTCCGAAATTCTCTATGGCTTAAAGTCTCAAGATCAACCAGGTATAATTATTGTAGAATTTAAACCTGCATTGAATTATATTCGGACTCAATAAATTACAAAAAAAAAAATGTTTGATTAGTGATCTTCACCAAAGTTTTAGTCATTTTGAACTCCTTGAAGGTAGTTTATTGCTAGAAGCGCTTCATCTAATTTTAAAAACTGTGTTTAGTAAACAAGTCATGTTCATATTGCGTACATACAGCTAACAAATAAAATAATAAAACGGTCTGAGATCATTGTCCTTGAAAATCGTTTCATTTAATTAAATGATAGTTTTTTTTTTTCTTTTTTACTTTGCCTACACTGTCCCACTGCTGAAAAACCCGGAAAATGTGACGAGACGAGCTATGACGCAAGGGTTAAATCGAGGTGGCTCTAGAAAAGGATACCTGGAAGGGTTTGGGGGAGGTCTTAGCTCAGCAGTGGAACAGATTCATTTAAGAACTATACAGGGTTATTTGTAAAACACCAACAACCTCTTAAGAAGTCATTGTACTCATCATTATGAACAACTTTTACTATGGGACCAAACCTGAAATCGCGAAAAAAAAATCAGCTGTTCCCTAGATTTATGTTCGTACGAGTCGTCAAAATGTAGGGAACAGCTGATTTTTTTTTTCGCGATTTCAGGTTTGGTCCCATAGTAAAAGTTGTTCATAATGACGAGTACAATGACCTCTTAAGAGGTTGTTGGTGTTTTACAAATAACCCTGTATATTTATTGATTTAAACTTCTCGCACACAATGAGGTGAAAAAGCGGACTTAATTTTCTACCAGTCAGTGATGAAGAGGTAAGACAATAATAATAAAATTATTGCCTTTAATTTTTACCAACTTTTTTTTTTTTATATTTTTTTGTTTTATTATAGCAGCAACAGAAAAATGTCAAAATTTCAAATGTGTGAGAATTTCAACTGTCTACCTATAATGGTTCATGAGATACAGCCATATACTAGATATCGATACCTTGATGGGAATCAAGCAATTTTGCCGTGCGATTCTGTAACCATCTCACCGTGAAAGCTTGGGCGAAGTGAGCGTGGAGTGAGTTTGTCATTCGCTAGGGATTAACACTATTAAGTGCTCACTTCACTTATGATTTCACGGTGAGATTTTTACAGAATCGATCGGCTAGTATAATTAAATCAGTGATCTTCTGTGGATTTTCGCTAGCTAATTTAATTTGACCCTGTGTAAAGAAATCTTGTGGAAAATTTCATACTTCTAGGACCCAGTGGTTTATAAACCGTGTGTTGTCTGTCAGTAAATGAAGGAATAATGATTTTTTAAGTAAATATAAATAAGTAGGTATTTATCATCGGTGACCAGCGATTTCAATGTAAAGTATTTTCTAGTACCTACATAAGACGTACAGACGCCAGCACATCAAGCTACTACAATCTGTCAGATTTCTTTAATAGATTTTCAACTTTAGTGCTAAAACATAAGGTTCAAAGTTGATTGGGAAAATCTGACAGTTTCGGGTAGCTTGATGTGCTGGCGTCTGTACCTTAGTTGCACTTGACGAATAGATACATAGGCAAATAATTATATAATTAACTTACCTATCTGAAACATCTTATATTGTGTCCATTTTACTTTACACACTAATAATAAAATTGTTTTATTTAGCGAATCCATGCCATTTGACGTTTTATCGTTTTATTGGGAGGGTAACAGACAGCTGTGACATTTCTTGTACAGACGCCAGCACATCAAGCTACTACAATCTGTCAAATTTCTTTAATCGATTTTCAACTGTATCGCTAAAGCATAAGGTTCAAAGTTGATTGGGAAAAATTGACAGTTTCGCGTACCTTGATGTAGCGCCTGTAGGTACCTATTTCAGAAATCCATAGACGATGGTGACCCATCATGTAGGTTGCCTGCTTGTTTGTCATTCAATGATAAACATACCAAATCGCTTTATTAATAAGTACTGCCACAACATGTCAAGATATACTGGCTTCACCTACGTAACCGTTGAGTATGGCAACACAAATCACATTTTATAAAGCACATGTAAAGGTAATGAATAAAAATTATAAAAAAAATATAAAGCATATAGATTTCCTTAAGCAATTTTTCTTCCATCTGATCGACCTATTAATTATTCTAATTTAAACCACTTGACTAGATTAAAACCGACTCACCTGTATCCAAGGAAACACCTCATAAACAGTCGACCTAAGAACAATTTTTTTTTACAACACAAGAAAAATAACACCTCAGCTCAAATAAAATCAGACTGATAAAAGTGATAACAGCTGATCTCAGGTAACTAACTCACTGAACTAAATAAAGTACCAGCAGTATCTATCCACAAAGACGAGACAAGTCTGACGACGACCTATAATCACGTTCTGACCGTGAAGATACAGAGACAGAACTCTTCAATGCCACGAGTATTGAATTAATAGCAATTACTTTCAAATAAGTATGATGACCTACTTTGCAGATGGAATGGATCTCTCTATCAGAAAGATAGCGCGAAACTGAAAATCACAAGACACGATAACAAACTTAGGAAGAGAAAATTTCATTATGGAATGCTAATTAAGTTAGTGACAATGACCGCATTTGTTTTGCTTGAAGATTTGTCTTGTGAAGGTATTTGACGTCTGCATTTGAATCTGTTGCCGAAGTTATCTTTTATTTTCAAGTTGTAGGTACTTTACTTTTTCTTTCTTGACATCCTAGGTATTCTTTATAATTTATTTATTTATTTTACTATAACATAAAATGGACATATCTGCCAATTACATTTCCTAAAGATAATTTGACCAAATTCATACACTCATCTCAAAAAACGGCAGACATAAAATATAATCTCATTAAAATGTCACCAAATAAAGCAATAATCTATTGTAGCACCATCTACGCACGTGGTATGGAACCACAACGTGCCTGTAAATTACAAAGTGGTCTCGTTCGTCACGAATAGCGTGTGGCAATAACGTCGCTTACTAGTTACATGGGTTACGGATAGATGTCAGCAGTAATATCTTTCTCCGAACATAGAAAAATAAAAATGGTTTTGTTTCAAATTACCTTTATTTATACAATCATACAATTTATTTATATAACACTGTACAATGATTAAACGTATAAAAACACATAACACACTTTTGCTGCTCAAATCATTTATATTTCAAGCAAAGATAAAGGTCCGACGAATTTAAGGGTCAGGGCGTACCGGGGTCAATGGGGTCCAGGGCTCTGAACCGGTTTAAAAAGAGCGGTTAATTTCGATGAAATACCGGTAAATATATCGTTCCCTCATTAACCGGTTAAACAAGTGAACTGTTCATATGTAACCCAAATGACAAAGGTTACCGGTTACGTACCTAAGCACAAACGGTTTTGACACCCAAATTAACCGGTTAATTCCGTAAGTCGTAAATATTTTTCGTCTACTTTTTAACACTTCCAACAAGTTATAGTGACATTAGTACATTTAGTACCCCAGAAAACATTAGGAAAAAAAATGTTTGATCTGAGGACGTCAAATACAACCGGAGAACTTAAATGGTGCGGGTAGATTCATGTTGCGACTTGCTTAGTTAGGGGGCGGGGGGTATTTAACCGGTTAATTTTCACTTTCAAAACCAAAATTCATGAAAAACCGGTTTCCCGAAAAACCGGTAAAAACCGGTAAAGTGCAAACCTTAACCTAAATCGATTTCGGTTTGGGGTCAATGACCGTAACCGGTTAAGAATTTCAACCGGTTTCCGAGCCCTGATGGGGTCATCAGGGATGGGGAAAACATTGCTTTGACACATTCTGGACTTTCCTGAGCGTAATCATTCGTTATGCTATAAACACAGCGACATTAATCTGCCGGCGACTTGCTGGCGATTTCAAATTCTCACGCCACACATAGATTGGTAGCCAATTTATCGCTAGCGATGTCAATCTGTGTGTGGCCGTGAGATTTTGAAATCGCCAGCAATTCGCCAGTGACATAAGGCACCTCTCCCAACAGCGACGATCAAGGAGAAACGAGTAGAGCTAGCAACTAAAAATTTGTTGAAGAGCATCGAGTAGAGGTGCGTGCATCTAAGTACACTAGGTACAAATCGTAAATCTCTCAGCGAGTGTTCTGCCTGCCAACCTACGCTAGGTTGGCAGGCAGAACACTCGCTGAGAGACTGAGCGACTGTCTTTGATAGCTCTTGTCACAGCGACAAACGAGTACCTACCACTCGCCAGAGGTGTGAACAGTCGGTGATCAGCTGTTAAACTTATAATATTTGTCCCTTTTACGTATACGGTACCTACAATCTTTTGTACTCTTCTTGAGCGAGAAAATCGTTGTTAGCTAGTCGATTCCTCGCGCTGGTGAGACACTGAGCCCTGCCGAACGCAGCCCGGAAAGCCCTGACCCGGAACTATATGATTAGAGCTTCATACAAATACTTAATACCAATCCTTAACTATCAAAATCGTAAAATACAGACTAGAGTGTACTTTCCAGTCTGCATTCACCTGCACCCCAATAGCGTAACACACATTCATTCATATCCGAAGGCTTCTGAAGGAAAATCCTAATCCATTGCTTCAATGTTTGAAAGATTAGTCTGCTCGACAACGTAAATAAGCAATGAATGTTGCCGAATTGTCAAAATGTGTGTAATTTTAAGTCTGTTACGCAATTATCCAGCTGGTTTTGCGACAAAACTAAAATATCACCTCACGATACATGTCTGGAAATGATTTAAAACAGAATGTAAGTATTTACAATTAACTCAATAAACTTATTTAAATAACATTAACATTTAGGAATTGAATTTGCAACTTCTATACAATGATCTAATGAAGCATGAAGACACGCATGACAGATTGACAGCTCACAGGAAAGGCTTGATAATATTATGCGCCTTAGAACCATCAAGTGCAAAAATAACGTTACCCGTAATAAGTGACGCAATTTAATATTGGACAATTTAAGCGCATTATGATCTACGCCATATTCATTCACTGTCATCATTCAGTCATCGTCATAGAACCATGAGCAGCTCTTAGACCGCCATCCGCAGGCAAATGTTAGACCAGTGGTAAGTTTGCCTAACTTACGCCTATGTGTAGGGGGAGGGGGGGGGGACAGTCTTATGGAGACCAGCACCCTAATTGCGTAACATACTATCGATCACGATCTGAAACATTTTAAAGGATATTTCTAATCCATTCCTGTATATGTTCGAAATATTTGTCTACTCAGCCATGTAAAAAACGCAATGGAAGTTGATGATCTGTCAAAATGAAAACCATTGCTACTGATAGCGTGTTACGCAATTGCCGCGCTGGACCCAACAAACGAAACATTCAAAGCTCAGCTGGATGTATTCTTTAGATGTTTCTTTCTCTTTTTTTATTTACCTAAGAGACAACTGTTGAAGATGTCAGGTAGGAGGTACTGCGCAACGTTTACACTCGAAGATCGAGAAATGAAAAGATCTTACAGATCTAAGAGATCGAAAGTTCAACAATAGGTAACGAATTTTTTATAGATCGCTACGTAAATCCTGACCAAATCCAGTATCAAGACCAAAAGACAATTTCCGCACAGTTTAGACCTGCGTAAGATTAAACACTTGATTCTGATCACTCAGCCGGGTTCGGGGGAGTGTGGCTGGTATTCTGGCAGGATTGGCAGCACCGCTGGCTCCCCCTGAAGCTGCGACAGCGCACATCGCACGGCTGACAGTGTTTCTGGCGTGTGCTTGCGCCCGCGCGGGGCGTGGGGTCGATGCGGGCGCACCATTCGCTCGACTGTCGCGGTGGATTCTGTTTAGAAAGGAAGAAAGAAAAAAAGCTGTAGTAGGTAAGTAAGATTTTTTTATACAGCACAGTGCACAAACACAAACACGTGCAGCACTGTTATATGACCAAAATCATCATCATCTGCTTAGTCTTTTCCCAACAATGTTGGGGTCAGCTTCCAGTCTAACCAGCAGGGTAATTGCGTAACACACTATCAGTAGCAATGTATTTCATTTTGACAGTTCAACAACATTCATTGCGTTATTTACGTTGTACAGACGCCAGCACATCAAGGTACCCGAAACTGTCAGATTTTCCCAATCAACTTTGAACCTTATGCTTTAGTACTAAAGTTGAAAATCTATTAAAGAAATCTAACAGATAGTAGTAGCTTGATGTGCTGGCGTCTGTACATATGGAGCAATGGATTAGCAATATGCTTCAAAATGATTCAAATTGAGAGTAATAGTGTGTTACGCTATTAGGGTGCTAATGCAGCTGAATACCAGTATTTAACATGGAGCGACTGCCTATCTGACCTCCACAATACAGTTACTGGGTGATACCCCTTGCCAAGCGTAGTTATTACAACTCCTTTGATTTCACCTTTCGTATATGTTATAGGGGTATGACTTGCCTAGATTTCTTGATTATGTAAAAACAGGAATGGAACAAATGTTCATGCTAGTGTACTTTGAAACCAGTACAGTAAATACAGAGATTGACTTAATATTTACATGAATGTCAGGAAATCATTTAATAAAACGTGAAACCAGTCAGGTTCCTTTGTTAGCAATTTATCAAAGTTATAGTTCAATGATGCACAACTCACGATAACATCTGCGTCATTGAGCTGTGAGCTGTACTCTCCATAAACATTGCTATTAAAAACGCTAGTAATTTTAGAATTGGTATTCATTTTCAGGCACCTATGGAGAAAACCTAAACAAGTCATCATCATCTGCCTAGCCTTTTCCCAACTATGTTGGGGTCGGCTTCCAGTCTAACCGGATGCAGCTGAATACCAGTATTAACCAAAACAAGTCATACTGACAAAATAACTTCAACTTGGTTAGCACCTTTTACTGTGACAACTTCCGTCAGATCTCCATTTAAACTAGTGTCTAGATTTCATGTTTCAAACGCCCCCAGACAAAATGACAATAATAAGTACTTTTACGGTATCGTTCAGTGTCCTTCAATGAGTTAAGTTGCTTGAACTCTGCGTTGCCTGTCAGCCCCTAAAGAACTTACCTTGCAATTTTCATCTTCAGCTTTACCTGCCAGTCACAAAACTACAACATGTCCCAGAATTAAGGCACAATCTCTTTAGAGGTCATTGTACTCATCATTATGAACAACTTTAACTATGGTAACAAACCAAAAATCGCGAAAAAAAATCATCTGTTCCCTACATTTTGTCGAGCTATGCGAACATAAATGTAGGTATCTGCTGACTTTTTTTTTCGCGATGTCAGGTTTGGTCCTATAAAAAAAAAATCATCTGTTCCCTACATTTTGTTGAGCTATGCGAACATAAAAACTTTTTTTCGCGATGTCAAGTTTGGTCCTATAAAAAAAAAATCATCTGTTCCCTACATTCTGTCGAGCTATGCGAACATAAATGTAGGGATCAGCTGACTTTTTTATCGCGATTTCAGATTTGGTCCTGTAGTAAAAGTTGTTCATAATGATGAGTACAATGACCCCTTAAGAGGCTGTGCGTGTGAATTCAGGGATACGTTGTGTAAGCAATAGGAACTCACGATTAACTCTTGGTCTCTCTCTCTCAGAGCCGCCATCTTCAAGCGTCTCGCAGCAGCTGCAGAATTTGCACGGCACACCAGGCAAACCGCAGCACAGCGCCCCCCAGAGCCACTTGTTCAGGGTGCTTGCAGTCCTTGACCATGCACTCTGCCTGTCCTGAGGGTTTACCGTAATCTTATTGCAGATCAGGATTAGACTAAAAGTAATGTGGCATTTTGCACCATGAGCGTTAACCGTTAAATGTCAATTTGGTCTGCCCTAAAAATCACCATGATTATTATCGAAGGGAAAAAAAAAGAAAAAAACAACGGCGATGACTTTGACTTCCACATGCTCCAAGTAAGGGCCAAGAACCCCTTCTTGCGTAGAAACCTTTCTTGCGTTTTGAGCAGATTTTTATTTTTTGAGACTACTTGAAATCCAGATTTGAAGTTAGATCGTAGGATTCTTGTTAATACG
Source organism: Eremobia ochroleuca (assembly GCA_949629135.1). NCBI lineage: Eukaryota > Metazoa > Arthropoda > Insecta > Lepidoptera > Noctuidae > Eremobia > Eremobia ochroleuca. The sequence continues at coordinate 2,815,321 of OX451396.1, read as the reverse complement.
AGTAGGTACGTGTTGGATTTTAGACACCTTAAATCCCGATCCTGTGATTTCGTGGTCTCCGCTCGAACTAGCTTGCAAAATAAAATGACATGCAAACAAAAAGCTTCTTTATGTCTAGTACATATAGATGCTTTTTGTTTCCATGTCATAGTATCATAGATCATAGTATATGTACCAGGTAATCCATCACAGAATTAAGCAATTCATGTCATTGTAATGTCAAGCAGTGCTTATCTTTCTGTGTAGGTACACCATCGCTATGCTGCTCAGAAGAAAGGAACAGAAAAATACGTACAAGGGTTAATGCTTATTTCTAAAAATCTCTTCCAGCATACCAATGATAGGAGATTAGAAAAAAAGAGATGTAGGCAACGTGGGCAAGCTTCGCCTTCGAGTATGCACATCTCAATAGTGACTCACCTCCCACGCGTATGACGCAGGCACTCTACACGCATAGTCCAGCACCTTTGGCGTCGTTGACTTTGACCCGTGTGTAGCTAACATGACAAAATGGTACGCAATAATAGTACAATCAATCATTGTTGGCATAAACGACTCACCTTTAATAAACGTCGAACTCTCAAAAACTGACCATACAACTGAAAAAAAAAACTGATCTAAAAGGTATTGCAGGCTATGCAAATAAGAAAACATACCAAGAATATCAATAAAAGATACTTTATAAAAAGGATAACGTGGCTCCAACGTACAAAGCATTCAAAAGCGCTCTCCCATTTCAAAACAAATCACAAATTCACAAAGTTCAAAACATTTTGATCAGAAAATCTATCACAGTTTCTACATGCCCAGTTTTCGCAATTGAAAATATTTATATCTTTTGCTCCACATAGCAAAAATCACATTATATTTGATATCAAGCAACAGTTCAGTCTGTCCTTCAGATATTTGCCAGTAAAACTTTTTTCAGTGATGAAAGTAGCCACACAGGAGGTCCCACTCCCGAACAACAGGAACCGAGGAACCGACGAGACATGGTAGGCTCAGTAGGAGATGGCGGGACTCCTACTTGATGGATTGGATTGATTTAATAGTACGAGAAGGTATGGCGAAGACAGAAAGGCCTTTGTCTTGAAAAGGGCCACCAGAAACTCATAATAATAAAGAGAATGAGACATTACCTGTTGGTGATCGAACACAAAATTCCGGTTCATCACCACTTCATCGTTACTGGGCTCTCACCGTCATACGACTCCGGCTCTTCGTAAGTGGCTTTTGTGGATAAGTCAACACTATTCTCGAACTAGAATAGACCATACGAAAATATATTTCGTGAGGTGTGACGCTGCCACGATGACTGATGACAACTATAGGATTTTAACTTTTTTCGTTTCGTCGTATGGACAGTTATAGTATTCATTTAAATACTTTTTTATAGTATGTTTATGGTTGTGAACAATGAAGATCAAGGAATCGAAACTTTTTTTTTGTGTTGTTTGTGGAGATGAACTTTATGCCCATGGTATATATACTAACAAGCACCCTAATTGCTATCATTCAGAATCTGAATAATTTTGAAGCCAATGTGTCATATGTTCGAAAATTTGTCTACTCAACAACGTAAATGAATGTTGTGGAACTGACAAAATAAAAGCCGTTACTACTGTTGGTGTCTTACGCAATTACCCCGCAGTTTTGCGAAACATTATCATCACTAGCCCACCTCACTGTTGGTTACTCTTCAGTTTGGGTTAACGTTGGAACTAACGCAGGATTGATGGAAATGCAGCCACGTACTAGCAAATGGAACGTTCAGATTTATAAGCAACCCATCAAACGCATTTTATGTCACCCTCAGATTAAGCTACCCACGACAACTATTGCATGATGGCTGAAAACGAATGTTGGAGAGTCACTGAAGATCGAGCTTAATAGTTTGCAATTGGAACCTTCCTTGTTCAGCAGTGTACTGCCATAAGCTAATGATGTTGACCAGCAAGCTAATTGCGTAACACACTATCAGTAGCAATGGGTTACATTTTGACAGTTCAACAACATTCATTGCGTTATTTACGTTGTTGAGCAGACACATTTTTCCAACATATGGAGCAACGGATTAGCAATATGCTTCAAAATGATTCAAATTGAGAGTAATAGTGTGGTACGCAATTAGGGTGCTGATTCTACATGAACATACTTGAAGACTGTTTGAATTGAATAGCAGAATAACCTTATCAAAACAAGTGATGATAATGATAATAGTACATACTAATCATACCAAAAATTCAGTTGAAGCTAATTAATGGGAAGATTTTAAATTAGACGACAGTAGCAGTCAGTTCCTTATAATTCACAACATGTCTTACATACCGTTTTTTGTTACAAACATAACTTCAAAATCACAATTACATGACGATCAAACCCAACAATTGAATAACAACGTAAAATTACATCAAAACAATTTTAATTAACGATCTTAACATTAAAACAAGTTAATACTTTAATATGCCATTCATCATCAACCTTCAAGTTAATGAGCGTTCACCATACGAGGCACGAACCTGCATCCAGGCGGGACAATGCCGTAGCTAACCTGCCATTAACACACGGTTATATCATGAAGCCTTGGTTAACACCACTAACTACGATTTGCCATATCTTCGTCTAAAGCTATTCATTAGGGAAATCAGCTGGTAGACGCTTTTTGGGTGCTGAGGTTCCGTATATGTTGTTAGATATTGAATAACACTTTTTCAGCATCCAATTTTGGTGATAGAACATTGGAGATATTGATAAATGATTTTATTTCTGTAAGTACAAGTAGGTTTGTAAAAACACTTTTACACGTCAATCATATTTTTAAAACTAGATGACATCGGCGTTTTTTACCTGACTACTCTGAGAAGAAACGCCGAAACAAACCCAGAGGTCACAGTTTCTTTTAAAGTCCAGATATAATCTTGGTCAGATCATGTAGATTGATATCTGAAATGGTCTTTTGAGAAAAGAACCACACATATATTATTTAGGTTCATTCCATCGAGAATTCGAGATACACGTTCTGTTTTATACAAGGTGTAACTTAAATAACACACAACCTCTTAAGGGGTCATTGTACTCATCATTATGAACAACTTTTACTATGGGACCAAACCGAAAATCGCGAAAAAAAAATCAGCTGTTCCCTACATTTTGACGAGTTATGCGAACATAAATGTAGGGAACAGCTGATTTTTTTTTTTTACCTTAGGATTACTTACTTGATTTATTTTTTTAATATTATGTGGCTGAAGTGGAAAAAGGTCGACTATCTTTTGGAGGGCACTGTGAGTACACATTGTGATATTTAATAAACTATTGAGGATTGAGTATTGAGACGACCATTCCTGCTCATTCAGCTGATTCCTGTGACCTTCATCTGGTCTTGGGTTAACCATGTGGGTGGTAGTGTAGTCAAAATATTGCTGTAACAATGAAATTTAAACGTAATTTTAATCTAGAAACAAGCTTGGCAATTTGTGAATGAAAAATCACAAATGAAAAATTTCTATTTCAAACTGACGGATCCCTAAAAAAGAACATCATTTGCAACCCAACACTGAGAAGTCAAATCATTGATACCTAGTCTCTAGCGAAGTTCACACGCGTGATACAAGAAAACGAACACTTTTTCATTCATTTTTTCCGAAATAGTTTTTATCAAAATGAATTTGCGACTTCATGTGTTTTTCGGCCAGTTCCTTTGGCTGCTGGCGGCTTTAAACGGGAAAACCATCCAGGGCATTCCAGGATATGGAAGGAACCTCCTCATCAAGACCTTGCCAGCGATTGAAGATTACCAGAGCAACATTTATGAAGTGTTCATGGAACCTTATTTGTATGTGAGTACCAATTTTCTTTTTTCCGCGAGACTTGAATAATTATGAAAAATATTGAAAATACTCTTTCAAGGGCAACTTTTTTGTGATGCAACCAGGAAGGCTTATGTATGAGTTATGTCATATGCTACCCATTCGGGGTCAGGGTTTAATTCTAATTTAAGTAAGTACTTACTTGTGATTTAATGATAGGTGACAAAAATTTCTGCAGTGTCATGACAGGAAGTCTTGTTGTCTTGATATTCAGTGATTGGGGAAAACACCATTAGGTACCTTATCAGCCTACATTTTCTCACTCTGAGACACTGAGTCCCCTTCCAGTGACAGAGAGTGGGTCGTGAACCTCCAGCCGACCCAATGAGGGCTGGTTGTTGAAACTGAACCAACCAACACCAAAGAATACAAACCACTGACAAGTATCAAAACATATCGTTTTAGTCATGTGTATCTGTCATTCATATGTAAAACAATAACTTCAGTTATTTTTTCTTTGACAATGATAACTACTGACAGTTAAATTAATCTCTCTCTAAATATGGTATTAATGTTCGGAAAATCATTAAAATTCACTAAATACCGAACTCGCTTCTGAATAGAGTCCAACCGAAAATGAGTGTTTTCGGCCGTAAACGTAAAGGAAATGCTGATTGGCATTTTCCGCCCAAACATTTAAACGAAATTCCGTCTTACTCTTATCTACTTCTAAACTGTGGCACAAGAGTGTTTAGACTGATATAACGGATCAAAAATTTTATACAAAAAAAAAATAGTTCTAAGTATAAAAATACTACCTGAATGAAATTCTTAGGTATGAGCTACTGAGCTCTAGGCACCTAATCGTAGAATATTCTATGATAAAAAAAAGCTATCTTCTGACACCGGGAATACATAAATAAATATGATTGATGACGATGCAAAAAACATTTGATGACAAAAAGTTGCAGATAAGTAGGGTTATTGCATTCATAGAAATTATCATACTCGACGACTCCATTCGCTGTTGAATTTATTTTTTATCAAAAGCAATTCTTCATGAGGTGACAATCTCAGTTTTTATATTGCATCTATTTTGATTGTAATGTTATACTCTAGTGAATTTAAATATATCGAGGTGTAGACTTGAATATGAATCCATCAATAATGTTGGTATTATTAATAGTCAAATAGTTTTTTACTAAGACATTTATTATAAGTTTGTTGAACTGTTATTTATTTCTTGTTGGCCATTTTTTTCTGTACCTAATTCTAAGCCGCAGGTACACGTGTACAAGTAGACAAATAATTATCTTCATAAATAATTATTAATAAATAAATAATCATATTATACATAGGTACGTACTTCGCATACGCATAATTTAAAACCATCGATGATCCTATCGAGCTGTTTTTTTTTTTTCATGGATTCAATGTCATTATATTGAATTTGGAATCTATAACAATAATATCGATACCTGCTAACATAACGGAAACATACCTTATGACTCATATGAATGCAAATTGTTCAGACAAAACCACCGGCTTTGACATTGACATGTCACAGAATAATGTACAGACGCCAGCACATCAAGCTACCCGAAACTGTCAGATTTTCCCAATTAATTTTGAACCTTATGCTTTATCTCTAAAGTTGAAAATCTATGAAAGAAATCTGACAGATTGTAGTAGCTTGGTGTGCTGGCGTCTGTACTACAGCGAATACCGAGAAAATGTTTATACAACGCCATAAAGGCTGTATAGCTATGTCAACACTATCGAATACAACAATATGAAGCAAATTTTACAACTTCAGGAATCAGTGTTGTTGTCTAAATGTTGTAGGTTAGGTTTATCAAATTTTAATATACAGGTTAAAGTATGGTACTTATACATTTCAGAATTTCGGGCACCAAGTGTATCCACCGGGAAATCGAGCTGAGAAGCAAATAGAATACGTTGTTGTAAGTATTAACTTTATGTTGTACCTTTATACAGGGTGAAATTGAAAACATGCCACAAATCGAAATGGGAGATTGTACTCATCATTATGAACAACTTTTAGCATGGGATCAAACCTGAAATTGAAAAAAAAACCAGCTGTTCCCTACATTTTGACGAGTTATGCGAACATAAATGTAGGGAACAGCTGATTTTTTTTCGCGATCAGGTTTTATCTCATAGTAAAAGTTGTTCACAATGATGAGTACAATCTCTCATTTCGATTTTTCGCATGTTTTCAATTTCAACCTGTATAATTTATTAAACGTTTAATATTATTAAACGTTATGTGCCTACATTATGTGCATGTTTTAGCTGCACTTCATTAACAATCATTTATAAATACAGGGTGTCAGGGACACCGAAGAGTCAGAGACATCGATTTAATACATAATTCTAAAAACGCAGGAGGACGGTGAAATTTTTCGTCAAATAATGAGTTAAAAAAATGCTATTCCATACATTTTGATCACGTAGGTCAAATCCACTTTCCAATGAAACATCAGATTTTGTTTTTGATAGTCGACGAAAAATTTCTACGCTGGACGGGGTTTAGAAATCATGTGCTGAATTCATGGTTTCATTTTGCGCGTCGATGTATCACCCTGTATAACATCTGAACGACTGGCAACAAAAATGGACTCCATGCTTAGAATTATGCGTCTTCAACTGTGTATGTTGTTTCTTCTAACATAAACACAACCACCGTCCTTAGAAGAAGGATTGTTGTGTTTAGCAAGGCAAGGCATAGCTCTCCCAGCGTGCACGAATCGTGAATAGTTTGGCCACTGTGACTTCACGCTTAGGTCCGCGACCACATACGGCGTATCTCCAAGTAGTGCGGTCTTCTGCAGTGTGGACCGCTCGGTAAGTGCTGCCTCCAACAGCCTTCTTGATCGCGTCTGACCATCATCGTGCCAGTGCTCTGCCTTGAGCGCGTTTCCCTTTTGCCCGGCCCAGTATCGTAAGCCTTTCCTACCTTATGTGAACACGTAATAGGTATGTTCGAAAAAGCTGAGGGCATGCTCTCTGCATATTGTAGATAGCCGCTTGGTGATGTTGAGTTCCTCTAGTATGGATTAATTCCCGCGACTACCGTGTAGGTATCTGTTATGGTTGCTCCAATAGAATGCATTCAACTTACTATTCACAAGTCAATAAATTAAAAAAAAAGAATTAAAGAGCCAATAAATTGTAAAATGAGACAAGATCAAAGCTAAGAAAGAGAGAAAATACGTTTTATTATATTACAATATTTTGCAGAAACAAAATTAAACATTTTATCGCACGAAATGTTTTTCTATAATCTGAGCCACAGTTCACGGCCCTTTTAACTTCCCAGTTTGTTAAAATTACAAAGTTATGCATATTAAAACAACTAAATACACGAACAGCGTGACTTGGTGGTACCGGGTGTGAACAAACCCAAATATCTGTCTACGCGCTCTTCACGATGTTGTACTTGACGTCACTGAGGGCAAGACTCAGATCGCACTTACCTTTGCCAAATAGTGTCTCATACAAATGTGAACTTTATTTGTATAGTTTCAATGTTGACATTTGAACAAAATGCTTGAACGATTCACTTAGACGTAAAAAATATCAAAATCAATTAAAATGCGATATGTGAATCTTGCCCTGAGAATTAATTGTTTATCAATTAACAAGTTTCTTTAAACGTTTAAGATCGTGATTCTGTTATGATTGCATTGCCTTGCTCTTGAGAATTAGGATGTTGTCCCTGAGGATCGTGTTCGTGGGCAAAAAATATATATACAATATATTTGACAATATACAGTATGTTAACTAACAGAGGGCGTTCCCGTTAACCCGCAATAGTATAGCATCCATACATGATAAAAAAAATATTACCATTCGAAAAAAAAATGTTTTTATTTTTTTTAATATTAAAATATTCACTAAAAATGTTAAATTGATACGTTAAAGAAACACTCTGTACACGCGTACTTGAAGGACAGCAATGTCGCAATTTATTTATGAATGACGGGCCGCGTGTGCGGCGATCTAATTGATGTGCCTAGCCCCGCCCCCTATCCCCGAATGTCCACCTAATTTTATTCGGAACTCATCTCACGCGCTGACCGGACGTGCATTATTTTCGCATTGTAACATCTTGCGTCATTCTTGTGTGAAAAATGCCGCGTTATCAGTTCAGTGCTCATGAGTATGTGAACATGGTGCTCATTTATGCTGAGTGTAATTATGATGGTGCACGTGCTCTGAGGATGTATGCTGAGAGGTACCCAAATGCACATCAACCGCGGAATTCTCGTATTATTGTGAGTGCCCTGGTGCGTATTCGTAACAATGAACCGGTAGTGCCGCGTCGTTCTGGTGGCCCCCGACCCGTGATCTCTGTGCGGCAGGAAGAGAACGTGCTAAGGCATTTTGAGGAGGAGCCCGGTTCAAGCACTAGAAGAGCCGGCCGCCTGTTAAACATGAGTCACGTCGCAGTCTTTAAAATTTTAAAGAAAAACAAGCAGCATCCGTACTCACTTCAAAAAGTGCAAGGTCTGCTTAGTCCGGCTGACTTCGAGCGCCGGGTAACTTATTGCCAGTGGGCACTGCAGCGATGCGCGGAGGACCCCCACTTCATCGAAAATGTCATATGGTCAGACGAAAGCCTATTTACGCGCAATGACATGTGGAATCGGCGTGTATGCCATCACTGGGCAGAAAGAGGCCATAATCCGCGTGCCACTCGGCCGCTAGCACATCAAATACGGTGGTCACTAAATGTGTGGGCTGGGATAAAGGGAAACAAAATAATAGGACCTGTCTTCATCCCAGGGACTCTAAACCGTGTGAGGTATCTGGCTCTTCTTAACGGCACCGTCGCGCGCTACCTCGACAGGTTGCCGCTAGCCGAGCTCCGAAATGTGTGGTTTCAACATGACGGAGCACCCCCTCACATTTCAACAGAAGTGCAGTCGCGGTTAAACGAGTTGTTTGATAGCCGCTGGATCGGGAGGTACGGTCCCGAGGCGTGGCCACCACGGTCACCTGACTTAACACCACTTGACTTTTTTTTTTGGGGTTGGGTCAAACAACTCGTTTATAAAAAAGAAAGCCACTCGCGGGAGGAGATGGAAATGCGAATCTGCACAGCATTCCGTGTTATCAGGAACCGCATACGCGAGGACCCGCTTTTAATGCGACAAGTGCACCAAAACAACCGTCGGCGATTGCAACAATGTGTAGACAGAGGAGGTCAGCATATTGAGCTGTTCAAAATCTAGGTAAGTTTTTAAACATTATTTAAATGTATCATAATACCTAAAACATTAAAATAAAAAATAACACTAAACGACTGTGCCACAAAATTAATAAGTTCAGAAGGCTCACTTTTTCCTAAAACTACTTTTATACTCAGGGAGTACTCCGTTCAACGAACGTGTTACTACTGTGACGTTACACGATTGCTATGAATAAACGCAAGTACTTAGGTATTACGAAGGCAACTGCATAAAGTAAAAGTATTTTTTAAATTTCTGTTGTTGGAGAAAACATTCCCTTGCTAACGTGTAATACCGTCATTATCATTTAAATCCTAGACTAAATTGTGTTTTAAATAAATTAAACTTTCCCCGAACTTACCGCACACTATTTATTAGCGGTACATTATTTATTAGATAAAATTAATTTTTCATATTAACACTGTAAGCCTGTCGTACCACCGGTCTGAGTGGCTAGGTAAAACAAATTCGTGTACTGGTTCCGCGAGTGGACCTTCTGTACTCGTATCTGTTTATTTTGTGGCCACGAGCCCGCGACGAGCGACGTGTCGGCAGAAGCGCTGCCACCACCTCGCGTTCATTACTCGGCCGCTGCGTGCAGAATTTATAGCTGTCTACTCTGTATTTTAATTTTAATGTTATTGAAATTTGGCTTAGATAGGTAGGTACATGAATTTATGTTTTTTTTTTTATTTACTATGTTTGCGAATGGGTCCTTCCAAGCCCAAGGTGCCTCAGTGACGTGTTCCTTTGTCAGCCGGGCATTTGAGACGGGTTGTTAAATGTTATTGCTAAAACTAAACATACTTACATAAAATGTTTAATTTTACTGATAACAACCCGACGACGTATTTTGCACAGTCTTTGTAATTCAATAAGCCGCCTTTATCAAAGGCGCCGCTCGCCATTCAGCGCGGGCGACCGCCGCCGGCTCGCTCGGCTTCGTGTGGCTTCGTGAACTCTCGGAGACGCTCGGCCGGCATTCGGTTTACTACGAGTACTATTTTGATTTTAAACAGGATGTTTCGAATTTATTGTCAATTAATAATTTTTTTGAATTCGGATTATTTTATGCTTATTTTTCTATGCTGATATTTTTATTTTAATCTATTGATGATATAGATTAACAAGTTCAAGGGAACGCCCTCTGTTATTTAACATACTGTATACAAATATGTGAAAACATGATAAAAGGACTTATAGAACCATAAACACAAAAAATGCACGACACGCACTTGTACATACAATTACGAGTAAGTGATCTACCTAAGTACCTACCATCTTACTTAATAGCTTAATGTTAATGTGTCCAACTAATTATAAAAAAAAACCGGCCAAGTGCGTGTGAGCCCACGCACAATGAAGGGTTCCGTAGTTAGAATGAATTTATGCCAAGAACAAACTTAAAATTGTAGTTGAAAATCATGTTCTCCGATATATTGCAACAGGTAAATGTAAGTTGATCGACTATTACTTGTAAACTTGTAAAGCCTACTTAGCTGTGATAGTTTTCCTTTTAACTTCGTTCTACATATATACTACTGTTTCAATTTTTACACATAAGTATCCAAAAACAACCATTTAGCTGACAGGGGGTTGGACACTTGACTCTAACAGAAATTAGCACATTAAAGCTTAATATTTTACAAACTGATCCCTGAATCGAGAAATGGTTTTCACAGACCCGTAAAATTTTTGAGTGGACTATCGAACGATACCCCACACCATAATGAGTATATCCATGCCAAATTACAGCTTTCTATAGCAGCGTTCATAATCTCAGATAATTTACATTCCAGCGCCACTTAATCAATTATTTACCTTAATCAGATGTATTTTAAGTTGATTTTTGAGTGACCATTTGTAACAAAAAGGTCCTAATAAGTTTTTGGTTGCAATGGAATTTGAACTTTGTTAAGTATGACATTCAGTTTGATGTTCCATAACTTGAAAATTATCTCAAACTCCTGGCTCTAATATAGTTCAGAGCTCAGAGGCTCAGTACCTACGAGAAAGGCGACTAGGGAGACGTCTGTCCATCCGCAGCTTACTGCGGACGGACAGACGGACATGGCGAAACTATAAGGGTTCCTTGTTGACTACGGAACCCTAAAAACAAATTAAAAGCTACCGCTTAAGTAGGCACCCTAACTAAATTATTGATATATCAATAAAAATAATAATAATAAGGAATAATAAAACTTTATTTTCATACTAGCTCCATAATATTGTTAGTATTTTGGTGTTAGTAACAATAATGCTTATAAGTACCTAAATAGGTTAGTATTGTTAGTTTAAAGACAGTAATAAAATTATTAATTCAGATCTAGGACTGTCCCCACCCAGTGTTCTTGAAAGGGGCAGTCCGCTCTGGCAGCGATCATTTTTAGAATGCTCTTGTTACTACCGTGCAGGCGCTGTAGTACAGACGCCAGCACATCAAGCTACTACAATCTGTCAGATTTCTTTAATAGATTTTCAACTTTATCGCTAAAGCATAAGGTTCAAAGTTGATTGGGAAAATCTGACAGTTTCGGGTAGCTTGATGTGCTGGCGTCTGTACATTACAACAAAAACAATATCCTACGAGTACTTCCTACTAATATAATATTAGAAACGCGAAAGTTTGTGAGGATTGATAGATACCTAGATGTTTGTTACTCTTGCACGCAAAAACTAAGGAATGGAACTTGACGAAACGTTACAGTAATATAGCTTACACATTAGAATAACACACAGGATACTTTTCATCGCGATATTCCCACCGGATCAATACTTATGCGGGTGAAACCACGTGGCGCTGCTAGTCAATCAATAAAAAAATATAGTACCTACTTATCTATCTTACTTACGTGGGTACCGTGTTTTACACCTCATAGCATGAAAAGGTTATTTGTCTACAGTTAATTACGATTATTAATGATTATATTACAACCTGTTCATTGAGCATTAATAGTAAATATTTAACAACATTAATAACAGATCGTTAACTTACAAAAACATCGTATAGTAATTCGTGATAACCACAGACAATAATCATCAGATAACAAGGAAGTGAACATGACATAAATGGAGCTTGTAAAAAGTATATAACAAAAAAGTTTAGAATATAACGCGCGTGATTTGATTGCCAACGGATTATATTCGAATAGAATGATTCTGGCATTCTGATTGGTTATTCGAATAGAATAATGATTATGGTTTTGTGATTGATACCTACATCGTTTTGATAACTTAGTGTTTCATTTACTGTCAGATTCTATGCATGCTGCCTTAGGTCTGGAAGAGCGCAATGATTCAAGATTTGTAGCAGATTCAATTCCGCTAGGGTAAAATGATTGTAGGGTCTACATCATTCGTATGTAAGATCTCTTTATGTATGTAAGATTTGTAGTAGTAAAAGCATCCACGAGACAGGAGAAATTCAGGACAGAAGTTTTCTGAAACAATTGGAATAATCGAGTCTGTTTTTGGGCTGTTTTTTATACAACGTGTAACGTTAAATGCGCAAAACCTCAGATACCCCACCTGATTTTTAATTCAATTGACCTATTTCAGAGAGAAAATAAGTCATTAAAAAAATTGTAAAGGTTTTATGTGCTGTTTTAGTTTTACTGGCCATTCTGATCGTTTCTTGCGTCTGCGACGACGCTTTATCGAGAGAGGAGTCGTCACCGGGCCGCTGCGCCGCGCTGACATTGGCTTGCTTGACCTATTAATAAATAGACACGGCAACGTTTTTAATGAAGATTTTTTGAAAAATGTGACCTATATTAAAAAGTGTTTCAGTTAAATCTGCTCGTTATTCTGATCAAACTTTTTTCAGGTTTTGCGCATTTAACGTTAAACGTTGTATAAGCTACAATTTGTTCACCTCAGTTAGATGGGAGACCTCCAGCTTGATGTACCGACAACATCATCATCTGGCAAAGTCGTCAAAGTTGTATAGTGTCAATTGTTTCTAGGACCTAAATATGCCCTACCCACGAGGCTATCGTGAAATCAGCTATCAGCTGCATCGATCAGCTGAGCATTTACCATGAAACTTTGTAACCATAGTATTAAGTAATCAGTGCCTCGCAGCCTGACAATCAAGTATGAAAGATTACATCATAATATGTAAGACGCCAGCACATCAAGCTACCCGAAACAGCCGGTCGATTCTGTAAAAATCTCACCGTAAAATCATAAGTGAAGTGAGCACTTAATAGTGTTAATCCCTAGCGAATGACAGCTCACTCCACGCTCACTTCACCCAAGCTTTCACGGTGAGATGGTTACAGAATCGCACGGCTGTAAAATTTTCCCAATCAACTTTGAACCTTATGCTTTAGCGATAAAGATGAAAAACTATTAAAGAAATTTGACAGATTGTAGTAGCTTGATGTGCTGGCGTCTGTACCTACATACCTACCATAAACGCAGACATGGCCATCTTTGTTTTAATAAGAAAAACAGGGAACAGTCATTTTATAACTTATTCTTTTTACCGCATGAACATAAAATGGGTCACTAAAACACCAACTCTCTTTAAAATACCAATGACACTAATATAATAAAGGCGAAAGTTTGTGTGTGTGTATGTTTGTTACTTCTTCACAATCAAACGGCTGAACCAATTTTGATGAAATTTGGCACACAAATAGTACTTTTTCTCCCGATATTCCTATGGGATCGAGACATGCGCGTGCGCGGGGCGCAGCTAGTAGATTATAATTATAAAGGGGTATCATCCTTTTCTGACATACCTACCTTCTTATCATTAAAATGTGCTCCTGCCGGTCGATTCTGTAAAAATCTCACCGTGAAATCATAAGTGAAGTGAGCACTTAATAGCGTTAGTCCCTAGCGAATGACAGCTCACTCCACGCTCACTTCACCCAAGCTTTCACGGTGAGGTGGATACAGAATCGCACGGCTGTAGTGCTATTCTGTAAAAATCTCACCGTGATAACTCGTGTGAAGTGAGCTTAAAGTGAGCAGTCATTAGTGCCAATGTCTAGCATCAGATGGAATGAATTCTCACTTCACCTAACTTCTCACGCTCACGGTGATATTCTAACAGAATCGACCGGCACTTTGTCAAGCATGATGATTATGACAATATCACTGTTCCTGGTAGCGCAGCAAGGTTCATAGGTTTTCATGTCTCGATAGGATGGTATAGCCTATTTATATCTTATTTTGCCTTCAGTTTATTCAATTTCTAATCACACCTAATCTGCACCAATAGTCATATGTAGGTATGTAAAGTATTACCTACCAAATAAACTAACAATTATTGTTTTAATTGTATTGTGAGTGAACCCCTAACTAAAGTTTTTTTCGGACGATGCGCTAAATAGTCTAAAAATACGCCTAAATATTATACAGGTAGTAAGTAATTAAAAAAGATCGTACTTACCTAAAAATAGGTAAAAAGTCGAATGTTGTAGGTAAACCGTAACCCATTGACATTAGTGAGTAATTAAATAAGTCCTTGATGTTCGTCGCCGGATTCGACACGGCATCCATTACGGACACGCAATGTGAAGACGTGCTTATTATAAAAAAAAAGCTTATAGGTATATACATATATCTATGAAAAATGGATGTTGAGAGTTAACTAGGCGAAAAACGCTTTACACTTTTTAACCGACTTCAAAAAAAGGAGGAGGTTCTCAATTCAGTTGTTTTTTATTTTTATTTTATGTTTGTAACCACAGAGCTCCGTTATGTATAAGCCAATTTGTATTTTTTTTTTTCAACAACGGAATTGCGAACCCAACAACTCCGACTTCCAAAATTAAATTTATTATTGACTAGGTATGTATTGTTTTTTTTTTTTTTTGGAAAAATGCTTTTTCATTCCATAAACCTTGAATTCAGATGATGGCGCTAAGCGGTATGATGAGTGGAATCGAATGGATAGAATAAGAAGAAGAAATCTGAAAGTAGCACCGGTAACTGAAAAGTTGTGCGGAAGCGGTTGTCGTGGTACTTTTGATACGGAGGAATAAGGGAAATGTCGTGAGGGAAGTTTTGTGTATGAATGTCGATGGCTATAAGAGTAGGGGAAGACCAAAGAAACGAAGGATGGACTGAGTGAATGATATGGTTAGAAAGGGGGGACTACCACGATGACGACTAATAGAGAAGTATGACGACTAATAGAGAAGTATGACGACTAATAGAGAAGTATGACGACTAATAGAGAAGTATGACGACTAATAGAGAAGTATGACGACTAATAGGAAAAATACATTTTGCATTTTTGAGCTCTTTTGCCTTTTCTTACCAGCGGTGGGTGCGTTCTTTCGGTGCATAGCCTCTCTCTACTTATTGAAGTCATAATATTGTGTATGTGTGTGTGCATATCTGTGTGTGTCTTTAAAAGATTGCTTTTAGCGATAAGACCTCCCATTGTGTCACCCCACCCTGTGTAATTGTTCTTCATTTAAATTATCTGTCCTTTTTAAAATTATGACGGGCCAGTGGCTAAATAATAACAGCCGCACAGGTCGATCGATCAGGTTAAGCTACGCTTGCCGCGGTTAATCTGTGGATGGGTGACCATCTTTACATACCGAGACTCCTCCGTGCCTCGGAAGGCACGTTAAGCCGTTGGTCCCGGCTGTCATTCGTGGATCTGACAGTCGTTACGGGTACTCAGATGGTCGAAAGTCTGACAACCAGTCTTACCAAGGGGTATCGTATTACCCACAATCAAATAAATTTTCAATGATGATGTTTAATATAACTACCATAAGTATGTAGTACGTAGACAACGTTAGGCAGGAAGTCTAAAAAATAAACTGTAAAAATCTCACCAGGAAATTTCATAAGTGAAGTGAGCACTTAATAGTGTTAATCCCTAGCGAATGACAGCTCACTCCATGCTCACTTCACCCAAGCTTTCACGGTGAGATGGTTACAGAATCGCACGGCTGTAATTAAGTTCATAATAAATCAAATGTTTTAACGCCATTGTTTTTTATTCCCCCAGCCACAGAGATCGCCAGGTCTCCAAGCGATAGTCCACTTACAAGCCGACGAGGAGTCAGGCGTGGAAGGCGACCTGATCTTCACGCAACTGGTACCGAACGGGCCCGTCACCATCGAAGGCAACATCACCGGCCTGGCTGCGGGGCTGCACGGCATCCATGTGCACCAGACTGGAGCCGTCAAGGATAACTGCAAGGAGATTGGGCCGCATTTCCTTGCGTTTTATGTTAGTATTGTTTTGAAGGGTTCTCCATACGTAAAGTTTTCTCTTCTTTGGTGGGATACATCTCGTTACTTACTCCAGTGAGTGAACATATGACGATATTACTAATAATCGTCACACTAGGCAAGCATGGTGATTGCAGTGTATAGAAAGAAAGAAAGAAAAAATGTTTATTCTGCACAAACAAAACGCACGTTACATACAAAAAAGTAGACATAAAATATAATGATAAATATATGATTATAATCAGACAAATAGACGCTGCTGCCGGCTGTAGTCTCTTCCAGAATTCACCTGAGATTATGAAGTAATCATTCAGAAAGACAGACATTCGTAAAACACTTCCTAAACCCATTGCAGCCAGCCGATTCTGTAAAAATCTCACCGTGAAATCATAAGTGAAGTGAGCACTTAATAGTATTAATCCCTAGCGAATGACAGCTCACTCCACGCTCACTTCACCCAAGGTTTCACGGTGAGATGGTTCCAGAATCGCACGGCAGAATTGCTTGATTGCACAAAACATTGTTCAAATCTACAACGATCTGTCAAATCATTCAAGCGTTCCTGCTAGACGCAGGTGATGTACTAAATAAAACCCCTGACTAAGGGGCTACCCCAAGTTTTGTAACACACCTAGCTAAATATTTATTTCTCCCTCCTCCCCAGGGTCGTCACGGCGGTCCTCGCGACCAGGTTCGCCACGTAGGCGACCTCGGCAACATCAAAGCAGAAGAAGGACCACTGACAGTCCGTCTCATCGACCACCTCATCTCCCTAGCCGGCCCGCGGTCTATAGTCGGTCGCTCTCTAGCTATCTCTAAAGGTGAAGACGACTATGGACGTGCCAGCACGGAGGATAGTGCCCTCACTGGCACATCGGGACCTGCCATAGCTTGTGGCATCATTGGTTACCTACATTAAAGTTTTTGTATTGTTGTACCTTTCCTACTTCTGTAAATTGTGATATTTAGTTTCGTACATGTGTTAATAATTATATCTGTATGTATTTAGTGGTGTCTTATTTTGTAACAATGTATTTTGTTAGTCCCAGCTTTCCCGTCGGCACACTTTTGGCATAGCGCCTACTAAAAAGTGAAATGCAACCCGCTAGTTTGAATAAATTGCTCGCTAACCACTGGACAAATACGGACAATCTGAGTGATTAATCAATATATATTATAAAAGAAAGTGTACAATGTGGGTGCCGCTAAAACTCAGAAATGAGTCCCAGTACGATCAAGGGAGTTATATGGTGTGGTAACCCTCTGTCTCCTGTCCATGAAGAAGGTTCCCGTTTTTACCTGCGAAAATTCCAGCCGTTATATCTTCAAAAGCATGCCCTATGTTTTTGAAGATATAACGGCTGGAATGTTCATCCTCTTGAAATTTCTAGAACAGTCCAGAACATTCGAGAGCGTTCCACAACATTCCAGAACATTCTGGAATGTTGTGGAATGTTCCTGAGCGAAGCCGGGTACTCCAGCTAGTAAATCATAATAATACCAGCTTATTATTGTCCCCCTGAAGGGAAAAGGCCTCTTCTAATACAGAGTAGGCACGAGCATTGACCACCACGGTTGTTCACGACGTTTAATAAATCAAGATGATTAGAGACAAGCAATTATAGCAAAGTTACTTTTACTTTAGTCAGAGAAGACAGTGAAGACACCGTTGGGAAAGAAAACAAAATAACGCCTACTATTCGATTAGACACAGGCGCTTGGAATAATCGCACAGAAGTGAGATACTTTAGGACAACGGCATACCCGAAGGGTTACACAGAGGCGTACCCATAGTGAGTACACCCAAGTTTCGTCAGCTATTTTTAAGTTTCATGGAAAAAGGGGGTGAGTTTATTTACATCAACCGGCCAGAAATCCAGATTACCTGGGGCTGATACTGAGATATCTCTGAGAGAAAAACTCAATAACACATTTTGCCCGAACCGGTAATCGAACCCAGGACCTCATGCTCAGCACTCAGCAGTAACGCTTGTGACCACTACACCAACGAGGCAGTCCTCTTCTCTAGGTGCCGATTCTGTGGTTTACAAACTAAACTAAATTTAAGTTCAATGCATTTTTTGCTTTTTATTTCTTTAAGAAAAAGACAGAAGATAAATATTAGCTTAGTCCTGTCATGTTAGTTAGCGCCTGACGTATTTCTAGTAGCCATTTTTTTAATCATGTCTAAACTTGTCTATGGAGTATTTTAATTGAACAGGTAATATTTATCTTCTGTCCTTTTCTTAATGAATGCTTGTTTTATGAATTTAATTTAATGTAGTGTCCCTTCAGTTATTTTACCTGTGGCAGCTGCAATCCAACAGCAACCATAATACAATAGCAATAAAGATCAACGTCATTTTGACACATTTGACAGTTACAGCATCCCAAAGGCAACCTTATTTTCACGAAATTAAAGATCACTGTGATATTGAACAGTGATGCAAAATCAGACGTAAAATATTTGTATATGGGCTGTATGTCTGTGCAGATTTTTAACTTGCATAACTATGAATAAAGTAAAAAACAAAACTCAGTAACCAACGGATATATTTCATGTATAAAAAAATATTTTTCAACAAAAATGCAAAGTAAAAGACAAGAATCAGAAACAGCACCGCATACCAAAAAGTACGGAAGTATCGAATGATTGAATAGAAGTATATTTTGTATCCTTACATTACGTGATGTTAACGCCTAATTACTATAGCTAGTTGTGCTTATACGGAAGTAATAAATAATGATTTCATGAGACGGACGGCCTTAAGATGATATTTAAGGAATACTTCGTGAAAATTGTGCTGTATATTATTAAGTTTATCATGACAGCCGTCGGTATTGGTTTTCCTGAAAAATTCCAGAATTGTATGCTGTTGCAATAAAGGCCTTTGAAAAGAATAGTTGGACGAATAAGATGGTGATCATTTCAGATAAAACCGTTAAATGCAAGAACATATTATTCGTGAGAGAGCTAACCAAACTTTGACGAAGACAAAAACGCGTCTAAACAAACTTAGTCCCACTCGTTCCGCTCCATGCCAGAAAAGTTCGTTTACAAACCAATCTGACGCAAATTTTCCATGATTTCAATACAAAAAATAATATAGTTGTTTTTTCATATATAAAAAATTTCACACTGATTTTAAATTACATAATATGCTAATGTCAGTCAGACTAAAGTTATTTACTGGAGGCCGATGGAGGCAACGAGTTTCTCGACTTTTGCGACGTAGGCCTTCTGTGCGTCTTCCTTTGACAGACCACGCTGCTTGCTCCACGCCTCGAACTTGGCCTTGCCCTTCAGGTCCAGGAAGCCGGGGGCCTCTGTAAATGAAAAAAATATATGTTTGAGTGCATTGTTTGAAGAAAAAGAATAGCACCCTAATTTCTTAACACATTTTCAAATCACAATCCGAAGGTTTTTAAAGGAAAATCCTAATGCTTCATTTGTTTGAAAAATTGTTCTGCTCAACAACGATAATAACGCAATGAACGTGGCTCAACTGTCACATAATTTTGTAAATTTATCAATTAATTTAGTAAGTAATAAAGAACTGTCCAGTGCACGTTTCGCCTCTTGTGTATCACGCTAGGAGTGCCCGCGGCGCCGCCGCCCGCACCTCTCCTATACCCCGCTTGTTAGAATGTACTCTGTGCCCGCTTGTCATTGTAGTGCAGTGTTATGTCCGTGGTGATGTCAGTAGATAAAAGTACAAGACATGGAATTAGTAAGTACTTACAGGTACAAGACATGGAATTAGTAAGTATTTTATAGGTAAAATACTAATAAAAATCGTGCTTTAGTTAAATGGCGGTATAATGACATTCCCCAGCTACGCTACGTTGAATTAGTAATTAAGGAATCCGGCTTAGATCACGTAGCAGTTTGTTCAAAAAGAAAAATAATCACGATTTATAAAGATCATCAAGTGCTCATTACTGCTTATGTTTACAAAATAACAATAGTTCAGACGCCAGCACATCAAGCTACTACAATCTGTCAAATTTCTTTAATAGATTTTCAACTTTATCGCTAAAGGATAAGGTTCAAAGTTGATTGGGAAAATTTGACAGTTTCGGGTAGCTTGGTGTGCTGGCGTTTGTAACTCTGTACATTATTATCTTAAGAAAAAAATATCATCATACGACTATATACATAAACTCGTGAATCACATTAATAGAAATAAATGATGATGACTTTATTATTTATTTAATAGAAATGAAACCCTATCAGCTTGAATCTAGAACTTAAAATCTTTTGCAGTTGTGATCCTAGGCATTTTTCGCAACTACATTCAACCAGTAAATAACGACGACGACGAGAGTACGTTGATATAATTTATAACCTATTTTCATTACAGTAAAACGGGGTGAATGGGAACGCAGGGGTGAATCGGAACGAAACTTTAAAATGGATTTTAACATTGAAATAATATCGTTTTTTGCCAGAAGGTCTCTTAATGTGTATACTATATTATAGTTGACGATTAAGTGTAATTATTGTTGGCTACAAACTATATTACATCAACGTTAAAATCCATTTTAAAGTTTCGTTCCGATTCACCCCTGCGTTCCTATTCACCCCGTTTTACGGTACACTAGAACTTAAAATCTATTGCATCTAGTAGTGTATCCTAGGTATTTATGGCTAGTCGTGGTAGGAAATGTGGATAAAGTTTCTGATACAATTTATATCAATTGGTTCAACCTAAATAGTTGTTTGCCGCGGTCGGTTCGTGAATGGGTGACAATCCATTACCCAAGACCCCCCTCCGTGTCTCGGAATGCACGTTAAGGCCTGCTTGTCATTATTTATTTATTTAATACTTCAAGCACATAAATGTACAGTGGCGGACTTAATGCCATTTTTGACTGTCGTCACGGGTAGTCACAAGCCTGAAAGTCTTATAACCAGTCCTAAGAGCTTTCTTGTTATCCAGTAACTGGTTTGTGGAGGTCAGATAGGCAGTCACTCCGAGTAAATACGGGAATTCAGCTACATCCGGTTAGACTGGAAGCCGACCTCAACATAATATGGAAAAGGCTGGGCAGACTGATTTATACAATCTGCCCAGTCTTTCAAATGAATTACTTGCGTGTACCACCTCATGTCCTTTCTTATCAAGGACTGATTGTGATTCATTTAAGGGACTTATTACATTTAAATCGTGATTTATTACTTTAAATGTCTGTGTTAAGTGATTAGTAGATAAATGATAAACGGATTTAGGACATGATTGATTTATTTGTTTGTTGTTATTTTTATTTTATTTAACAAAACTGGATTGTTTCCTTAATTCCGAGCACCCTAATTGCGTAACACTGAATTTATCAACCTGAATCTGAATCATTTTGAAGGATATTGCTAATCTATTGGTTCATATGTTCCAAAAATGTGTCTGCTCAACAACGTAAATAACGCAATGAATGTTGTTGAACTGTCAAAATGAAAGTAATTGCTACTGATTGTGTGTTACGCGATTGCCCCGCTGTTTTGGTAAAACAAAACGTTAAATTACCCATTTTAAAAAGACACAAATTTGAAAACTGCCGTGCGACTCTGTAACCATCTCACCGTGAAAGCTTGGGTGAAGTGAGCGTGGAGTGAGCTGTCATTCACTAGGGATTAACACTATTAAGTGCTCACTTCACTTATGATTTCACGGTGAGATTTTTACAGAATCGGCCGGCTGATTGGAATTTCAAATGCCATCCATACACGAGCCACGACGAGGTGCACTTCCTAATTATTGATGACCATGTAACAATGTATAAATAACATAACATCTCGCCTGTAAATCGTGAAGGGGTCTCTATAGTACTCCCACAGTCCGGTAGTTATGTTTAAAGGCTTTATTAGAACAATTTCTATGGAAATTTCATGAAAATTGCTCTACCAGGATCGCTTCGCGCCGTCGCGTCACGCCTGTCTGCAGGAGCCTTAAGTCCCACATAATAGGGTGCGAGTCTATTACCATCAACCGGGCACAGATCCAGACTCATGCTGTTACTGAGAAATTCCTGACGGAAAACCCAATAACCCTCGCCCGACCTGGGAATCGAACCCAGGGCCTCGTGCTCGCTCAGCAGTAGCGTTTGCGATCACTAGATCAACCAGGCAGTCAATTTACAAATAATTCAATATTATTACAAGTAATTATGATATAGAAATCGATTCGGATTCTTCGTCGCGTTCGTGTATTGGCTGTCCAGTTTCGTTTTGTCACATTATAACAGGACTTAATAATGCCATATGAAAGCAAACAGAGTACGAAAATGTATTCATAAAACCGGGTCGCTTTAAATTTTACCAAGAAAGCAACGGGTTAGACCATTCTACCGCGAGCCTCGTATCGTACGGCGTCATTGAGGTTGGGTCAAAATTACCCGTCTGGTTTAAAATTTCTAATATTTTTGAAAGAACGCGCGCGACTTTGCCGTTCTGTGCAGTAGCTGGAGCCGATATTGTACTTTTTTTTTTTAAATTAATTTTTGAATGTTATTTCATAAGTTGATTAAACTCAATTAAACGTTTCTGAATTCTTGTTTTTCTGTTTTGTTATTAAAACCAGAATACCTTTATACTGAAATAATGACACATGAAATATATGGGTAATATTGACCCTTTCCTAGATTAAAACCCCATAAAATAGTAATGTTTTGAGAACTAAAATAGCTTTTAAATTATTTCAAATGGTCAATAGAATTAGCATAAAAAATATTATTAAAATCTCGATTATGATTATAAATGTTTATTTAGTCAATCCCTAGCATCATAGGAATGACACTGATAGCTCACTCCACGCAAGTTTTCACGGTGAGATTTTTACAAAATCGACATGCTGAAAGTGTACCAAACACATGGCTGACGGTGAAACCATACACTATCATTTTTACCTCACTTCATCCATTAATATTAGTTGAACAATTAGTAAACGATTAGCGGTCATAGCGTGTGCTCCCTCGCCGTCTCCTTTCTCCTATCCTTTGGCCTGTTCGATACATTAATTTTATCTTAAGGGCATCAGTATCATTTGACTATCTTCCAAGCTTCTACACATGGTTTCAAAAACAGGTATAAATTGACAATAAAGATATGGAATTTTCAAGGTACAAAACAACTCGATATATTTGATGATTTTTTTTCAAGCTCCAAATTTTTCAGGGTGTCCTACTCGTGACTATGAACAACTTTCACTATGGGTCCAACTCTGAAATCACGAAAAAAAAACCTGATGTTAATATTTTGTATTAAACATCAGATTTTTTTTTTTCGGTTGTAAGAGCTGGACCAATAGTGAAAGCTGTTCATATTCATGGGTAGAACATCCAGTAAAAATTTGGAGATGGTAAAAAAAAACATGCTGTATACTACAGTCACTTGATCCGACGTGCTAATTGTCAGTCAAGGCGCACACCACCATCAGATCTGCAAATACGGATAGTCATCTAGCTCGATTACCATACAAAGGACCGTTTAGATTTTCACACAATTATTCAAGAGGTTATTGTTATTATGTAATTATTCTTAGCATGAAACAATAGACGGTGCGACAGACGCGGGAGCTTAACTATTGAGGTCCTCTGGTTAAGGCCATCAGGGCAACTATAATACGTCACACTTCTACAACGTGTAACGTTAAATGCGCAAAACCTGAAAATAGTTTGATCAGAATAACGAGCAGAATTAATTGAACCACTTTTTAACATAGGTCACATTTTTCAAAAAATCTTCATTAAAAACGTTGCCGTGTCTATTTATTAATAGGTCAAGCAAGCCAATGTCAGCGCGGCGCAGCGGTCCGGTAACGACTCCTCCCTCGATAAAGCGTCGTCGCAGACGCAAGAAACGATCAGAATGGCCAGTAAAACTAAAACAGCATATAAAACCTTTACAATTTTTTTAATGACTTACTTTCTCTCTGAAATAGGTCAATTGAATTAAAAATCACTTGGGGTGTCTGAGGTATTGCGCATTTAACGTTAGACGTTGTAGAGACTTCTCGAAAAAGTATATTTTTACGAGAGCAGGTGTATGAGACACAAGAGCGGCACGCGTCGACGGCAGCAGAGTCAGCTTCAGCCGTCGACAACGTGCCGCATGTGTATATTATGACCACTAATTCAATTTTCAAACAAAAAAGAAAGAAAGAAAATTTAATGAGTTGCGTTTAAGAACCGAGGGTGTTAAACTGAAAAACAACAAAATATTACTTTATTAAAAACCCCTTTGAAGTAGAAGACTGTGGTTAAATGAATCTGATTTTAGTTAGTCTGGCTCAAATGAGGTGTCGCTTTTTCTGTCTTACAACAAAATCGCTGCCTCATTCGAACCAAATAACATAAAAACAACCCACATATCGTAGGGGCTGAATCAGATTAATGGATTAAATTCAGTGTTCCCATGAATATATGTATGTTTGTTCAGCGACCGATGACGGAATGCTTCCATTAGACACACGAAGCGTCCATTACGTCTAGGCAAGCTATGAATCTAACATATTCGTGATAATTACTGGGTAGTCGAGATTTTTATACAGATATGGATGGCCTATTACTTTAGCAAAAGTTAAAAATAATAGCGCTTCAGCAGTGCTATTGTGTAAAAATCTCACCGTGAGAACTTAGGTAAAGTGAGCGGGAAGTGAGCTGTCATTAGGGATTAACACTATTGACACTGCTCACTTCAAGCTCACTTCACTTATGATTTCACGGTGAGATTTTTACAGAATCGACCGGCTGGTCTATTCCGCAGTTAATAGACTTGGCGATCATAAAATTCAAATCACCTTCGTAATAACTAAGTCTTATAAAAAGTTAGGATTTTCCATCCACTGCAGTGTTGACTGGTCATACGTTTTAGATTGAATCGCCAAAAAAGTTGTAGATATAACTTTGCAGACACACACAAACACTGCTTTTAATCGTAAGATTTAAACCACAATTCTGCCGTGTCGAATATTTTTTTCTGCGATTTGTATTATGTCAAATATTCAAAATGATTCTTTAGAATTTCAAGCCATTTCAATTATTATGGAGTAAACCGTGTAATATGAAATTTTAAACCCAACGTGGTCAAATAATAAGTGAATGACTAAAAAAAAAAATTAGCTTTTTTTGATTGTTTGTTAAGCTGAACACGGTATTAATCAACACTGCGTTATCGCATTTTCAAACTATTCTGTCATTATTGACTGTAAGTGTATAAATCCTAGGTATTGACTATGTATAAGGTGTAAGTTCAATAACAACACCCTCCTTATGTACTTAACTAGCTTCTGCTTATGGCTTCGCCTGTGTGGCTTGCAGGAAACAAATTACATTTTTTTATCAATTACATTTTTGATACGTCTCGATACCTTGGTTGAGATTGGACACCGATAACGACAATAATTCATTAAATATATTTAGAGACATATCGGCATTATCAATGTCGCGTATCACGAGCCAACGTGAAAATCGGGATGTCACATATTTATTACAGATACACCTCAGAAAAATCCTACCTACTTACAAATAGGTAAATACCCCCGCGCTACCCCGCACGCCCTGCGCCACCCTGCGCGCCATGCGCCCGTGTAGGATTTTCGAAGCCCTATTTGACTCTACTGGGGGATGATTTTGGAAAAACGGTGATAGACGTGTCTCATTATTTTAATTGAAGAGTATGTGTACCAATTTTCGAGCCAATCGACCCAGACCATAAGTTTCACAGAAAATTCAACCCCCTATTTCACCTTCTTAAGGGTGTAATTTCGAAAAACCCTTTCTTAGTGGATACCTACCCTTCACAAAAAATACGCTCTTTTCATGTCGTATCAGTCAGTCAGTCAGGACTTTGAATTAAGAATACAGATTGGCTAATTATACCTGACAATGTAAATAAATGTCTAGTAAACCCCAGCTTATACGTAAGTCATACATAATTCACGTACGTCGTTAAGTCAGGTAATAGGTACGGACTCGTATAAAGTCCAAGGATTTTATTTTTACTGCTATCAAAAAGTGCTAAAACATTGCGGTCTGAGATTTTAGCACGTTTTATACAGTGTGTCCGGACATGGACTAGCGATATTCTAAATACTTAAATATAAGCTATTTTAAAGTACAATTACACTATAGGCTTAGGTCCAATATACTTCCCCGCTATGTGGCAGCCATTTTGTTTTTTTTGTTGAAGTATGCTCTATGCGAGTACAAAAAAAATCATATATCTCAAAGTTTTAGTCATACTGAGATAAAAATAGGCTTATTCGAAAGGCAATAATATTGTCTACCGTCTGCACTACAAAGCAATATGTTCACAATTCCATAACTTTTGAAAAAAAATGTGAAAGTCGAAAAAAAAAACAAAAAATTATGCAGTTCAACCAATAATTGTTAATTACTACAAAAACAACCCCGAGAGCTTTTTTATTTTTTATACTAGATCGACAGTTTTTGAGCTAAGCTACAATACAACATAAAATTCACAACTGTATGTCTAATACTTTAAGAGTTATTGTTGTATGAACATAGCGTATGCGCAAGCACAAAAGGCCTTTGTCGGAACCCTAAACAGGAAATCATTAAAAAAACATAACATTCATATTGAATTTTATTTAATGTTTTTTCCAATATTAAATGAAGATTAAAATATCTAAAGCAGTTGCTCAAAGTGGCCACCTCCAGCTTGTAGACACACTACGGCTCTCTGTGCCACCTGGGTTGATGAGCGCCTAATTAAATCCAAATCGGATCTAATTTCTTCGGCGGCTGCCATAATTTTTGCGACGAGTTCTTCCCTGGTATTTGGAACTGTAGCGTATACTTTTTGTTTCATATGACCCCACAAAAAATAATCCAAGGGTGTCAAATCGGGTGAGCGAGGCGGCCACGCTACTACACCACCACGACCGATCCACGGCTGTAGATTATTATTTAAATATTCTCTCACTGCTCGAGAAAAATGCGCGGGTGCACCATCGAGCTGGAACCACATACGCCGACGGTATGATAGAGGTAGGTCCATGAGGCTGTCCGCAAACTGTGTCTGTAAGAATTCTAAAAATCTAGCGCCGTTTAATGTAGGTGGCAATTCCAATGGCCCTATCAGCCTATCGTTGATTATGCCGGCCCACACATTTACTGAGAATTCATGTTGAAATGAGCTTGGGCGCACCGCCCTTGGATTTGCGGAGCACCAGAGATGGTCGTTTCTGTGGTTTGTAATCCCAGCTCTTGTAAATTTGGCTTCATCAGTCCACAGTATTCTTTGTAAAAAATTACGGTTCTGTCTCAAATTTCTATTTATCCACGAACAAAACACAGATCTCGCAGCAAAATCTGGTTCGATCACGTCTTGAACCCGTCGAAAATGATAAGGGTGTAACCCTTCTCTTTTCAAAATTCTCCATACATGCCACTTAGACATTCGAAGTTGCACTGAAATCCGTCTAACGCTTAGTCTAGGATCATTGGTTATTAGTCTAAGCACTTCTTCTTCATCTTCGGGCGATACCAAGCGATTGCGTTCATTAACAGCTCTTTGAATACCTCTTTCCGCTAATCTTGAATGCACGTCGATAAAAGTTTGGCGACTCGGTGTAGGCCTGTTAGGGTACCTTCGCCGATATTCTTGTACAGCCAAATTTGCACTTCCATTGCAAAAGCCATACACAAAGTGTATGTCAGCAATATGTTGCGATGAATATTGACGCTGTGCCATACTTTATCACACTTTTAAATACAAAACACTAACGCAGCACGTAAACAGCACGGACGGTAAGTGAAAGTAGCGATAGCGATCACAACGCAGGGCGAGGGACAACTAAACTAACCCAACTAATAATTTGTCCTTAAAACTGATTTTGTTTCAGGTAGTGGACTAATACGTTCTATCTCGCTTACTCACGGTAGTAACGAACAGTATTTCTCGCCTGCTCTCAGATGGAATACAGTGAATGCCATAAATGACACTCTGGCGGTTAACAAAGACGTTTTGTGCTTGCGCATACGCTATGTTCAAACAACAATAACTCTTAAAGTATTAAACATACAGTTGTGAATTTTATGTTGCATTGTAGCGTAGCTCAAAAACTGTCGATCTAGTATAAAAAATAAAAAAGTTCTCGGGGTTGTTTTTGTAGTAATTAACCATTATTGGTTGAATTGCATAATTTTTTGATTTTTTTTTTTACTTTCACATTTTTTTTCAAAAGTTATGGAATTGTGAACACATTGCTTTGTAATGCAGACGGTAGACAATATTATTGCCTTCCGAATAAGCCTATTTTTATCTCAGTATGACTAAAACTTTGAGATATATGATTTTTTTTGTACTCGCATAGAGCATATTTCAACAAAAAAAACAAAATGGCTGCCACATAGCGGGGAAGTGTATTGGACCCAAGCCTATAGTGTAATAGTACTTTAAAATAGCTTATATTTAAGTATTTAGAATATCGCTAGTCCATGTCCGGACACACTGTATAATTCTACCTAGTCTTACATGATACCGAAATGAGTAAATCTTTAACGTTTGTGAACACATACACACATAGTTCTTTGAACATTTCGATAAGCGAATCGATTTATTAATACGATAAACATATAAGTATACACTACATAAACTTCTTAAATTAGTTATTTTGCTAACAATCACACTTATGTATAGTTACGTATAGACTTAAGTATATTATAAACAATCATTAGAATAAATCACTTTTGTATCGTGAACTAAGTGTCACTATTTGTATAGTAAAGACGTATCGTTTTATTTAATTTATTTTAGGCCCCTTTTGTCATCAGAACATAAAAAATAAGAAAAACACTAAACATATTGTAAAGAAAACCTGCACGACTCGCTGTGCTATGATTTGGTCTTTACAAGTCTAGTTTATAATAGCAAATAAATACAATTATGATAATAATATGCGTTATTTATTTATCTATTGCAATGAATACTTGGGACGTCCATGAGCGTCTAATCCCGACAGCAGCAGGAAAAGGGTTAACATAGTTAATAATAAGTACTTAGTGCACAATAGTTTTCCCCTCCTCGTAGATTTTTATTGTTAATATTATTAGCATACCAATCATATTAATGATTATAAAAATATCGTGCGAGAAATACAACTACAACATAACGAATTATGTAACATATAAGGTACGCTGCACACTTATCAGAGCGAAACGAAGCGCATAAATACCGTTTAAAGATTAACATACTACAATACGACTAATATGAGCATAATGCGAATGATTTTCTTATTAAAAAAGTTAATAAACGGTTCATAACTTGCTTGTGTGTTGCCCACTGCCAAAACCGTACATTATGTAGACATTTAGAGCGAAGAAAAATAAATGCTGGGAATACTCCCGTTTATTCATAAACGTTGCTTAAAATTAAGTAGTGATTTGCGACTGCTATGACGTTTGATCGTCACTTAACTTTAATCATCGTTTATAAATAAAACTCATTTAATATTAAATTGGCTGATCCTGTACAGACACAGTCAAAACGATTTCTGCCCTAACGGTACTATAAACTATTTAACAATGGCTCATGCCGACGTAAAATTACTAGCCAGAGAGCAGACTACCTAGGATGGCATAGCGACTGAATGACGTAGGCCGTCAGTAGATCTCTATTGTAAAAATCTCACCGTGAACATTTAGGTGAAGTAAGTTTAACAGCATCCTAATTGCGTAATACACTTTTAAACACAGTCTAAATCATTTTGAAGGATATTGCTAATCCATTGCTTTATGTGTTCGAAAAATGTGTCTACTCAACAACGTAAATAACGCAATGAATATTGTTGAACTGTCAAAACGAAAGCCATTGTTACTGTTTGAAGTCAGCTGTCAATCAAAATGATGCTATTGACAGCTCACTTCACCTCAGGTTTTCAGACGTGCTACTCACTTGAGGGATCAGAGTCTCCGACGGTAGCCTGCTTGAAGTAGGCGTACAGCTCGAGGAGGTCAGCGTCGCTGGGGAGGGACTTCAGCTTCTTAACTTCTCCGGCGGCCTTGTCGAATTGCTGGAAACAAACATACACTTGAAATACCACACCTAAGTATTGAACTTGGACCGTGGACGTTTGTTTTGGACGTGTTAACGATAGACGTCATAAAAATAAACCTTTTTTAGTGGCGTTCTATAGTTTCTACTTACATCAATAAAGAGGTGATTTTATGTTTTGCCAATTTGTTGGCGAATTTCATCAATGAAACTGAACGCCATCAGCACATCTAAACTGCATTAAAAAACTGTCAGTGTCACCATTGTTGTGGACGCTAAACAGCTCTCGCCGTTTAGATGAGCTGCTCGCGATCAGTTTCTTTGGTGAAATTCGCCATATGTACAGACGCCAGCACATCAAGCTACTACAATCTGTCAAATTTCTTTAATAGATTTCCAACTTTATTACTAAATCATAAGGTTCAATGTTGATTGGGAAAATTTGACAGTTTCGGGAAGCTTGATGTGCTGGCGCTACCTACTTCATTACATTTTACCTACGTACTATATCTTATTGGGTGTCAAGTTCGCAGTAATAATACCTTACTTACTAAAACCTCCGTGTGGAATAATTGTGGTTTACCGTGGGCTCGCCACAATAGAGAAGTCACTGTCCTAGACAATATTATAAACGAAATAGGAAATTCTCATTTTGCCGCATATACATATCCGACTGAAGGCCATTTACTTTAAAAGAGATGGATATGGGGTCATGGCCAAGGCTATTATGGGCAATCCCATTATGGACAATGAACTTTGTACAGAAGGCTGATCGTCAATGGTAACTCTGTCCTTGAGCTAGCCTAGCGTAGTATACAAGAGAGGTCTTGGTGCCGATTTTGTTGTTCACAAACTAAACTAAATTTAAGTGCAGTGAATCTTTTTCTTTATACAACGTGTAACGTTAAATGCGCAAAACCTCAGACACCCCAACTGATTTTTAATTCAATTGACCTATTTCAGAGAGAAAATAAGTCATTAAAAAAATTGTAATGGTTTTATGTGCTGTTTTAGTTTTACTGGCGATTCTGATCGTTTCTTGCGTCTGCGACGACGCTTTATCGAGGGAGGAGTCGTCACCGGCGCGCTGACATTGGCTTGCTTGACCTATTAATAAATAGACACGGCAACGTTTTTAATTAATATTTTTTGAAAAATGTGACCTATATTAAAAAGTGGTTCAATTAATTCTGCTCGTTATTCTGATCAAACTATTTTCAGGTTTTGCGCATTTAACGTTACACGTTGTATTTCACTAACATCCGCCCGCAACTTCGTTTGCGTAGAATTCGGAATTCCCGCCGTTTAAAT
The DNA here is from genome assembly GCA_949629135.1 of Eremobia ochroleuca. Lineage (NCBI taxonomy): Eukaryota > Metazoa > Arthropoda > Insecta > Lepidoptera > Noctuidae > Eremobia > Eremobia ochroleuca. Next base: position 2,783,720 of record OX451396.1, on the reverse strand, counting down.
CCTATTACCCGTTTTCCCGTAGGAATGAAGCTTTTTCCCGCGGTAAAAAGTAGCCTATGTTCATCAGGGATAATGTCGGCTTCTAATGGTAAAACAATTTTTCAAATCGGTCCAGTAGTTTCGGAGCCTATTCAATACAAACAAACAATCAAAAATTTTCCTCTTTATAATATTAGTATAGATAAAGAAAAGGACTGAAAATAAATATTAGTTTATTCCTGTCAAATTAGTCGGTACCTGGCGTAAATTGACGTATTTTTAGTAGCCAATGTTTTAATCACGTCTAAACTTGTCTATGGAGTAACTTAATTTGACAGGACTAAACTAATATTTATCTTCTGTCCTTTTCTTAATGAAATAGAAGGAAAAAGATGACCTGAACTTAAATTTAGTTTAGTTTGTGAACAAGGAGGAGTTATGGAGTTTCTTTCCGATTCATTTCTATACAAAAATACATTTTGGGAGGGGCCGCCTAGAATCAATTCCATTTCCTTGTTTTGTAACGTTAAAAAGTGCCTTTTAATGGCTTACCTTACTTACTTGAATAAATGGTTCAACTGAAATTTGTTTTCTACCAATGACGTGTCGAAAACTTTGTCTAGCATAATAATACGCATATTCATAGGTTTACTGGCGTATGTAAAAAGTTAATGAACTTGATGAATTATTAATTTGTTTAATGAGTACCTACGTCTACGTAAACTAACGAACTAACTAACGACAGTAAGCCCAGGTTCACAAGGGGATTTTTCGCGAACAGCGCCGACAGTTGAAAAATCAAAATAATTGTGTTTTTTTGCGGCGCAGGGATGCGCGATGTTGGATTCTCAATGCTCGGCTCAATATCAATACTGAGTTAAAAATTCAGTCATCATCTGCCTAGCCTTTTCCCAACTATGTTGTGGTCGGCTTCCAGTCTAACCGGATGCAGCTGAATACCAGTATTTTACATGGAGCGACTGCCATCTGACCTCCACAGCCCAGTTACTGGGTAATACGATACCCCTTGGTAAGACTGCACACTAATCGCGTAACCCACTATCAATCTCAACCAGCAGGGTAATTGCGTAACACACTATCAGTAGCAAAGGGTTTCAATTTGACAGTTCAACATTCATTGCGTTATTTACGTTGTTGAGCAGACACATTTGTCGAACATAATTATATGGAGCAATGGCTTCAAAATGATTCAAATTCAGAGTAATATCTAATGTGTTACGCAATTAGGGTGCTGAATTATTTTGAAGGAAATTACTAATCCATTGCTTCATATGTTCGAAAAATGTGTCTGCTCAACCACGTAAATAACGAAATGAATGTTGTTGAACAGTCAAAATGAAACCCATTGCTACTGATAAATTATCCCGCTGGTTGTCAGACTTTCGGGTTTCCGACGACACAAATGACTAATAGCTAACAGCAAGATAATGAAAATAACGACTTGTCAAGTTTTTGTGTGAATTAAGTTGATAAATATATTCATCGAATAACTTAAGGAGACTTACTGTCATGTCTAAAAAATGTAATAAATAGTGTTTATACAGCGTGTAACGGAAGGGGGGTATCAACCCTGAAGGAGGTGAATGTGCTCATGAAACTCAACAACTTTCCCCAAAGAACATAGGTCGAAATATGAAAAAAAAATTTGGCCCTCCCTTACAAAACTGACTACCAGCTGATTGATTTACTATGGGAGGGCCAAATTTTTTTTTCATATTTCGACCTTTGTTCTTTGGGGAAAGTTGTTGAGTTTCATGAGCACATTCACCTCCTTCAGGGTTGATACCCCCCTTCCGTTACACGCTGTATACCACTTAAGAGCATTCGTGTTTGTCAAAGAATTCATTTTTGCAGTAGAGTTAGTCAGTTGTCTTGGCAAACATAGATTATTCTGCAAAAAGCGAACACTGAGTACTTAGGCTAATTCTCTTGAAATCATTGAAGTAGTGAGTAGGCTAGCCGTAGAACAAGTTAGTCTGCAGGACTGTAGATTCTGCGACTTTTTTTTTTTTTGTAAATTAGTCCATCGCTTGACCTCGCTCGCGCCTGGTGGAAAGCGATGGATGAGGTTTATGATAGAACGAGCACGACCATAAAGATGCCTATTCACGGTTGCTTTGAAGGCTGACGGGTTATACGTGGAAGGGTACACAGCCGTTGGCAGAGAGTTCCACACTTTAGCCGTGCGCATAATAAATGTGGAGGAGAAGCGCTGAGTAATACTAATCGGTATATCGACCAAGTGCAGGGTAGTCCGTCAGTGAAAGAGACAGTACAAGTAATTAAAAGGGGTCAGGTCAGCTAAAATATAAATAATAGTAAGGTCAACTTTGGGAAGACCGTCTACGAGGCAACCGTCTGCGCGCAATAATTTACGTTATTGAATAGATTTGCAGCTTTCTTTGGCTAAAGTCAACTTCTTCATACTTTATTGAAAACTAAATTTAAATAAACAATAGGATTGATGTATTAAAAACATCAATGAACAATAGCCAAAGAAAGCTGCAAATCTATTCAATAACGTAAATTATTGCGCGCAGACGGTCTCGCCTCGTAGACGGTCTTCCCAAAGTTGACCTTAGTTAAGTATAATCTTTTAAAAACACTGATATGAAGCTGTAGATATAGTATATTATTTAATGATGACACAAAATAAAACAACAATTAAGGTGTTTTTCTCTCCTAAGAACTTGGTAATTGGTAATTAAATCTTTTTGACCTCTGTTATTTCATTATCTGGTAGACCGCGAAATTTTAATTTTCATACGTTTTTTGCTATTTGCAGTTCAATGTCAGGTTGTATGCTAAATAAAATATGATTCGCTACCATAACAAATATGACTAATGAAATCATCATCTGCCTGCCTTTTTCCAATTATGTTGGGGTCGGCTTCCAGTCTAACCGGATGCAGGTGAATACCAGTATTTTATATGGAGCGACTGCCTATCTGACCTCCACAACCCAGTTATTGGGTAATACCCTTATAGGTAAGACTGGTTGTCAGACTTTCGGGCTTCTGACTACCCGTAACGACACTGTCAAAGATCTACGAATGACAGCCGGGACCAACGGCTTGACCAACCAGACCAACGTGCTTTCCGAGGCACGGAGGGGTCTCGGTATGTAAAAATGGTCACCCATCCACAGACCAACCGCTGCAAGCGTAGCTTAACCTGATCGATCGACCTGTGCGGCTGTTATTATTTAGCCACGGGCCCCTCTTTACAGAAATACAATCAATAAAATGATCACAACAAACCTCTAAGTCCAATCCTATTGATTGATATTTCATGAAATAGGGACAAAATGACCGAGGTAATAAAATACTTTTTATTTGTTTTATAATAGTGATGCAATAATTGCTTGAAAGTTTGATAGCAGAGCCCTACCACTTAACAATTGCTTACTTCGAAACCACGTCAATTCCTTAGCTAATACCACCAATCTCGCGTTCAATTCGCGCGTTTTCGTTCATAGTTCACAGTGTCATAGAGAATTAAGGCCCAGCACTTACTGATGGTAAAGTCAAGGTTTGCCTGAGAGATGGCTATCACTCAATCATTATCTGAATAAGTAACTGTGAACTAACAATGTGTATTATTAAAACCCGGTTCTTCAGGTCAGTGTAAATTGTTTAAAAGTTTGTAAATCTAACACAATACCAGCAAGTTTTGTTTACAACAATATCCTCATGCAGTTGCTTTGAAATGTGACAATGACTACCTAATACTTAGTAGGGAAGTTTATGTTATCTTGTTGACAATAATTGCTCATAAGAATGTACTACTAAGTAAGGTAAGGTACCACTAAGTGGAAACTTTGACCTAAGTTTTTTATTGACTTTCTACATCCGCGCGGGTAGGCGGGTGGGTAAGCAGGGAGGAATGTGTAGGGTATTTTTGCAATTTTTTTTTTTCGTTCCTTTAACATATATTGTCCCACTGCTGGGCAAAAGTGTCTCCCATATTTTTCCACTTTTCTTTGTACTCCTAAGTATAAAAATACGTTGGAACATAAAACACCCTACAGGATTCTTACAAGATTTTTCTTTTTCTTGCAAAAAACATTGGATTTTTTTTTTTATGGAAGATCTTTTGGTTTTTTTTTTTTTACATGCATACAAGTTCTTGAAAAGACTTGAAAATGTTATGTAAACTTGAAAATTGAGAGGCAGTGTAAAAATAGTTCTGTTTATGTCATTCACTTGACAGGTCGCCAACAAGGTTAATATTATGTAAATAATATGTAATTATACAGAATGCTGATAACACCCTTTAGTCTGAATGACAGCAAAATAATGACTTTGCTTGCAATCATTTCTTACGAAAATTATTTTATTATTTACTTTCAAATTAAAATGTGTGGGGCTTCTATTACAGGACTTAATGACAACTGTGACCTTATGAGCACACATAATTTTAACAAAACCTTTTTTTTTTGCCTCCCCGATATTTTTACACTTTTCTTTGTACTGTGCCTTCTCTGTCCAATTAGTTATGAACAAATCCAAATCATTACAAAAAGTTAATGGATAAGTACAAGAATATATTTTTTTTTTTACTTGCCTGACATTGTGCTAGGCTACACAACAGTCAAGTGGATTCTGGGTGAAGTATGAACCAAACTTTTTTTTTTTCGAACAACATAGCTGTATTTTTTAAAGTCAAACCAAAGTCATTAGTCAGACCAAAACAGATACTAACTTATCTCACATATTTATAATCTCATTCTTTAGGTGATAATGATTTATTATTCTTACTTGAGATAACAATATTAGCTACTGCCGTGCGATTCTGTAACCATCTCACTGTGAAAGCTTGGGTGAAGTGAGCGTGGAGTGACCTGTCATTTGCTAGGAATTAACACTGTTAAGTGCTCACTTCACTTATGATTTCACAGTGAGATTTTTACAGAATTGACCAGCTGTAATTGCTATAAAACTTGATTTCTAATAACTGGCTGGTAGACTGTTGTCCAAAGCCATATTGTAGTTAAAAAACGAGAACAGAACAATTGAGAATTATTTCTATATAATGTGTCATGCCATTACAAGTAGTGCAGAGACTTCAAAATTAATAAAAGTTATATAGCCGTACCCACATATTATCTAATACCGAGCAAATAAAACAAAATATTTCTTCTATCATTACCCTATTCAATTGCGAAATAGGTCAGATATAAATCTGATTAAGAGGGTGACTGAATAAAAATGTTAAACTAGGTAGACAACAATATTTTAAAGTCTAGCGAGTTGCCAGTCATCCTCTAAATAATTTCACCTCATGAATGTAGGTAAATGGACTTTTCACTTTCTGAAATACTTGCTAACTAATGCATGAAGCACATAGCTGCAAACTATGTATAGATGCTACAAAATATAACATTTTGTTTGCAATGGCAAACTGACCACTGACAAAATAAAAATAATAAAAATTGAAAAATTGATCTTGATTGTTTTTCTATTGCAATAAATAAATTTAAGAAAATACTCACTTCTTGGAGAGACATGGTGATTGTCGATTGATGATACAGCTAACTAACCTAAAAACACAAATAATATTGTTAAAACACCAGTTGTAAATCAAGCGTAGGTATTGGGGGTACAACGTGATAGCCGGCTGAATATAATGACACTTAACCTCATAAAAAGTTTAAATTCGAAAAAGGAATGCCATCCATAAACAATATTCTAATTGCTCTAATGAAAACAAATGAAGTCTCAAATTATTAAGGAAAAAATTGATGTACTTTCAAGATATTTTACTACTGTAATCAAAAATACACGTCACTAACTTACAGTTAAACAGAAGCGTGTGCTCGACACGAAAACTCGTTAGGAACTGGTCAGTGGTCGTGCTAACAGACTTTAGCAAGCACAACTGAAACGAGCATAAGAATAATAAAAAATGTGGTGACGAATCGCCTAACCACGTAATGCGAATGTTATCCTTATCGTATGATATCTATGATCAGTAAAAAATACAAGAATTTAATGGGAATTCACCTCAAAAAAGTTTGTCGCCTGAAATCACTCCTGAATTATTTAACACGACATTTATTATTGAGTTTGACAGTTTGACATTGACATTTGACATGCATGACAGCAAGAAATGACAGGTGTGCACTGTGCAATTTGGGAACAGTGATGGGAACTTAATATTATGTTCCTTGGAAAATGTCTGGGCATTATGGAATGGGATTTTTTAGGGAATAAACTGACAGGTACCTAATGATTTTTGCTCGTAGGTATTCATTTCATTTTAGTATCACAGCTGAATTTTGCAAGCGACTTTCCAAACATAATTGAATGCAGTTTTACAATTTATTTTTGTGAATCTTGTGTTTCCTTTGAGTAAAAATTTTATAACATCACTATTTAGGGTACCTCTCCAGGGACCGCTTCAACTTTCGAGTGGGTTTTTAATATTTAATCTACCACGCGGGCCCACTGCGAGTTGGTAGATGTCACATGTCTTGGAATTTTTGGTTCTAGGACATGTCGGTTTCCTTACAATGTTTTCCTTCAACGTTTTAAGAGCAGAGGTGATGAATTATTTACACAAAGTAAAGTAGCCTGGGTTCGAACCTACGACCTACAACTCGTAAGTCGCGGCCGTTACCACTAGGCCACCAAAGCTCTTCGCTAGTCATGCAGAGTGTTATATTATTATACTAGCGACCCGCCCCGGCTTCGCACGGGTGCAATGGAGAAACACTGATAATTTTAGAGCCATTATTTCTCATAAAAAGTATAGGATAAAAAATGCTTATCGTGGGCTATCCCTAAGAGATAGACATATTATACCATCGCGGACTTTTTTGTAGACCTTTTTAAGATGTACAATACTGTAGTAGATTATTTTGAAATGACATTAATCATCATTTAAATTAGAAATTAGGACAATAGAGGCAACCTCTAGCAAAAATGGAACTAAGGCAATTAATAACTCAAATGAAAGTGTAAAAAAATTAAACAGTATCAATCTGGTGCATCAGAACATTCAAGGTTTTTTAAACAAAGACTTAGAAGTAGAATTATTCCTGAATTGTTATAATGTAGATATTCTTTGTATGACAGAACATTGGCTTAAAAGCCACCAGTTCATGTTCAATTTTAGTAATCACCAGGTTGGTAGTTCATTCAGCAGAGTAAATGCTATACATGGTGGCTCATTAATTTTAGTACATAACCAACTTAAATTTAAGGACCGAAAGGACATTGTGAGCCTCTCTGTTGAGCGGACAATTGAAATAGCCTGTATAGAATTGGAGCAGTTCATTATATTAAGTGTATACAGACCTCCTTCAGGATTGTATGATTGTTTTGAAAAGGTTATGGATGAAGTGTTGCACAAAATCTGTAATACAAACAAGTCCATCATCACTTGCGGTGATTTCAATGTTAATTTGTTAGAAAATTCTGGGTTAAGTACTAAAATCATAAGTTTGTTTCAGTCATACAATCTTGTTAACCTATTTTTGGAGCCCTCTAGAATAACTCCTACTAGTGCCACATGCCTAGATAACATTTATACAGATATTATACCAAACCACAAAGAAATGATTAATTTAATAGACTCAGATCATTGCGGACAGCTGATCACTATTACAAATCAAAACAAAAAAGTTATTAAAAAAGATATCACTGTTAACCCAAAAACAACTAAACGCTTAGAAACATTTAAAACTAAACTCTTAAGTAAATTACCACTTCTGTTGACTAATGATGACCCTAACAAACAATATAATGATTTTTTTAATATGTATTGCACACAATTTGATAAAACATTCATTCCAAAGACATTATCAGTCAATAGTAACGCTTCCTTCAGTGACTGGGCCACCATTGGTATACATAAAAGTAGAAAAAGACTTTATGAATTATATGATGAACGAATTGGTATAAACACTGCTGAATTTAATTTATATGTTAAAAATTATTCTAAAATATTTAAAACAGTCTGTAGTATGGCCAAGTCACGTTATTTGAGTTCAAAAATTAAAAATAGTAATAACATTATTAAAATGACTTGGAATGTCATTAATAGCGAAACAGGAAGGTCATGCAACCGAAGTAGTGACTACAGCCTTGCTATTGATGACAATGTAATTAGATCAGATTCCCAGGTTGCCGCGGCCTTTGAAAATTTCTTTGCAGAGATTCCTGTGTCAACCACTAAATCTCTAAGCTCCTCACCCACTGCTGCAGAGTCTTTACTTAAGGAAAACGTTCCAGTTTGTGATTCGGAATTTCACTTCGAATTTGTCACTTGTACAGATATAATTAAAACTTTTCACATGTTAAATGTAAAAAAGACTGCAGATCTATGGGGTAATTCTGTGGATGTTGCTAAGACAATTATAAACATTGTAGCACCTACTTTAGCTGTTATATTTAATAATTGTATTCAATGTGGTGAGTTTCCTGATCTTATGAAACACAGTAAAATAATACCGTTGTTTAAATCAGGTAGTACATCAGACCCTACTAATTATAGACCTATTTCCGTACTACCCACCTTTAGTAAAATTTATGAAAAACTTATTTTAAATCAATTGCAAAGATTTTTCAATAACAATAAATTACTGAATAATAAACAGTTCGGTTTTACAAGGGGTCGTTCAACTACCGATGCCGGAGTTGAACTTTTAGGACATATTTATAATGCATGGGAGGACAAATGCGATGCTTTGGGCATTTTTTGTGATTTGTCAAAGGCATTCGATTGTGTTCTTCATGAAACCTTAATCAGGAAACTTCACCACTACGGAATCCGGAACGCCTCTCTGGATCTTCTCACTTCTTACTTAAGTGATAGGATTCAGAGAGTTGATGTTAACGGGAAAAGGTCACCCGGATCTGTAGTAAGAATGGGGGTCCCACAGGGCTCAATACTTGGACCATTTTTATTTATTGTTTATATCAATGACTTGCCTTACCTCATAAAGGATGAACATGATATAGTTTTGTTTGCAGATGACACTTCACTTTTATTTAAACTCAAACGTCAACAGCTGGTTACTGACAGTATAAATAGTGCCCTCGCAAAAGTAGTTAACTGGTTTAATGTTAATAATTTACTTCTTAACGAAAAAAAAACCAAATGTATTAAGTTTACGATACCAAATGTTAGACAAGTAGAAACTAGTGTTCTCATAAAGGGTGAAGAGTTAAAACCCGAAAATACCACAGTATTCTTAGGCATAACTTTGGATGCCAAGCTTCAATGGGGCCCCCATATAGATAAATTGTCAAAAAAGCTTAGCTCTGCAGCATACGCCGTTAGGAAAATTCGTGACTTAACTGATTTAGAGACAGCCCGTTTAGTTTACTTTAGTTATTTTCATAGTGTGATGTCATACGGTATTCTGTTGTGGGGAAATGCCGCCGAAATTCAGATAATTTTTATTTTACAAAAAAGGGCAATTCGTTCCATTTATAAATTAAGTCCCAGACACTCCCTCAGAGACAAATTTAAAGAGATTAATATAATGACTGTGCCCTCTCAGTACATTTATGATAATCTTTTGTATGCACATAAAAATATTAATCTGTTTAAGAAATACAGTGATATCCATAATATAAATACTAGGAACAAACATAAATTTGTTGTTCCTACAACAAGGCTCAAGAAAATAGGTGGCTCGTTTAGATGCCAATGTATACGTTTTTATAATAAACTTCCTAGCCACATTCAAGAACTAAGCATTAATAAATTCAAATCTTTTATAAAGCTAAAACTATGCCAGAAAGCCTATTATACTGTAAAAGACTATATTGAGGACAAAAACGCTTGGGATTGAGCTGCTCCAATAGGTCTAGACAGTGAATGTTGTTTATTTTTTATTTTGCTGATTTACACTTTTGTTATTTTTTTTCTTTCTAAATATCTATTTATGACATGACATGAACATTTACTGTTTAAAGTCTTATATTATTTTAATTATTGTGAATGTGAGGACTATGTGGGTCATTGTTTCCGTTTTAATCATGGTCTGGCAGTTTGAGTGGTTTATGCGGTCTACACAAATGTTCTGTCCTTGGTATTGCTCGTCGAATCGTTGAGCTCCTTAAGTTCTGAGTTGAGCTGCACGGTTACTGACGAATGCGTGCACTGACTGCACAGGTCCACTCAATCTGTGTGGTTCTTCCCTCAAAATACCACTTCAGACACCAATCTACATGGTCCTCAAAGATCAAAGATGATGTCCGGATTTTTATATACACATTGACATTGATGAATTTTATATAAACAATGACATGGATATTTACTTTGTATAGTATCTTATTTTTTATTATTATTATTGTGAGTGTGAAGACTATGTGGGTCATTTCTTTTTTCTTTTTTCCTTCTTAGTTAGTTTTAATCGTGGTCTGGCAGTTTGAGTAATTTATGCGGCCTACCCAAATGTCCTTTCATTGGTATTGTTCGTCGAATCGTAAGGCTCCTCAAGTTCTGAGTTGAGCTACACAATTTTTGACAAATGCGTGCACTGACTGGACAGGTCCGCTCAATCTGTGTGGTTCTTTACTCAAAAGACCATTTCAGACACCAATCTGCATGGTCTTCACATGATCTGACCAAGATTATGTCTGGACTTTAAAAGAGACTGTGACCTCTGAGTTTGTTTCGGCCTTTCTTCTCAGAGTAGTCAGATAGGAAACGCCGACCTCATCTAGTTTAAAAAATATGATTGACATGTAAAAGTGTTTGTACAAACCTACTTACAGAAAATAAATCATTTATCATTTATCATTTATCATTTGATCTATCTCGACGGGTTCAGCCAGCGTTTACAATGTAAGCGCAAAAAAATGTGTTTATTTACGACATCACATTAGAAACCTCTAAAATTATCAGTGTTTCTCTACTATATTATGCATGTATTATACATATAAACCTTTCTCTTGAATCACTCTATCTATTAAAAAAAACCGCATCAACATCCGTTGCGTAGTTTTAAATATCTAAGCATATATAGGGACAGACAGACAGGGAAGCGACTTTGTTTTATACTATGTAGTGATAAACCTTTCTCTTGAATCACTCTATCTATTAAAAAAAACCGCATCAAAATCCGTTGCGTAGTTTTAAAGATCTAAGCATATATAGGGACAGACAGACAGGGAAGCGACTTTGTTTTATACTATGTAGAGATGATAGTGATTACATTCTTTCACGTCTGGCAGCTAATGAGCTGGTAAAAATGAACCATATCTAGGCCACACATCGATATTTCAATGCCTATGAAGTATACCTTTTCCATCGCCTTGCACAAATTATAGTGTAACACAATTCAGGCAATTTGAGAGAAAATTTTGCAAACAGACGAATCATACAGACACTCACTTATGAATATCAAGCACTGAATCATAAGGTCGAGTGTACTAGTAACATGACAGCACTAGGAAGTGGTAAAGGGCAGGCGTTTTGGGGGACTGTCTTATCTAATTTTGACGTTCGAAAAGTGCTGATTCTCAGCCTAATTTGAATAAATGACTTTTGATTTTGATTTTGATACGAAGTATTACTTATTTACCAGATGGTAATAAATCAATTAATTAATAAACTATTGTGTTAAGAAAGCAGTGATGGCCCAGTGCACTTACGAGTTGTAGGTCGTGGTCTCGAACCCAGGCTACTTTACTTTGCGTAAATAATTCATCACCACTGCTCAAAACGGCGAAGGAAAACATCGTGAGGAAACCGGCACGTCCTAGAACCAAAAAATCGAAGACCTGTGACATCTACCAACCCACACTGGGCCCGCGTGGTAGATTACGGACCACTCACTCTCACAGAGAGGAGGCCTGTGTACCAGCAGTGGGAACATTAAAGGGTGATTATGCTTATGCTATTGTGTTAAGTACAGACGCCAGCACATCAGGCTACTACAATCTGTCAAATTTCTTTAATAGATTTTCTACTTTATCGCTAAAGCATAAGACTCAAAATTAATTGGGAAATTTTGACAGTTTCGGGTAGCTTGATGCGCTGGCGTCTGTACTACAGAAGACTTGTTTGCAATTCATATTACTTTCATAGTAAAGCAGTCGTTCAAATGAAAATCAAGTTAAAGTGTGAAGCGTTTATTGATAATAATTTATATAAAGTTAAGAAGTGTCCTTAAACATAATTATGCGTATTTGGGGGCAAGTTTTGCGGCCAAGTCGATGTACTGCTGCTTCGCATCATCCTTGGACATTCCCTTGCGGCCGGTCCATGCCTTGAACTTGGCTTTCTCGACTAAACCGCTGGGTTCAGCTGGAAAAAATACATTCGTTTATGAATTTAATTATGTGAGTACTCTTTAACACTCGATCCGAAGCACATTTTTAATTCGTGATCCTAATTATGGACATAAGTTTCATCTAATGGGGATAAAAACTACCACTTCCTAACTTCAGATGTCGCTGCTATTCAAAGTCCAAGAGTTTGACGGCTAGCTGTCAAGGGCTTTTACAGTTCAGTTAGTCTAGTGGGCACATATTGCTGAGCATAGGCTCCAGGATTAATACCCAGGTCGCGCAAAATACTTACTTTTAGGTTTTTCTAAGAAAATAAAAAGCAGCCTCTTGTTTGGCCGCTGTGCTCAGTTTTTGACAATAGATTATAAAGTTAGGCTCACTTGCACCACCAACCACAAATTACTATATCAACTAAACGTATTTAGTGATCTGTGGTGTAAGCGGGCCTTAGATTTAAAACATCGACTTTTCACCAGTTTTATGTCAAGTCAGTGTTGATACAATATACGATTCTGTCATTCCGCGCCCTTAGGGACGTACTGACGTAAAGTTTTTATAAGTAAATGTTAAATAATTACCAATGTTGACGTCGCCGATGGAGGCCTGCTTGTACAGCGAGTACAGCGCGAGGTTCTCATCGTTGCTGGGGGTGGTCTTCCAGTTCCTAACGGTACCGGCGACAGTGGCGAATTTCTTAAAAATACAAAAAATGAATCCTTAGTTTTATTGATTTTTTAACAAATGAGGAGCGTCGGAACGAAAACCGATAATATATCGAATTTACCATATTTTTCACAAATTAAAAAAAAGCTTGTAAGTTTTTTAATGTTACAAAAGTGGAAAATCATAGCATGCCAATTTGCAGTTAAAGTGACATCGATTGATGTGTGAAACTTGACGGAGGGTAGATACTTAATTTAGGGAGATACTTGGCGGACAAGTATGGATATATCGGTTTTTGACGAAACCGAAATGGATATGTCGGTATTGAACTGAATTGAATTTGAACCGACCATTGTTGAATTGTGTAAAACTTAATAAGAATTATCGGTTTTTAATCCAACAACAATCTAACATGTTGAATTTAAAAATGTATTTGTCGGGTTTGATTTGACCACAGTATTTTGATATTTTTTTTTAAGATGGATGTAACTGTTTTTTAATTGATTTCTTTCCTGAAGGGTGTATAATTACAACAGAAAAAAAAAATGTCTTAATTAAGACATATCGGTTTTTGTTCCGATGCTCCTCAAATATGACCTATCAGTATAGTGGTATTTGACGACAGCAAGTCACAAACATAAAAATAAATTCGAAGATTATGAAACAATTAATTCGAGAAGAATTTGGGTCGCCTTTGTCTGTTTTATTTATGAATGCGTTTCCTATATCCATGGGTAATACCGTACATATAACCGTTAAGGCAAAGTTTAGGGAATTTTAAGGTTTCCAGCACAACCTTCTGTATGTAGCCTACTTTTAGAATCCTTCAGGCCAGCAGATATCACAGTTAAGAAATCAAAAGAATATAAAATACCTGAATGTTATGTAAAATGTTCTAATAATAGGTATTTCATAAGCAATCATAAGTTTCTTACGGACGTTAAATACCTTCTACCTTTATCTCTCTCTGTAGAGTTCATCAGTTGACAAATGACAATCATGTTTATGAGATATTTCATAACAAGGAGTTTTTCCAATAATTTTAATGTGTTAATCATTTACATTATATTCTGTAGGTAATTAAGTGACTATTAATTATATTATTTTCATCTTTTGACTTTATATTTCTTTAATAAACGACTATTAATTTTATTATTGTAAAAATGCATTATTATAATTATTACATTTTTTATTATCACTAGTATTCATCTAATTTTAAGTTATTTAAATAAATGACTTATGACTCTTATTCATAAGAAAATGGGTATACCTTCATCACTAACCCTTCGATTACAGGCGTGATATTATTTTATGTTATTCCTTTCAAATTCAAGCTCTTTATAAAATCATTCGAGCTAAGTGAAAAGAAGCCAATGACTGCGAGCAATTCATATTCAATTGATCCGTCGGTAATTGGATCAGAGTAATGGTATACCCTAGCAATTATAACGTCAATTCTAACTGTCCGATGTCTATTTCAAAGAGCCGTTATTACCTTAATGACGTCGGTTTCATAATCAGCGTAATAAAAAAATTAAAAAAATGTTTATTTCAATTACAATGGGCATTTCTATACATGTTATTGGAGATAACCTTTTAGGAGCCCTCTTACATTTCGGTACTGAGTGCGCATATTTTTGAAGTGAAAACTTCTTTAGCGGCGTTGTACACTTTTTTTTGTAACGGGTAAAAAATGTAAAACTCGCGTCAGGACACGTGACCCTGATCGAAAATTCGTAAGACGGATGGTGAGTAGACAGCCGGCGGCGCGGCGTAGGCGAGGAAGTATCCCCCTCTCTTTCTACGGCGCGGCGAAAATGTATGCCTGCGCCTGTTGTTTAGTTTAGGTGGGGCAGGGTGCTTGCGCGAATGTTCGTGTGTGTTTATGTTACAGAAACAAACTTAACTTAAATGAATGAATTAATTAGAATTGTAGTTAGAATGTATTGATAGACTTGAAGGTACATCTCTCGACAATAAATCTGCAATTTGGGAACTACAGATAACTGGTGGAACATATGGCACACCTCCGGTGGACGTGAAAAAATTAAAAAATTAATAAAATAATGGTTCTGGTAATAATGATGGTGAAAAAGTCGTCGAAATTATGGATGGAAGTTGATTTTTCTGAGAGATAAACTTTTTAATGTAATATAAATTGTCATGTTTGTGCAAGGTAGCGCAATAAATAAATATTGTATTCTACGACATAAATGATAGTACTTTTATACTGATAATTAAAGCAATTCGTGCAAAATGATTCCCTAACCATTCCAAAATATAAAAAATGCACAACGTTATGTTTTCACTTCTGCCGGCACTCCCGGAGTGCAACCCGTAGTTTTTTTTTTTTTTTTTCTTTTGGCTTCGCACGGTTTGTGCGTTCAGCCAGTGTCACGTTTTCATCTTATATTACAAAGGGAAAAAAGGTAGGGAAACGAAAAAGGATAACGGAATTAATTATACCGGGATTTAGTGATAGTATCTATAGGATCAGTATTTACAACGAATAGAGTAATGAGCTAAATATATACAATGACGAAAAGTAATTATAACTTAATATTATTAAAAGTAATGAATGAGACTATACATTTATATACAGGAAAGCTATTTGTATGTACAAAGTAAAGAAAGTATTGAGGTAGGAAAAGGAGTACTGAGGGACAAGAGGTTACTGAGAAAGGATGAACGGTCATATAAGGGACAGAAGAAAAAAATGTGATTTAAGTCGCCTACGTCTGTGCCACACAGGCAATTGGGGTTATCAATGATATGAAGCTTGGCAAGATGGGCTGGAGAGCAGACATGACCCAGTCTCATCCGTATTAGGATGGAGGTATCCATCTTACCAAACTTTGCCCTGCCAAACCACGGTCGTTTTTTCTTTATTTATAAGGGATATAACAAAAAAACGACGGGTTGCACTCCGGGAGTGCCGGCAGAAGTGAAAACTTAAATATTAACGTTGTGCATTTTTTATATTTTGGAATGGTTAGGGAATCATTTTGCACGAATTGCTTTAATTATCAGTATAAAAGTACTATTGTAGCACCACCGAACGTCTACAGCTGCGCGCCACACAACACTGCTGCGTCGGGACATCACTCACGCACACTACGTTAGGCCGCCTCGCGTATATAAGGAGCCGACGCGGAGTCGTCCAGTCAGTCTGTGCTAGCGCGCCGCTGTATCCACGCATTGGAAGAGCTCGCCTAGTCAAGACGCACCTCCCTCGCGCCCCGCGGTGACGCATCCTACTTGTTTCGCGACGTACCTCACGTCACGAACTCGCTGGGAACGTACCGTGTGCTATATTATTCACCGTTCTACCTACCTAAGCCTAGTTTTATAGTCAACTCTGTAAACTGAAATAAACCAATTGTTTAAAGTAATCTTACGTTTAAATCGTACCCGCTTCAATCTGGCGCCCAACGTAAAGGCCCGGAAACAGGCTAGCCCAAAAACAAGATTAAGAAGGAAAATAAAGGAGGAACCGCTAACCACCATGAATTTGTCAGGTGAGCAATTCGAGAAGTTACTATCAGTGATTGGTAACCAGCAGCGACGAGGCTCTTTCGCCACATGCAGGATTACTTTTGGTGGTGCCAGAGATACTGAATTGGTGGAATCTTTTCTCGCTGCGGCTTCTGTATTCAAGTCCGTAGAACAAATCTCCGACGAAGATGCCATCATGAGCGTCCCCTTAATTTTGAAGGAAGAGGCAGCCACCTGGTGGAATGGGATAAAGGACCAAGTGAAAACGTGGAATGAGTTTGAGTCGAGAGTTCGCCACGCCTTTGCTCCTAAAAGACCTGCCTACCAGCTGTACCAGAACATTGTGAATATTAAGCAAGAGGAGGATGAGTTAACAGAAGTGTTCGTGGCTAAGAAAAGGGCTCTTATCGCACAAATGCCAGAGCCACACACAGAGACTCAACAAATTGACATGATCTACGGGCAATTGAGGTACAAGATCAGGGTAAAAATGGCACGTGAGACTGTCAATACTTTTGACGCCCTATTGAAGGCAGCCAGAGGAGTGGAAGAGCTCCTGGTTGAAAAGGAAATGCCAGAAGAAAAGACAGAGAAGGGAAAAGAGACAGAAAAGGTATCATTTAAAAAGAAGCGTTGCACTTACTGTCGATTGCCTGGACATTCCATTGAGACATGTCGGAAGAAGGAGAAGAAGGATCTGGCTTCTGGTAGTGGTACTTCTACCGCCAAACCTGCGCCTACAAATGCTGCTATAGGCACCCAAGCGCCATCACCTTCTACACCAACGTTTGCATGTTACGGATGTGGTGCACCAGGAGTGATTCGATCAAAATGCACGACCTGCGCCAAGGCTACGCCAAAGGCGGCAAAGGCTGAAGTAAGTTTTTGTTCCGTTAACACTCAAGCAGATGTACGTCTTAGGCCGGTTATTGGTATTGCCATAGGTAAAATAACCGGTAGCGCTTACGTGGATACTTGCGCAAAAACGAGCGTTGCATCATACACGCTATACAAATGCCTACGAAGACTTGGATTTGCATTCCAGACAGAACAGCTTGTGGTGAAACTGGCTGATGGCACGAAGACGACGAGAGAGGTATTGACTGTAAAAGCACCCGTTAGTGTCTGCTATCGTGTTGTGCAAACGTCTTTTATCGTGTTCCCGGAAGCTCGAGAAACTCGCACACTATTGGGAGTCGGCTTTATCGAGGATGCTAAGATGGTACTTAACATTCCGCAAAAGACATTTTATTTCGAGGATTACCCTGATGACATCTTCGACCTCCAAGACGAAGATGCTGAGGAGATATCAATGGCCCAAGTAGAGGCTACACCCGTTTATTTTAATTCTCGGTTACGGTCTATGCTAAAAGATGTCGAGCTGCCTGAATTTATTTCTCCTTTATCGATAACTCCACGAGACAAAGGCGTACTGGAACCAGCGCTGCCACAATCCAGTGCATGCACTTCAGCAACTGGTAGTCCATTATCCAGCGGAGAACCAGCACTCCCGGAAACGAGTGCCTGCACTACAAACACGATGCCATATCGCGTAGTGCCAATTGAGATGTCCCCTATTCCAAGGAAGCGATCCCGACCATTATTCGATGGGTATTCTCCAAGATTCGTAGACTTTATGGTCCGTGATGCCCAAATGCAGTTTCACGATGCTCCGTGTGAACTATCTCCACACTCCAAGGCGCTCTTCCCTAGCGACCATAGTAATAGCAGCAACGATGTCGAAATTGGATCTTTGGAAGTGGAAGAGGTCTCATCGGACACGCTAGACGCAACTCAAAAGTCACAGCTGATGGAAGTGCTATGGGATTTTCAAGAAGTTTTCGGTGAAGGCGTAGAACCGACTACCCTCGCTGAACATTGCATCGACACGGGTGAGCATAACCCCATCTCCGTACCTCCATACCGCCTCTCACCACCACGCATGGCTGTGTTAAAGGAAGAGGTAAAGAAGATGTTGGACAGTGGAGTAATTAAAGCATGCTCATCACCCTGGTCCGCACCCGTTGTAATGGTGCCAAAGAAAGACGGTTCCGTACGAGTTTGCATTGATTACCGTAGACTTAATGCCATAACGGTCCCTGACAAGTATCCTATCCCACGCATGGATGATCTGCTTCATGCTGCTAAGCCAACGCCTTTTATGTCGACCCTGGATTTACGCGCTGGCTACTGGCAAGTGAGAGTAAAACTTGAGGATCAGGATAAGACGGCATTCATAACTCCATTCGGTATGTACCGTTTTAAGAGGATGCCATTTGGACTTCGCAATGCACCCTCTACGTTCCAGCGTCTGATAGACAGGATTCGAGTTAGCCTGGAGAATGTGAAGATGCTGGCGTACCTAGATGATTTAATCATTTTTTCGGCTACCTATCAAGCACACCTATCAGATTTGGGTAAGGTATTAAGTAAGCTGAAAGAAAGCAACCTTCGTGTAAACTTTACTAAGTGCCGATTTTGTTGTTCAACAATTAAGTATTTAGGGCACCTTATTACTCCAGATGGTCTGAAGGCTGATCCCGAGAAGGTAGCAGCAATACTAGCCTATCCAGCACCCAAGAATCTGAAGCATCTGATGACGTTCCTGCAGACCTGTTCTTGGTACAGGCGATTCATACCAAACTTTGCTGGAATCAGTGAACCACTCTCCCGTTTAAGTAGGAAAAACTCGGTGTGGACTTGGTCAACGGAACAGGAACAGGCTTATCAAGAGCTCAAAATACGTCTTACATCCACCCCTGTGCTACGACAAGCCGATGAGACAAGAGGTTATATTATCAAAAGTGATGCAAGCAACTATGCACTTGGAGCAGTTCTAGTGCAGGGGGAGGGAGAGGATGAGCATCCCGTCGAATACGCCAGCAGGCTGATGACCCCTGCAGAACGCAATTATTCTACAACCGAGAGAGAAGCTCTCGCAGTTGTATGGGCGATTCAAAAATTCCGTGGATACATTGAAGGCCTCCCAGTAACAGTGGTTACGGATCATCAAGCCCTGAAGTGGTTGATGTCGTTACGGTCTCCAACTGGTCGATTAGCTAGATGGGCTTTGCAGATACAGGCGTATGATATTACCATCAAGTATACACCTGGCAGGACAAATGTGGTCGCAGACACGCTGTCCCGGCCTATTTGCGATGAAAGTACCGAAAATACCTGTGGAGTGTGTAGCATAGTCGTGGATATACCGCAGAGACCGTCATCTGAAATTAGGGCAGAACAGCTGAAGGATGAAAATATCGCCAGCATCGTAACTGCCTTAGAAGATGCAGATCGTAAAGATAACGCCGTGTACTGGAGCAACAAAGGATACGTCATGAACAACGGGTTGTTGTACCGATATCACCCGTCGGATGACTCGGATGAGGCTCAACTCGTAGTTCCTCAACATGAATGGGCAAACGTTCTTTCAGTATACCACGATGACCCTTTGGCGGGACATTACGGCGCTGATAAGACCTATCAACGCATCTCGAAGCGATATCATTGGAAGGGTATGAGGAAATATATCGAAGCATATGTTAAGAACTGTATTGCATGCCAGAGGTTTAAGCCGTCCAACCTGAAACCAGCTGGTTTGCTCCAAACCACGCCCGTCAACCAACGTTTCGAAACCCTCGCCTTTGACTTGTTTGGACCTTTGCCGTCAACGACTAGCGGTAAGACATGGATTCTGATAGCTGAAGACATTGCTACTGGTTGGATAGAATTATTTGCTTTGGAAACTGCCAGCGCTGAAAATTGTGCGACAGTTTTGATGAACGAGATCTTCCTTCGATACGGTGTGCCCAGACGTCTGATAAGCGACAATGGACCACAATTTGTGAGTGCTGTGATGCAGCAATTAACCTATTGTCTGCGAATTAAGCACACATTCACACCAGTGTACCACCCAGCAGCAAACCCGGTGGAAAGGAAAAACAGAGACTTGAAGACACAACTGGCCATTTTAGTAGGAGATGAACATGGGAGTTGGAGTGATATGTTACCCAGTATACGGTTTGCGATGAATACCGCAACTTGCCTCACTACAGGACATACGCCAGCGTATTTAACATTTGCACGAGAACTGCGTACTCCGGATGACAATACTCACGATTTTCGTCAGATCTTATTGTCTGAAAACTTTGTGCCTGAAATTACGCCGAAGTTACTACTTCTCGCCAATACGCTGAACAAGGCTAGAGATGTCAGAGAGAATCTAGAAGAACGCAGGAAGAAGATGGTAGACCAAGGACGTAGAGAAGATCCCGGTTACACTCCCGGTGACTTGGTATTAGCAACTACCCATCCAATCAGTAATGCTGCTCGAGGAATAAGTGCTAAATTCTGTCCTCGCAGGGATGGTCCTTATCTAATCCTAGCACGTCATGGTGCTTCATCTTATCTGATTTCAGATCCCACTACTCCAGATAAACCCCTTGGAGTTTATCATACATCCGCCTTGACTCCGTTCCAAGGCCATGCGGCGAGTCCCCTTCCTCCGCCGGTGCGCCCACTGAAGAAACGCGGGCGTCCGCCTAAACCTAGGCCTAACCCTGAAGCCGCCACTCCGCCCGCTCGTGGACGAGGACGACCACGGCGACAAGCGTCCCGCCCAGCTTTGTCGGTGGGACATTCATCCTGACTGGCTACTCGTCGGGGCGCCTTCGTATCCAGAGGGGGAGCCTGTAGCACCACCGAACGTCTACAGCTGCGCGCCACACAACACTGCTGCGTCGGGACATCACTCACGCACACTACGTTAGGCCGCCTCGCGTATATAAGGAGCCGACGCGGAGTCGTCCAGTCAGTCTGTGCTAGCGCGCCGCTGTATCCACGCATTGGAAGAGCTCGCCTAGTCAAGACGCACCTCCCTCGCGCCCCGCGGTGACGCATCCTACTTGTTTCGCGACGTACCTCACGTCACGAACTCGCTGGGAACGCACCGTGTGCTATATTATTCACCGTTCTACCTACCTAAGCCTAGTTTTATAGTCAACTCTGTAAACTGAAATAAACCAATTGTTTAAAGTAATCTTACGTTTAAATCGTACCCGCTTCACTATCATTTATGTCGTAGAATACAATATTTATTTATTGCGCTATCTTGCACAAACATGACAATTTATATTACATTAAAAAGTTTATCTCTCAGAAAAATCAACTTCCATCCATAATTTCGACGACTTTTTCACCATCATTATTACCAGAACCATTATTTTATTAATTTTTTAATTTTTTCACGTCCACCGGAGGTGTGCCATATGTTCCACCAGTTATCTGTAGTTCCCAAATTGCAGATTTATTGTCGAGAGATGTACCTTCAAGTCTATCAATACATTCTAACTACAATTCTAATTAATTCATTCATTTAAGTTAAGTTTGTTTCTGTAACATAAACACACACGAACATTCGCGCAAGCACCCTGCCCCACCTAAACTAAACAACAGGCGCAGGCATACATTTTCGCCGCGCCGCCGTAGAAAGAGAGGGGGATACTTCCTCGCCTACGCCGCGCCGCCGGCTGTCTACTCACCATCCGTCTTACGAATTTTCGATCAGGGTCACGTGTCCTGACGCGAGTTTTACATTTTTTACCCGTTACAAAAAAAGTGTACAACGCCGCTAAAGAAGTTTTCACTTCAAAAAATCGCTTTATTATTATTGTAGAAGAGAAAACGAAGTATCTTTACCAAATTAATTGATATTTATACCAAGAAACGAATAGTATTCAATTTAAACGAGGAAATCATGCATCGACGCGCATTTTTGTAATTGCTTGTGTTAGGAGAAAGAAAGTAATAACTTTCCCATTGCTGGGAATCTAACTTCTCTTCTTCTTACTTCACACCTGTGTCTCCCAAACGGTTAGGCAGAGGTGTACCTTTACCTTTTTTTTGTGTAGGAAATTATCAAATAATTTCTCCCGCTCTGTGCTGAGCGGGAGAATCTATGTGAACGGAAAGGGTGTGGGCCACAGTAGTTCACCACGCTGGGCCAGTGTGGGTGGACATTACAGTTTATGTCTTCGATTTTTTTAGTTCTAGGTCGTGTCATACATTATTTCATAAAAGGTATTTTTAATGATATTCAGCTATACAGATTAGATCTTCAAACTTGACAAATTATTAAATTATATTGATAATTTGATAATATTGTAAGGTGATTAGCACGTAAGTACCCCAGAAATGATTTATTAGAGATAATCATATATCGTCGACCGTAGGTTCAATTGATGTAAGGGACAAAATACCCAAAATGAGTTGAGTATACAGTTTTGTTCAGAATTTTTCGCTCTATCGAATGGTGAAAATAAAAAAAATCTAGCTTAAAAAAAATGTCCCTTACACTAATGATTTTTGGATCCAAATTTCGAATCAGCCCCACAATAACAATGTATCTGAAAAATTATGCAATATAGGAACTTGAAATGGTGTAATTATCGCCGCCAATCCACTTCAAATGAGGCAAGGGTCTTCCCAATCAACGAATTACCATTACATGGTTTATTTTTTAAGAAAAAAGAATAAAACTGGCCTTACACTAATGTCTTTGTTGTCTCAAAAAACAAATATCATCCATACTTTAAATGGATTGCACGAGTTTTGACATAGTTGTCCCTTACCCCAATTTGCATTGTCATACTTTAAGCAGTGTCAACGTTACACCTATTTGAATCGAATTATTGCACTATTACCATCCCTTTCTATCTCACAACGTCTTTCTGTGTGCAAAAGAGAGGATAGTACCAATGCGAAAGCAGCGCGCGGGCATAAAAAAGTG
Source organism: Eremobia ochroleuca (assembly GCA_949629135.1). Taxonomy (NCBI): domain Eukaryota; kingdom Metazoa; phylum Arthropoda; class Insecta; order Lepidoptera; family Noctuidae; genus Eremobia; species Eremobia ochroleuca. The sequence continues at coordinate 2,760,524 of OX451396.1, read as the reverse complement.
GTATCAGTGCGAGTTCATCTGTCGTTAAAAACAACAAAAATAAGGGCTTTTTGGGAAAGTGCTCTGGCCCCTTGAAACTTTGTAGTAGGGTAGTAGGTTTCAAGGAGCCGGTGTACTTAATTTAGCTAAAAAACCATTATTTTTATAAATAAATGATAGAAGGGTTAATTTCCGGACGATAAATATTTTCGAAATTCATTCGGCACTTTTTAGTTGATTTATCAGAATTTTTTTACAAAGTTTCAAGGGGCCAGAGCACCAAAAAGCCATTACTTTTGTTATATTTTATAAATAAACAATAGAAGGGGTAGTTTCCGGATGATAAATGTTTTCGAAAATTATATGGCACTCTGTAGTTGATTTTCCAGAAAATTTTTACAAAGTTTCAAGGGGCCAGAGAACTTAATTTTGCCAAAAAGCCATTATTTTTGTTGTTTTTTTTATAAATAAGCAATAGAAGGGGTAGTTTCCGGATGATAAATGTTTTCGAAAATCATTCGACACTCTTTAGTTGATTTATCAGAATTTTTTTACAAAGTTTCAAGGGACCAGAGCACTTAGTTTTGCCAAAAAGCCGTTATTTTTTATAAATAAACAATAGAAGGGGTGGTTTCCGCATGAAACATTTTTTCTAAAATTGTTCGGCTCTATGTAGTTGATTTTCCAGAATTTTTTCACATGGTTTCAAGGGGCCAGAGCACTTAATTTAGCTAAAAACCATTATTTTTGTTGTTTTTTTTATAAAATAAGCAATAGAAGTGGTAGTTTCCGGATGATAAATGTTTTCGAAAATCATTCGGCACTCTTTAGTTGATTTATCAGAAATTTTTTACAAAGTTTCAAGGGGCCAGAGAATTTAATTTTGCTAAAAAAAGCATTATTTTTGTTGTTTTTTATAAATAAACAATAGAAGGGGTAGTTGCCGGATGATAAATATTTTCGAAAATCATTCGGCACTCTTTAGTTGATTTTCCAGAAATTTTTCAAAAAGTTTCAAGGGGCCAGACAACTTAAATTTGCCAAAAAGCCATTATTTTTGTTGTTTTTTATTAATGTAATCTGATTAAATTGTTCCCTTTTTATTATTTAGATAATCACTCTATATTTTTTTTTCTAATGCATTAACAACAATATGTTACAATGATATGTCTTATTAATCGTAATTAAGGTTTATTATTCAATATATCTTTCATTATTTCGATTTTTTGCATATAAGAAAGTAGTAGAGCAGCCTTTTCTACTTTTGGAATTCAAACGTTTGGAACTTCAGCTACATGTTTGGTCGGGATTGTGCGCGGTTTTTGCAGCTACTCTTTTATTTGAATAAGAATTCAAAGTAAGTATAGGTAAAATTGTTACCATTTTTTTAATAATTTGATTTTAATAAGATGTTTATTAAAATCAAATTATTAAAAAAATGGTAACATAAATAAAACAATTATTAATAAAACAATTTTTATACAATAAAATAAAAATTGTTTTATTCAAACAAATACAAATTTGCTATTACAATGTACAAACATTGCATGTAAGCGACATACAAAAAAGCACACACACGGTTCTAATACATTTTCATGTCTTTTAAATGATTTCTTATAACGATTTCCAAATTTAAGATATCCGTACGTCAAAAGTGTGTACTTCATTTTCTGTCAAAAATCTCTTTACATTGTATTTTTTTCATAAATTTGTTCAACATGTCTTTTACACTATTTTTTCATTAATAGATTGGATCCAACGTAGAGGTCAATTTGACGTAAGGGACGGGACTACAAGAAACTTGGTCAGTAAGCGTTGTTGTAAGGGACATCTATTTTCTTAAATAGCTAACTTATTTAAATAAATGTTACACATGTAGATAGAGCACTAAAATACAAGTTTATGTGTGAAATCAGACCCGAAAAAGGTTAATAACAAAAAAAGTTATGGGCGATTTAGTCCGAAAAAAAACTTTGTCGGCCTCTCCTGAAAAATCGTATTTTGTCCCTTACTGCAATTGAACCTACGGTCGACGATATTATTTTACATTAATAGTTTCACGTGCAGTGATTTAAAAGGAATAAAGTCTAAAGTTCGTACCTTAATATTTTCATAAGTAGGTAATATTATCGTATCAAATTAGCAACCTTCTAATAATACCTACGTAGGTACCTAATGATAGTAACCTAACTAACTTTTTGGGTTTCTGTTTTTAAACCTATCTAGGACATGTTTGCGAAAGTGTTGGCCCAGTGATATCGGCCCCGATTTACGAGGTCGTTAGTTCAAACTCAGACAGGCACTTTACCTACTTTGAATGTTTAGTTTCATTACCACTGTTCTCAAAACGGTAAAGGAAAACATCGTGAGGAAACCGGCATGTCCTAGAACCAAAAATTGGAAGACATGTGACATCTACTAACCCACACTGGGCCCGCGCGGCAGATTACAGCTCACTCTCTCTCGATGCATAATAACTACCTATTTTCGTAGTGTCATTAGAAACACAACAAATTATGAAGTACCTAGGTTATTGTCGATGGACTATATCCGAGACTTTATCTAAGCAAGCTGAATTTTAGGAGATTAGTTAAAAATGGGAACTTACCTCATCGAGAGACATGGTTTTTGATTTTCTTTGAGATCTGTAACAAAACGAAATCTATAGTTATTATGTCTTAACAATTGTGCAACTAGTTATACCTATACACGCCACAGGTACAGTCGCATGTCAGAAGTAACAAAACCGGCATAAGCTGACCTCGTATTCTATTAAAATTGACACTAAAGGTAGAAAAGAAAACAAAAGAAAGTGAAATAAAGTGAGTGAGAGAAAGTATTACCATTGACGTCCATTATATACCTATGCAGGTCGGTAGCGAGATAGGGGGCCTGAAATATCTAGATCCCAAATCCATTGAAGAGCTTAAGGGTCTGTGCACACCACGTTTTTTAAACGCGCCGTTGATGCGCGTTTGTAGCGATACAGACGCGATACGCACGCGAGTCAAACGCAGCCTGTAGACCTTCTGTAGGACAAAAGCGCGCCGTCGACGCACGTTTCTAAAACGCGCGTCAGCGGCGCGTTTAAAAAACGTGGTGTGCACAGACCCTAAGAGGTATCAGTTTTTATATCTTAATTCCTGGCTTAGTAAAATAAATATTATGCTGAAAGAAATACTACACGTATGTTAAATTATAAAAAAATACTTCGGAAACCCAGGTACCCTACGTGAGACGGTCAGTGACATAAAGGCGTTGCTGGCCTTCCTTGAGGAGCTGGGGTGGATCGAATGATCGATTTTCCCACCCGTAGGCAAAATACGCGCATTGACGTGGAGTTGCGGACACCAGCCCGTATTACCTATTTACCTATGTTAAATTATGATATACAAAAGGTAAGTTCCATTGGACACAAACAAGTATTTCTTTAAAATAAATATTAATGCTAGAAATGCTACGCGAAGAATTGCCAAACTTAAGTGGCAGTGGGCAGAGCGCATTGCTCGCGGAACAGATGGCCGATGGGGCCGAAAGGTTCTGGAGTGGCGACCGCGTACCGGGAGACGTAGCGTTGGAAGGCCTCCCACAAGGTGGACCGACGACCTTGTGAAGGCCGCAGAAACCCGTAGTGGACGTCTGTCGGCTGAAATGATGATTCATGCTAGATAGAAATCTAGGGATTTCTAATTAAAATACCATAGATATACGTAGGCGTACGGTAAGTTATCTATGATCGACAATTATACAACGTGTAACGTTAAATGCGCAAAACCTGAAAATAGTTTGATCAGAATAACGAGCAGAATTAATTGAACCACTTTTTAATACAGGTCACATTTTTCAAAAAATCTTCATTAAAAATGTTGCCGTGTCTATTTATTAATAGGTCAAGCAAGCCAATGTCAGCGCGGCGCAGCGGCCCGGTGACGACTCCTCCCTCGATAAACCGTCGTCGCAGACGCATGAAACGATTAGAATGGCCAGTAAAACTAAAACAACACATAAAACCTTTACAATTTTGATTTTGATTTTAATGATGTATTTTCTCTCTGAAATAGGTCAATTGAATTAAAAATCAGTTGGGGTGTCTGAGGTTTTGCGCATTTAACGTTACACGTTGTAACTATAAGTGTTAAAAAATTAACCTTACAAACTTTAAGGAGTGCTTTAGACCATCAAACTGAACAACTTTCACTATTGGACCAAACCTGAAATCGCGAAAAAAAAATCAGCTGTTCCCTAAATTTATGTTCGTACGAGTCGTCAAAATGTAGGGAACAGCTGTTTTTTTTTTTTTGTGATTTCAGAGTTGGTCCCATAGTGAAAGTTGTTCAGTTCGATGGTCTAAAGCACCTCTTAAAGTTTGTGAGGTTAATTTTTAACACTTTATAGTGGATGTAATCCAGTATTTCTAGTGATATTTTTTTTATTAAAGCATCTTACTAAAGAAAACAACGAAAAAGACCACGAAATCCCAAAAACACAAACAAAATCAACAAAATTCTAATATTTGCGGCGCGCAAAGTGCAGACATTGAACGCGTGGCGTGCGCTTGCGCATTCCTCGGGTTCATCGACCGGTATCAGCGGAACTGGAGCTGTCGAGTGCACTTTCCAGCGTTCATTGACAGTGGATCGCGGTGATGTGAACTATGTGGAGGAAATCCGGCTAGATTAGTTGTTCGCTACGGGGGAGTGAAATGCAGATCACTAGGAAGAGTGTATTAAAAGGACTGAAAATTAGAAATGACTGTTCAAAGCAGTCATTTTTTACTGTGATCTATGTAGGTAGGTATGTGACCATTTCGTTAATATTCTACTGAAATCGTTACTAGCTAACAAACGGCATTCTGCAGAGGAGAGGTCAATTAGATATTCCCTTACAAACAACGTGATAAAGTTACGTACTTCCGAATACAAAGTAGTAGTGGTATTCTGTAACAATCTCACCGTGAAAACATAGGTGAGGTGGGCTTGAAGTGACCTGTTATTCCACCTGATACCTACTAGGGATTTATAGTATTGACAGCTCACTTTAAGCTCATTTCACCAGAGTTATCACGATGACATCTTTACAGAATATATCGTCTGCTCTGCCAGTCTTAGGTCACCTAACATTGCGGGCTCTCGGGCTCTCGGGAGTCACAACTCACAAGAACCGATACCGACTTGGAAACACGAGTCTACCTAATTAAATTACAATTGTAGGTAACAAACAAAACATTAGTTATCAAAGGTACAGACACCAGCACATCAAGCTACAACAATCTGTCAAATTTATTTAATAGATATTTTTCAACTTTATCGCTAAAGTATTAGGTTCAAAGTTGATTGGGTTTGACAGTTTTTTTAATTAATTAATCGGTGTAATTTATCTATAATATGTATGTATTTATAAATATTATATTTGTATGTTTATCAGTTGTCTAGTACTCATAGCACAAGCTCTGCTTAGTTTGGGACTAGATGGCGTTGTGTGAAAGTTGTGGAATATTATTATAATTATCAGATTATTATTATAGTTTCGGGTAGCTCGATGTTCTGGCGTCTGTACATTAACGCAAACCTGCCGTGCGTTTGTGTAACCATCTCACCGTGAAAACATGGGTGAAGTGAGCGTGGAGTGAGTCGTCTAGTGTCAATCCCTACCATCAGCATGACTCACAGCTCACTCTAAGCTCACTTCACCTTAGTTATCACGGCGAGGTTCTGGCCGAATCGACCGGCTGCACTCCAATTGCGTAACACACTATCAATAACAATCTGAATCATTTTGAAGCATATTGCTAATCCATTGCTCCGTATGTTCGAAAAATGTGTCTGCTCAACTACGTAAATAACGAAATGAATGTTGTTGAACTGTCAAAATGAAACCCATTGCTACTGATAGTGTGTTATGCAACTACCCCGCTGGTATGAATAAGGGCACTAAAATATAGTTCATGATTGGATACATGAAGAACTTACCACAAGGTAGAGGAGCTAGGTCGAGATCTCAGAGGACACTGAACAACTTGATATGAGATCCTTAAGTTAAATTTCGTCAAATATATGGTATGTGTAGCCAGGGTTGTCACTATTTTGATTACGATAGCGCTGACGATAAAATCTATATTTATATCATTGACTAGGCAAACATGTAATGAATGATTGATATTAATCAGATCAGGCGTATTGTGAATGATCATCGGTGTTTTGATTTAAATAATTAACTGTGAGTAACTCAGGGTAGGTAATTAAGTGGAATTCGAACCAGCCGTGCGATTCTGTAACCATCTCACCGAAAAAGCTTGGGTGAAGTGAGCGTGGAGTCAGCTGTCATTCGCTAGGGATTAACACTATTAAGTGCTCACTTCACTTATGATTTCACGGTGAGATTTTTACAGAATCGACCGGCAGACTTTGCCTAGATAAGGCGGAGTTTTAGGGCCTTTGGACCGTAGCAGCAGGACGTAGAACATTATCCCAAAATTTTTGGGATAATGTTCTACACCAACACATCTGCTTAGCTATTCACAACCATCCGACAGGCTATCCTATCGAAAATGGCACATTTCGATAAATTGTTTTTTTTTCCCCCGACAGCAAACAAAACGATTCTGTAAAAATCTCACCGTGAAATCATAAGTGATGTGAGCTTGAAGTGAGCAGTGTCAGTAGTGTTAATCCCTAATGACAGCTCACTTCCCGCTCACTTCACCTAAGTTCTCACGGTGAGATTTTTACAGAATAGCACTGCAGCTGTCGGAAGAATAGCGGTCGTCTATTTGATTTAAAGTGACAACATTTTCGAGTTTTGGACTTGTGAACAGCGTTAAGGGGACTCTTACGATAACATCGATTAATGTTCGAGACGGTACGGAAGCGTATCGAGTGGGTGTGAATAGTTATGCTGGCCGTTCTATGCTGTAAAAATCTCATCGTGAAAATCCAGATTAGATCGGTTGCGTCGTGGATGAAGTGAAGTGTCCACCTACGCTGAAAGTGGATGCCACAAATCAAATTATATTTTGATTAAAAATAGCTTTACTAGGAAGAATAAGTAAATAAGAACAATGTATTCAAATACTAGCAGCGCCCCGCGTTTTCACCCGCAAGTTTCGATCCCGTTGGAATATCGGGATAAGTACCTATCCTAGGTGTTAGTCCTGGTTAAAAAATATCTGTGTGCCAAATTTCGTCCAAATCCGTTCAGTAATTTTTGCGTGAAAGAGTAACAAACATCAATCCATCCTCACAAACTTTCTCGTTTTTAATATTACTAGCAGCGCTCCGCGGTTTCACCCGCATAAATGTCGATCCCGTGGGAATATCGGGATAAAAAGTATCCTATGTGTTATTCTGATATGTAAGCTATATTACTGTAAAGTTTCATCAAAATCCGTTCGGCAGTTTTTGCGTGAATGAGTAACAAACATCCATCCATCCATCCTCATAAACTTTCACGTTTATAATATGAGTAGGAAGTAGGATACTCGTAGGTAACAAAGTCATGATGACTTCTCATGCTTGGCTTGCTATCATTCCTAATACCTAAACACGGTGATAACAATATGCTAAGATGCTTAAATATCTGAATTAAAGTGATTAGCTCTCATTATGTTATAATTTAATAAGGGTTATTCACAAAATATACATGATCTGGGAAGTATTATGTTTCCCATGTCATAAACTAAGCAAGACCCCTGAATATCTAAGTCCACGGAGGTCCCGGGGGTCCAAGTTATATGAAAAAATAAAATAAAATATTCGAGAAATTAAGATTCATCTGCATCTTGTTAGACTGAAAGCAGAACATGATGAATAGAGAAATTCAGTCAAATTAAAATTAAGAAAAATAAAAAAAAAAACGGTATTGAGAAAGGTGAAAACCCTAAGCTATGTATGTGCAATAATATAAATAAACGCTATCATTCAATAAAATGTTGAATTTTATCGCAGAGCCCTAATCCACCCGAAGATTATCCAATATGGTCCAAATAAAACTGTAGGTTGGGGTATAAAATATTTTTTGTTCATACATTATTGAAATCCGCTACGATAAGTACCTATCTACATACACCAGCAGTGCTGATTATTGAAACAAACATCAGAGAATTGGTAAGCCGGGCACGTTACGTGCAAGGGGTATCCGTGTTGGTCACCTTCGGGACCCAGTTCTGGGTATAAGTAAATTAAGCAATTTGTTTAGGCTATCACGACTTACATAAACTGCACCGAAAAAAAAAAATTGATGGCACATGAAAGGCAGGGTCTCCGAAATGGTCCCATTTATATTTCGTAAAGATCTGGTGATGAGTTTCGGAGAGAGACAACGGAACTGTTCAATAAATACCAGTAAAGCAACCGCGATTGCTGCTATCGCATATATGTATGTATTGTTTACGCAATCGCACAATATAACATCACGTCTGCACCCTATAAACGCAGATGCAGCTTCCTGTCACTGAAATTTACATAGCAAGTAGTGTTATATGAATTTGTATGAGGTAGGTATAACTAAAACGTGAAAAATAAAAACTTTTTTTATAAAAAAAAACAACCGACTTCCAAAAAAACACTACAAACTGAAAAATAACTTTAATTTTGGAAGTCGGTGTCGTTGGTTCCACATTTTCGTTTTTTGACATCGACTTCTAAAACACTTTTTTATATTTCTCAGTGTCCTGTGTGACGTCATCATTCACAGCCTGACTTCATCCTCTGCTGAGCGTAGGCCTCTTTTTTCTTGTGCCAATCTCCACGATCCCGTGCCAGCCTCATCCTGTGTGAAGAAGGTCACGAAACCAAACTTAGGCACAGTTAACCGCGTATTAGTAACTCTTCCACTACGAAAATCGCACTTACGGCTACGACATAATGGCGCTGTCAATATTAAATTATTACCGTGTGCGGTTGACTGTACCTACCTAATTAAAAAAAATCATGAAATTCACAAACTGCATTTAACCTATTTAGGCACCGGCCCAAAGAGTGCTACTTAAGTCCTAACTGTAAAATTTTAAATGCTTAATAGCTACATGGACCCTTCTACCAAGGTAGGTAAAAACCCACATTTCTTCTTCTTCTTCTTCGTTCATAAATGCAGACGAAAAACGAAAGAATACCTTATGTCGCTAAACTATGACGAAACAGAAGAACTATTGTAACCACAATTTAAATGACAGTTCAACCGCTGTTAACAAAAATAACCATCAGGTAATCACTTATTTTTTGGTACACTCGATAATTTCATTGGAAACCGTTTCTCTCCCATTCATATATATATATTATATTGTTTTTACATACTAATTTAATAGCCGCAAGCACATCACACCCACTATACTCATACACCACACACACACACACACACCATATCACCTCACACACCCCCATACACTCATCTCCTTCTGACACACACACTTCCCTACACGGACACCCTCCACATACAAACCCCATCACACATAGGCAGTCATCATTTTAATATACCTATACTACTCCAAAAACAATGGAAATGGACGAATAACACAGGATTTTCCTAGCATGGGGGTCATTAATATATCAGTTTGTTAAATCAGTTTGTTTATTTTAAGTGCTCTGTCTGTCTTGATTCATTTTATGTAAACGTTAATGAGAAATAAACATATTATTATTATTATTATATTATTATTCTTCTTCTTCCATCTCCCCAGTTTTATCTCGGGTCGAGTGTTCTTGTACAGCGGCCTGGGGCCTTACCCACTCATTATCTGAAAAAAATATTTGCTGAGTTCGATGGCATGACTAACTCTAACAGTGCCGAAATTTTTGCGCATTTTATCAGATTTAGAAATAGGTCGCGATTACAAGTGTTTGCAAATAAAATAACATTTTTTAATCAAAGGGATACGATCTTATCTAGAACCTACAAGAAATTTTCCACACCTATCGCGCCTCAATAACCGCCAACTTGAAAAAAAAACAGCACGATGTTTACTCATAGAACTTAGGTCAAACCTGTTTGCAAATAGGTAGGTAGGGAGGTTCGATTTATGGAAACCGAGTATTTAATTCTGAATGGAATTTTACGGCAATTGGCAAAAAGTCTCATATTTAATTAAGAAAGAAGAACCTATAATCCAAAGGTAACGTGGAATTGCCTCATTGTGCCGATCGTTGTTAATCGTAACGGCTGATAGCGGTCCGTTGGCCATTGACCTTCGACGAGCATTTCCGTCATGCATGAGATCTTGGTCCAGCTGCCAATCATGGGCCTCATTCAGCAAGTAGTCCTCGATTTCGCACGCATTTCGAAGAAGTTCCTATTGTTCGACACCCAGCTATAACAGCTTGGACCACCTATCCTTGACACCGGCGCATCCCTAATATATTGTTTAATTGGAGAGACCTACCTAAATCACGCAGTGGACTCTCTAAGGCGATTTGACGACTGATATGACATAAATTTGCTTGCACTAGTAGCAATGACCGAATGACCCAATGGATATGTACAGCAACCTTAACTTTCCACTCACAATTGACAAGCGTCAAGTTCCTCTTTACCATTTTCGCCCTACTTTTACGCCACATAACTCAACATACCTACGCTAAACGATTGACATAATAAATCTTGAATGTGTACGTTCAATGAGTTCCGTACTATGAGCATTAACATACATAGCTTGCATTCTTTATATGCAGAGGTTAACGCCTTTACGGCTTTGGGTCAACTATGGCGCATGGCACTTCACTTGAAGCAACAAGTTAAACTTACGGTAAATACAACCTTCCCTCTTACCTGTGGTATGTTGCTAACTACTTAGGTACTTCTGTTTTTCCATTAGGAATTTCTTAGTAACAGTCCGGAGTTGATACGGTGTGACCCTTGGTACCTAAGTGTGATACCCCCGTACCTCAGAAAGCACGGTTAAAAGAGATCAGGCGCAGGACCAATCCTGTGCCTGATCTCTTTCCGGTCGTGTTAGATTGCCGTCCCATCGGACTATGACTCATAGTCCGATGGGACGGCAATCTAACACGACCGGAAAGAGTATGAGAGTGAGGGAAGAGGGGTATGCGCGCACACTTGTGCACTACAATATCCCCCGTGCCGAAATCAAATAACTTCTCCCGCTCTGGGCGGAGCGGCCTTTTACTGACTAAAACCCACCCGTGTTCTTCAGTTGCCTGTGCCAAGGGCCTCGGTAACTCTTTCGAACAACCAGTGACCCTGGCAGGCATCGGCCCTAGCGGACCCCATCAATTAGTGCTGATATCTCTTTGAGGCGCGCGTGGAACACAACGCGCCGTCGCGACCCGGGCCTGGTCCTTACCGAACGGCGAGCTATCTATTGCTCGCCGTCCGCAAGCCCGCGCCTACGGTAGCCGGGAATCGGCTCTCGATTCACGACGCTTAGGGCGTCTCCTGCGGCGACTATATAGGGGCATGAGGGCGCAAAGATTGCCTCTCCCTCACGCACTCCCCCCCCCCCCCCCCTTTGCGAGCATTACTGCTTCGGAGAATGAGGTGACGGCTTCCCATGCACTCTCGCTCCGTACCATGGCCTGGACCAGGGACGGACGCGAGAGATTACCGCCGCCTTCGCCGCCGTGCTCCGCTCAAGCTGTGCAGACCTCCACCGTATGCTCCACCGTGTCCTCCGGGCGATCCACACAATGGTAACACCCGGGCAATTCCTCCCGACCGAAGGCCGCCGTGGCCGAAATACGGTCTAGAGGACTCTACTTTAGGTACTTCTTAGGGTAGTGACGGTGGTGTGGCTAACTTTTTTATTTATTTTAGTTATTCAACTACAAATGCTACTGTGAAAATATTATGATGAACATGTTGTTCGGAAAAAAGCAGTTTGGATTCTTGGTCGAAGCAAAAGCATCTTCATTCTTAATCGTGATCCTTTTGTTTTAAAGTTTGGAATAAGCAGTGTTACTTATTTCTTAAAAACTCTTAAAAATTGGCAAGAAAACACATAACACCACATAACGCCTGTAACCACCCCGAAGGGTAAGACAGAGGTGTTTCACATTTGTCCCATGTAATAGAGGTCGAATAGAGTCGAGACTATTGCCATCAACCGGGCACGAATACAGACTCCGGGCTGCTGCTGAGATATTCCTGATGGAAGAACTCAACAATACTTTGACCGACCTGGGAATCGAATACAGTAGGTAGGGCAACGTCGCTCATGCTCAGAAGTAGAGCTTGCGAACAGTAGATCAAAGTACATTAGTATACTTACGCAGAGCCCCGCAAGATTACGAAACTGTGCATCACTGCATCCTGAGAATCTATGAGCAAGCATTCTTTGGCATCTCAACCAGTTTAATTGCACTGCAAGGTTTTAGCGATGCGCTCGTTAAAATCTTGCAATACAATTAAACTGGTTATAGGCGAGTTAGCAGTTCTTTATTACACAGTCTATATAACACGGATCGTTTGTTCTTTGATTATGTGCCATGATGTCACCTTTCCAATGACAGCAATATTTTTCCACGAAAAACGTAGTGGAACCACGAGTGGAACTATCAACAAAGTAGGTAAACTACGTATTACAGATAATCTATATTTACGCTTCCTCATTGTTTTACAGTTTAGATGTTCGATAATTTGATGATTCACGTTGCTAGATGTACAGATTGTAATGCCGATATTCTTGTCTTCTTCTCCGCAGAAACGGTATGGCGGGTTACCCCGGAGAGTAGGTACCCTCAGGTTGTGGAGGTCAGATAGGCAGTAGCTCCATGTAAAATACTGGTATTCAGTTGCATCCGGTTAGGCTGGAAGCCGACGCCAACATAGATGGGAAAAGGCTAGGCAGGTGATGACAAATTTAAAACTAACAAGGAAACCTCGCGAGGTGTCCCTCACCGATTTAGTTGCGGCTTTACTATAATAATCTACATGAAAAATGATGAGATATGTATTATTATAGTAAAGCCGCAACTAAATCGGTGAGGGACACCTCGCGAGGTTTCCTTGTAAGTTAAAATAAAAGAATGTACGAAAATACGGCTCTTGGTATTCCAATTGTTTTAATTATCAAGTAAACATACCGCAGATGCATTTGTAAATCAATAAAATAAAATCCATTGTATATTTTTGGAAAATGAAGACAATTGGTTTGCCTAATACTTTAGCACATGGCTGTACTAATAATAGTTAACATACGGTTTCAAATATGTATATTAATTTGACTGTAGGTACTGTCCACTAAAAAAACGCCTTTTCGTGGACGGCTTAAAACAATCCTCTTGAAAGTGGGAAGAACAAATTACACTGGTTTGAGGGAATTATTTTTAATTTCTGGATCTTTCGGGAAACATAAATAAAATGAATTAATTTTTGTAAAACATATAATTTCTTATTTAGAACAACTAGCAATTATCGATATCCATATCTCACCGCTACGCACACACATCTGTAGTGAGTGCTATTCTGTGTATAAAAATGTCACCGTGAGAACTTAGGTGAAGTGAGCGTGAAGTGAGATTCAGTAGACTAATGCTAGGGATTAACACTATTGACTGCTCACTTCAAGCTCACTTCACCTATGATTTCACGGTGAGATTTTTACAGAATCGCACGGCTGGTCAGTTTAGCTAGTTGGAGGCGACATGTGTCACGCCAAGACGTATCCCTCGATTCCGTGGGTTTTACGATAACCTGAGTCCCTACTTCGATCGATCATGGTCTGAGGACTTTTGGGGGTTTTTGGGTGCTCCGCTTTTAAACGATTGGGCTTTTCTAGATAACCACTTAAGTACCATCTGAGGTTCTCTACGGTCTTAATAAGTCTACGGAAATCGCAGGACTGGTAAACCGAAGTTTGAACGTCCAGGTTTCTAATAACTTTAGTAGCTAATGAGGATTGTGCCTTCATGACAGTCATGTTCATTAGATGTATGAGACTGACATAAACACGCGAAAAGTGAATAAGTACCTAATGTCAATTCCGTTGAAAAAGTCCCGTTGAAAAATTTGAAACTCTCTGAAAGCGATTGCCAATTATCTAGGCCGTCAGCAGTCCAATTTGAGCAAATAAGCCTTCTAATGAGGCCCATGTTTCTAATGTTTCCTATTAGAAACATGGGCCTCATTAGAAGGCTAAAAGTCACCCAAAGGGCAATGGAGAGGGCTATCGTTGAAGATTCCCTGCGTGATTGAATCAGAATTGATGAGATTCGCCAAACAAAATGAATACCCCAACTTAAGTGGCAATGGGCAGGACACATTGCTTCCAGAACAGATGGCTAATGGGGCCGAAATGTTCTGGAGTGGCGACCGCAACCCGGAAGACGTGGCGTTGGAAGGCCTCCCACGAGGTGGATCGATGGCCTGGTGAAGGCCGTAGGAATCCGCAGCACAGAACCAGTCGGCAAAAAACATCCCCACTTTACGTGTAGGTACATAATATGTATGTACAGGAGGTACCATATTGTTTTTTTCATGATTTTATTTTACCAATCTGTCGGTGTGATTAATATGTAAGTAGGTACAGACGCCAGCACATCAAGCTACCCGAAACTGTCAATTTTTCCCAATCAACCTTGGACCTAATGCTTTAGCGATAAAGTTGAAAATCTATTAGAGAAATTTGACAGATTGTAGTAGCTTGATGTGCTGGCGTCTGTACATCCATGCCAAATTATAGCTTTTTAGTACGTAAGTAATAAGCAAGTAGTAAGCGGACGGATAGGCGGACATAGCGAAGCTATAAGGGTTCCTTGTTGACCACGGAACCCTAAAAATGGCGCCCTAAGTATTCATTTGTCGCCGATTGCAGCTATATCTGACTTAATCGATAAATTATTGGAATACACCTGATTAGAATTCGGAGCCTCGATTATCTTCAAGTTGAAGCTCCGATAAGAAGTTAAAACCACGATTATAACATTGTTCCGACTTGACAAAATAAGGTCGTTGCCAAGTGGGTTGAAAACTTAGGTACGCCTTTTTTCTGTAATACTAGGCCACACCTAAATGAATGCCTAGGTCCAGTAAGTAAATTCGCAGGAATAAATAAGCCTCATCATCTGCCTAGCTTTTTCCCAACTATTTTGGGGTCGGCTCCTAGTGTAACCGAATGCAGCCAAAAATAAATAAATAAAAAAATAAATAAATCCCTGGACATTTCACACAGCACCATTTGTCCCAAGCTAAGCAACCTAATGCTTGTGTTATGGTAACAAGATGGCTGATAAACTACTTATATACAATTTTTTTTTTGTAAATACGTACATATTATAGATAGAAAAACACCCAGACTCGGAACAAATACATGTAGGTCATACAAATATTTGTTCCGTGCGGGAATCGAACCCGCGACACGCAGCGCAGCAGTCAATCGCTTAACCACTGCGCCAACCGTGCCGTCAATAATAAGCCTAAAGAAGGCAGTCAAAAATAAGCCTAAAGAAGACAGTTATTCTGTTTCTCATTTGTCATCATTGATCCCGTCGATTGATGCGTTAGTTAAAATCATACAGTAGGTAATATTTTTGGTATTTTCAGTTCGATTCCTGGGTATTCCTATTTCTTTCCAAATGACAATCCAAAGTTGTGCCGTCATATTTACCCAAAAACGTAAGTGATTCAAAAGAGCACGTACGCACTTTAATAGTAAACTACCTAGTGAAAGATAAATATTAAATCATGTCACATAATACGCTAGTCAAATTTTGTACCTACATAGTACGGAAGTTAATTCCAAAATATTTAGGTATATAAGTAATGATTTGAATAAATTAGCGTCCATATGCCAACTTTTCACGTCACGTCAGATCAAAACACACTCTAGCCTCGTATTTTATCGTACTCCGTATTATCTACGACTAGGCCAGCTCAAGGTTACTACTGACGTGCAGTCGGGTATTGAGATAGGAAATGTCGACTCTATCTACTTTATTTTTTATTTTTTTTATTATAGATTTGATGTGTCAAACTTCAAAGTAATTCCGCTATCCTATTTACTGAATAAATAATTTCATTTTAGGAAGCTGAAATGGTTTATGATGTTATAAAATATGTTACCTGAGAAATTCCTGATGGACTCAAATACACTTTGGAACCCCAATAACACTTTGCACGACCGGGGAATTAAACCCAGTGCCTCAGCTCAGCAGTAGCGCTTATGACCACTAGACCTAAACAAACATTTATTTATTTAATAGGTACCCATGCCAATAATACCATAGTCTTGACCTAGGAAAGGCGATCGACACGGCTACGGTGAATTTACTTCTTAGGTTCTTAGAAAGCTGGAAATGCTAGGAATCCGAGGAGTAGGTGCTTCACGACTATTTTAAAGTTATCACATAAAACGCAAGCAATTCAAGAAAATTGATAACCTCATGCATCACGGATCAGATCAGCCATCTCAGCTTTTTATAAGCTATGGAGTGCCACAGGGCAGTATACGGAGTCTTACTCTTATTTTAGCTATAGAGACGACATACACGACATTTCCGAGCTTGAAATAAATAACGCCGAACGATACAACTTTATGACAAGTGGTGGGGCCTTATGTCTACTGCCGTGTGATGTATGATACCGTACTGGGTATGACATAATAGAACTATAAATACTCCCAAAGTCTACTTACTCGACTGATTTGACTACGGTTTAAAAATCGCTTTTTCTAACGATGCTGAATTGTTTGACGGAGAGATATAAGGCAAACCTCATTCATCGCTTTCCATAAGGCGTGATCGAGGTGAGGCCAGGCCCATTGAGCAATAAAAAACAAATTGTGTCTAGGATGATCGAGCTTTCGAACAGCGATTAAACAGTTGATTGCTAATGCTAAAATTGTGCGATTTAAAGAGTTTAATCGAGTATCTGAATAATGACTAAATCGTTAATCGCAACAGTTAACAGTACAATGTCAGGGCTCATTTTTCAATAGTCATTTTGAAAATTTGAGTTTTTCACACAAAATCTTGCAAAAGTACTTTGCTTTACTTTTTTCTTTGTATAAGAGAAATCGGATACATGCAAAATGGGCTTATTTTGCATGTATCCGATTTATTTTATCAAAAAAGTCAAAAGTAAAAAAAAAAATTAAATCAAATTACTTGTGACAAATCTGCGAAAAACGACAGGTCTCAGAAAATAAAGTCATTTAATTAACTAACTTTATCTCAACTTCTAATGTTTAGAAGTACCTACTAGAAGAGGAGCCGAATGTTCGGTTACAGTTTTGGTTTCGTCTGAAAATCGTGTTTTGGTCGGAAACTAGTTTAATTATTACTAGTACTAACAGGGATATTTCAAACAAAAAGCGTCGGGATTTAATTTTAATTATCAGTAGTACTTAGATGTTTTTCACATATCCAGGACCTAACTTAACCAGGTTACACTTTATAAGCTTAGACAGGTCTAGGCATTCTTTCAGGTAGCTATGTACCTAACTCACCAGTTGTTGTAACTGCCTACTCGTAGTACCCACTACCCAGTATACACGTATAAAAGATAAGATACATTACATATTCTACAGTTTATCGCACTTTTGAAACCTGGGATTTAGATTAGTCTGAACTGATTATGCAAAATAGATGATGTCCTTTAGAAAGGTCATTTACTTAAGTGCATGCTAAAATAATACTGCGCTTTAATCCTATCAGGACTCGAGTGCTGCATGCATTTAGAATAAGTATTATGTAGTGATGTGACTGTACGTCAACGCAACATCCGTGGTAACAAACATAATATTCTTCTTCTTCCCGTCGCTGGCACGATGGGTATTCAATTCAAGACCATATCACTATGGGAAGTGGTGCATTTGGTTTTATACCGCGGCCATCGGTGAAACATTAGTATATGATACTTGTCTATCACAAAAATGAATTGATAAACGATTTTTCTACAAATGCAGTCCGAGATGATATATTTGAACTTGAATTTCTATGTAAGAAATAATGAAGTCATCCTGATAAACAGATGAAAGAGATAAGCCACCATCCTTGTTATTGTGTGTTATTTCTCTCCATCCACGGTTGTCTGGAAGAGATCGCTTTAAGCAATAAGACCGCCCATTGTGACACTAGTCATTAAGTTTACTTAGTATTTTTTTTTTATTTTTTATTATCTAGATAACTCGGTTCAGGCTGATGTTAGGTTATGTTACCGAATATTAACTTTTGTTCGTCATATTATTCTCCATCTAATTAATAACGTTTGTTTGATGGCCGCGAAAAAAAAAAACGCACCATTTCTGGTCATTGGCTTTTTATTGGCTTTTCATTGGCCAATAACTGAAAGAGGTTGTCACAGAGTCATGAGTCCCTCCCCCGAAGTTAATGAAAGATGTCAAGAGCCTGTATGATTTACAGTAAAACAAAAAAATAACGTGTGGATATGTTGCTGGCGCCGGGTCCCAAAAAAAAAATACCATTGGAGACCGGCTTTCCGGCAGTACTGATTAAAACCATAGACAGAGAAAGGCCTTAGCGTTTGCCTCACAAAAATGACCCCTCTCTAGAAAGAGACAAAGCGACTTTGCGGCCAGTACCTGTCTCTTTTCTGCAAGCCTGTAAAAGAAAATTCAATTTTATCAAATTGTCAAATTGAATTTAAATCGTCAAAATCAGAATTCTAGAAAGAGACGACTACTGGCCGCAAATTCGGTTGTATTGCAGGAATTTTTTGACGGTCAAACTGATTTGATTTCTAGTTTGACCCTGATCTAGCCGAGCACGCTGAGGACAAATGAAAATCCAATATGGCGGCTGCGAAAATTTTTCATCATGGAAATCATTTTCACGATTTTCGAGGGCGCTGATGCCGGTAATGACGGCAAAACGAAAATCCATATATTGGACACCATACATTTTGAATCATCGCGGCTAAACTAAACGTTACACAAATGCAGCAATAACATGCGTTACAGTAATGCTCTTGGAAAAAAGAGCAAAATAGTGTATCAAATGCAAAGTACCATAAAAATTTCAATAAATATTATTGTTTTAATATCCCAGGGCTTTATTTTTAACATACAAGCCAGGATCTTCTGCCCTATAAAGGCTTAATGTCTTTTAACACAATACTCAATAATTACTTTTTCTAAACACCTGCGATGGACATTTTGTAAAGATATTATATCATAACATCGTAATTATTAAACCCACAAAATCGTAGGCTATCAGGTCAGTCCACAACGTTAACCCTGATAACGTGCAGATAACACTATCCTCTTCAAATCTTTTAATAACATTATCACAATGGATGTCATACAATATCTAATGTACGTATGTATGTATGTGTTTGAGTATAATGTGTGTACTGTGTAGTATGATATTATTACCTACTATGATTGCCTCGTTGGCTTAGTCATTGCAAGTGCGACTACAGAGCTTGAGGTCCTGTATTTGCTCCCAGTCCGGGAAGTTTCAATGGATTTTTCTATAAGGAAATTCTCAGTTGCAGACCAAAGAATGGTGTATCCATGAAATACCAAAAGAAATTTGAGTAAAACTAGCCGAATATTTACCTGAATCTTTATTAACAATTTAATATCATTTTATTTTGAGTGTTTTTTGAGTATTTGAACACATTACAGAACAAATGGTGTTATTAAAACCCAGCTTGCATGATTTTATCTCTTAAATAAACAGATAGTTGTAAAATCTTCAGATTTAACCTCCTTTGAAAAGCACGCCATCTATGCTCACACTACAGTTACCACCATTAGCCAACAGATGGCGTTAAAACCTACTTTAGATATACCCTAAGTCTTAGTCGTCCAATTAGTGTCTTCTTTTTCCTCAATGCCAGCAATCGCCTGCATTTTATCAAAGGGTAACATCATGGGGTCTGTAGGTGGCATTTGTACCGTCGCAGCGAGTACTGGAGTCTTTCTACCCTCCTTGAGTAATAGAACTTTGATCAGAGATCGTTCCCCCCCTTGTCCAGTTACTGGACGGAATAAAACATCCGGACTTATGTTCTCGTCAAACACTTCTTCAATTTTCGTCGGGAATTTCAGCTTTCCACCCGGTGAGAGGAGGGGTACCTGTAATTTTATAAATCTTTGAAAAAAAGATAGGCATACATAAAAAAAAAGTTACGCATTAAAATACGCGACGACTTGAGAACCTCCTTTTTTCGTCGGTTAAAAAATATAGTGATAAGAGTAGCAAGGATCCAGTATCATGATAATATTATCTATCGATTTTTTTTTGCCTCCTTTCTGCAACTGTTTCTATTGTTATACTCCTGCTAGTACACAGAACCTACTTAATTTAATGCAGTAGAAACCAAAAAACAGCATAATATTTCAACATTTTTCCCGTCCATCAAGTGTGAAACCTGAAAACATTGTAGCTTGCGAAAATCAACTAATTGATTCATTTTTTTTTTTTAATAGATTCACCTACAGAAGAAACCCTATTGAAAATGGCTCTTTTATTCAAAGTAGTTTAATTATAATTAATAAAAATAAAAGCTTGTAAAAACTAACTAATATCCTACTAATATTAAAAACGTGAAAATGTGTGAGGATGGAAGGATGAATGTTTGTTACTCTTTCACGCAAAAACTACAGAACGGATTTTGATGAAACTTTACAGTAATATAGCTTATACATCAGAATAATACACAGGAAACTTTTTATCCCGATATTGCCACGAGATCGACACTTATGCGGGTAAACCGCGGGGCGCTACTAGTAATACTATATCTATGGTTTTTTATGCGATCAAATGAGCATCTTTATTTTATTTTTATTTATATTATGTCATGAAAGCAAATAAATAAATAAATGAAGTCTTTAACCGGCTCATTTGATGATTACGATGAGACCCCTGATCCCTTCTGTATAATACATAGACGAGTGCCTTGTTACCCCGAAGGGAGGTAAAAGCATCTTGCTTCTATTATTTTAAAGTTTGGAATAAGTAGTATTTATTTATTGCTTAAAAGCTCTTCCTCTAGAAGAACCAAACTCTTCTTCTAAAGACCCAATTTTTTCCACTAGAAGACCCAAACTCTTCCTCTAGAAGCCCCAAACTCTTCCTCTAAAAGCCCCAAACTCTTCCTCTAGAAGACCCAAACTCTTCCTCTAGAAGCCCCAAACTCTTCCTCTAGAAGACCCAAACTCTTCCTCTAGAAGCCCCAAACTCTTCCTCTAGAAGAACCAAACTCTTCCACTAGAAGACCAAAACTCTTCCTCTAGAAGACCCAAACTCTTCCTCTAGAAGATCCAAACATTCTTCTACAACACCCAAACTCTTCCTCTTTCTCTTTGCCCAGCAAGTCACAAGAAAGCACAGAGACACCCACATATCACATTTTATGTTCAAGTCCCATCTAATAGGGGGCGAGCCTATTTATTGCCATCAACCGGGCAAAATTCCAGACTCCAGAGTGCTACTGAGAAATATCAGATAGACTACAGCACAAATGATGAGGTAAAATGTATGAGGTATTCAGCTGCATACGATTAGTGTGACAACCAACATAGCTGGGAAAAGGCTAGGCAGATGATGATGACCAATAATGAGATATTCAGGTTACAGCCCGATTCAATTTATGAGGCGAGTCACTGTACAGTAACAAATTCACGTGTCAGCGGGGGTGCGGGGTGAGGTACTGCACCGGGAGCAGCGCACTTCAGAGCCGACATAAACTTGGAATCGGACTATACTAAGGATAAAATTACCTTTATGTAAGGATTGGATACTTTATAGTTGACGGTGTGCACATGGAACAGTATGGACAGTCCTATCACCGCTTTATCTTTAGAATTGTTCTCTATTATCAGCGTTACGCGGAATACTGGGCCAAGACCTTCTACCTGGAAAATAATACAAGGAACAGTTAGCTATTATTCCTTTTTTTTTCTATGTTATTCCACTGCTGGGCAAAGATCTCCCCCATACTTCTATCATTCCTTATGTTCAGCAAAAACCTTTCAACTAGGAGTAATAATCGATTCACACGAATATGAACATTATACGTATAAAAATATGGTTTTTGTTCGTATCAAACGCTAGTTTACATTTCCTTACACGAATATGAACATTATACTCATTAGAATAAAGTTCATATTCGTATAAATCGCTGTCTTTAGGTATCAAAGTAAAGTGTAACTGTAATTGAACCTCGAACTAAGGTACCCATAGCCACACTGTTTGGTGGTGTTGCTAACTGCTTCTTAGTGTTAGAGTAGCTTTCTTATTTCAATTATTTTATTATTGAATACTAATAGGGTTTATTTTGGTTTGTATCATTTTTGACGTATAAATCTTATCGTAGGCAATAAATACTATGAAAGGGCTTTGAACATTCGTCGCATACTTACCTGTCCGCCATTTTGATTTTTTTTCGAAATCGCGGCCACGCATGAAACCTATATAAATCGATAGTTGACATCAATACAAAATGAAAACATAATTAGACCAAAGCCCGTGAAGTGTCACGTTTTCATGATATTAACGTTCTAAGTTGATCACTTTACATCCAAATTTTTAGAACATGCGTACATATTGTTGCTTAAATGTTTGAAATAAACACTAAGTTTAAATTATTCAAACATCTATGCAACATGATGTAAGCAAGTTATATTTTCCGTTTGGATTTATGTCATTCATGCAGGGCCGCCATTTTGAAAAAAAGAAAACAAAATGGCGCGACAGTAAGTATGCCAGGCTCCACATAAAAAATATCGATCCCCTTTGTAATACCTCAGCAGTAAGTCGCATAGACTCCATAGGACCAGTGCCCACTGAGTTATCAGACTTTTCATGCGCTTCCAGCAAAGTCTTCGCAGCCAACAGGCGAAGTCTATTCAGCTCATGTTGGAACGTCTCATGCATCGCTGCAATTTGATAAAAATAAAATTATCATTCTACATTTTTAACGATTTATTTAAAGTCTATTCTCGAGTTTGTTTCGGTATATCTCAACCAGCTTCAGTCTCAAACGAAGTCACATTAATTTAGGACTTTCATACCGAACAACTGCAGTGGATGAATACGAGGAGCTCTGTTTGAATCCGAATCCAGTCGGGCCTGAATTATATGTGTGAATTGCCTATTTCGGACACTCACATTCTTTTCCCTTATATACGGATAAGAAGTGCTTATGAGCCAGGGCTTCTGTTCGGTCACTGCGCTGACGGATATCTCTGTACACATAAGAAAGAGTAGGACTCACATGTAGCGTTCTCTCGCTCTCTCATAGACTGTTCGAGGAACAGCTTGGACTTCTTGGGTATGAGCCATGGCTTCTGTCCGGTCAGCGCACTGGGTGACATCTCTACCCCAGCAGCGTGCGCACTAAAGTCTGCTGTGCGCTTTAGTATCTTTAGCATTAGATTGCCACCTGCGAATATATGAAACGATATTATAGGTCAAAATGGGATAATTACCATGTTTTCTTTCCTGCTTATTTCGGTAAGTATAAAATGGTTTTTTTTTTATATGTATATCTTCAAAATTATAGATAACTTACCTCCAGTTATTATGATAAACACATGTTCCTCTTGTCCCAACTGACCAAACTTCATCACGGACACCACATCTGAAATATAAGCATAAATATAATTGAATCATCAGTACCTATCATGTGACGCCCAGGTGTAGCACCAGCACTACGGACCTCATGTTGACTACACTATAAGAACACTATACAGCTCGAGGATCCAGCCAGCCAGGATCCAGGAGCCAGTATCTTCTGGCGCTTGAATGAAATTGACAGGGGGGCAAACATTTGTGCATTTTTTGTGAAATGTATTAATAAAACAAGATAGCGGCGTTAGTTTCGATTTCGTCCACGCGCCAAAATATCTTTGTATAACTATAAGTGTCACGCACCTCTCACAAACACGGTGTCCCTCCGCGCCTTGCCATCGTACAGATGGACATGACCCGATGCCAACGCAACGCCTGTTAGCGTGACGCCGAGGTGTAAAACCGGCACTAGAGTCATGGCGACCGGACGGTGTTCTAGGGTTAAACACCATTGCTTTTTACCCTGAAATATATGAGGGGCGTTCAATTTATTCTCGGTATCGGTATGAAAAAAGACATATATTAAATTAAAAATCATTTTTATTTTTCAATATAATCCCCCATTACCCCATTGCATTTATTACATCTCAAAATTAACTTTTCAATACCCTGTCAATAATAACATTCCTCTTTCTCTGAAAAATGCGCATTAATTTGACGCCTTGAGCTCTTCATCGTTGGAAAATCGTTTCCCACGAAGGTTTTTTTTTTAAATTAGGGAACAAATAATAATCACTCGGGGCTCGGTCCGGGCTACGGGGTGGGTGGTTAATTTCTTCGAAACCACAATCTCGCACAGTAGCCTTGGAAACACGCGCCGTGTGGACCGGGGCGTTGTCGTGAAGAAGCAACACACCGGTGGCGGTGGTTAGTTTACCCCTTCTTTTTTCTTTAATTGCTTCCCGTAAATTTCGTAAAGTGGATGTGTAGGATGCTGCGTTTATGGTTTCACCTTTTTCTGTGTACGCAATCAGCAAAATTCCTTTTTGAGTCCCAAAACACTTTGGCCATGATATTACGGGAAGACCGAACGACTTTGAATTTCTTAGGGGGCGCAGTACGCTTCTTGTGCCACTGCATGAACTCTTGTTTACTTTCAGGGTCTTAATGGTGAACCCACGTTTCATCTTCAGTAACAATTCGATTGAAAATACTTGATGGAACTTGACCACAGAGCTCTCTACAGCACACCATTCGCAGTTGCTTTTGAGGCGCCGTGAGCATTCGCGGCACCCATCTTGCACTGACTTTTGAAAGGTAAAGAAGGTCACGAAGAATAGTGTGCACCGATCTAACAGATAGGTGGATCATCTCTGCTATAATTTTGATCTTCATTCAGGCATCCTCCAGTTTAAGCTTCTCAACTTTTTTCACGTTTTCTTCCGTAGAGGCAGTAACCGAGCCGCCCGAGCGAGTGTAGTCTTCAATACTCTCTCTGCCCCTTTTAAATTCACTTGACCACTTTTGAACCTTAGATACGAAGGTGCAGAATCTTGGTAAACAACCACCATCTCTTCGTGAATAGTTTTTGATTTTTTCCTTATTTGGTATGGAATTTAATTGTCACGTTAGCCATTCCAGTTGTCGTTAACTAAGGATAACTAGCAAACTAACGATCACGACTATATGAAAGTTTACCTGTATACCCTTAGATAATGTCATTAATTAATTAATTAGTCAAATTATCCACATCATTAGTAAATCACCCTGATACCGAGAACACATTGAACGCCCCTCGTAGTTCTAGGACAATTTAATAATTATAGTTTGGCTGAATACAGGAGGAAACATATTTTGGACGTAGAGATGATCCTTCTTTTTCAATGGAGGATCATTCACCCAGACGGGTGTTGTGTGTGTTCAGCCTAGTAGTTGAGTGGTTTATCAACCAAACAGGGATAGTGTAAGAAAGAGACTTTTCGTGAAATTTCTTAAAATGCGACGTTAATGAGTTAAGGTTTAAAAATCGTAGTTAATGATAGGGCAAAGATTTCTGAACTCACCTTCTTGTTATAACAGGCCATAGTATGATCAGCACATATGACCATGACACTGTTGTCAGCAGTCACCACCTCAATAGCGATGATGTGATCGTCAGTGTTGAACAGTAACCGACCCTCAGGCCAATCTCTTTTTAACACGCATACTGACTTCTCCCTGAAAACAAGTAGTGAGAATATATACAACATTATTTTTAGTATATTGAAAAACTGAATAATAGTTTGTTCAGAATAAGTAACTGAATCGATTGCAATAATTTTTACACCATGTTATATTTTGTCCCGAAAATATTTGAAACAGGTTACAAGTTGGACACCGAGCGACACTAAGTACATATCCTCAATCATATGCGCACAACACAGGTTACGGCCGGTCGGCCGGCGGCGCGGGGGCGCCGTGTGATAAGTGGTAACCATATTTTTGTACGGACAAGCAGGTAACATGACAAGCTTTTAACTTTGTGATTTTTCATGATACAGTTTTGAAATTTTTTACATAGATTCTTTACATAAAAATACTTGACACGTCTTTCGGGTTTCGCATATACTAAAACGAATATTGTATAAAAAAAGCTTAGTTCTTTGAAATAAAAATGAGAATAACCAATGCTATGGTAAAAAATATAAGCCAGACAGTAACTTACATTTTTAGTATCACCACTTGTTGAACTATTTTAATGAAAAGTAAAAAATCCAGAAAGACTTTCAGCAATGCTATAAGAATTATTAATTGAATGCCTTAGGATTTTCATTTATTTCTAGGTGCTATTTTTTCAGCAATGCACTACAACTAGTAAGTGCTATCAACATTGTGCATGAGTGTGAAACAAAAGCAGTTTTTTTTAAAAGTGCCTTCAAAACTTGGATAGCAATAAGTCACACCTTGTAGCTATAGTTATTCTGTATTCAACAGTATACAGTCCAGTTGTTATCATTTGGTATGGCGTTTTCTTTACCCCACATATTTTGGCCTAGACAAATCAAACATAATAATTTAAATCCAAAAACCATTTGTTCTACATAATTGTCGTATAATCGACTTGTAATGCAGTGGAGTTGAACAGATGTTTTACAAACTGAATTTTATTGGGAAAGCCTCCATCAATCTGCTGAACAATGTATGTATGTTAACGGTGCTTCTGTATTTTACTTGGGTTTGCAGTTGTCCAACTAATGCCTACTCTATTTGGGTACTTGATAAGCGTTATTATCAACTTTTCTCTTAGTTAATCCTCCACCCTTACAGTATTTTTATCTCATTACTCGACGCGCGCTATACTTGTGTTGACCAAGTCTAGAAACACGCTGTGAACGTGTGCGTGAAGACGAGTAGCGTGAGGGCATAACACACACATACGCACTTCCGATTCACCATTGTCTCGGACGGTACCAAGAGCCCCTGCTCACACACATTCACAGCGTGTTTGTACACTTGTTAACCACAAGTAAAGTGCTCTTCGCTTCGTGAGATAAAAGTACTATACCTAAGTAACAAGTCACATTAATACTGACCTGAGACAACTGACTAAAAGTCTGTGGATCCAATAAAATCACATCTCCATCCTCCGTAGCGATTACAACACAGCTCACAGAGCACTTATCAATGGAGTGCATCTTCAGCGTGCCAATGCATACAATCTCTGCATTGTTCTTACTCGGCAACTCTGTGTTAACCTCTAGGTATTCTAACTGCTGTTCTGGTGTTAGTGTTAACATATATTGTGACTCTGGTGTTAGAGTTTCACGTGGAATTGCTATTAGGCTGTGTATGAGCGGTTTTATTGCATCTGTATTGTGGTTGATTGGATTTGTTAACTGGAAGTAAAAAAAGAAATTGTCCTATAATGTTTGGACTGTACAGCACAGCATTACCAAAGTGGAATAAAAATTTACTACAACAAATCTAGCTAAATGTTACAGACAAGCTTAGTTTCCTAGGAGTTTTACTGACTGACCAGCCTGCAGAGGGATTAGCTTCCAATCCAAATTATCTAATTCAAATTTGAAATGGTTTGATAATGCTGTTTACAAGTTGTGAACAGAAGAACAATGCTGAACAGAAGTTTGTTATTGTATTTGTATCAACTAGAGGAGGGGCCCGTGGCTAAATAATAACAGCCGCAAAGGTCGATCGATAAGGTTAAGCTACGCTTGCCGCGGTTGGTCTGTGGATGGGTGACCATCTTTACATACCGAGATCCCTCCGTGCCTCGGATAGCATGTTAAGCCATTGGTCCCGGCTGTCATTCGTAGATCTTTGACAGTCATTACGGGTAGTCAGAAGCCCGAAAGTCTGACAACCAGTCTTACCTAGGGGTATCGTATTACCCAGTAACTGGGTTGTGGAGGTCAGATAGGCAGTCGCTCCATGTAAAATACTGGTATTCAGCTGCATCCGGTTAGACTGGAAGCCGACCCCAACATAGTTGGGAAAAGGCTAGGCAGATGATCAACTACAGACCTAAAGCTGCAATAGTTGGATATGCCAGTGGTGTTAAAATCCAGTCTTTTATTTATAGAAATAGATTACCAACCTGTTTCCAAACCTCCATCTCACACATACTAAGCTCAGTGGATGGCAGATAGTACTTATAGAACAGCTTTAAGTTCCGATACATGAACACACAAGAGCTGAATGCTACGGCCACAATAGGGACAGACCGAGGTACTGTCTCATTAATGTAGAAGCCTACTACCCCCAGAGGTAGGTCTGGTAGTACAGTGTCTGATATCTGCATAGCTCCTTTGAACACCTGGAAATTGAATTAAGGTATTATTTTAGTATTTCTCAAGAAGTCACTGGCGGTTATACAGGTTGGCAGGGGAGGGGTACAACTTGTTACCATGGATTCAGTACATGATTTTGGAGCCCCATTTGGTTGAATTTGTGCATCAATGTTCCTGCTATAGCTCAACTGTCACTAAAGAAACACAATTACTTTTTCTATTGTTCCCGATCTTTAGATTTCGCGACATGGGAGCGGTTCTGTAGGTAAATTAAAGTTTGTGCCTGTTGTGTGCTATTTATTTCCTTAGAAAGGAGTAGAACATCATGTAGAAATGAAGACGTACAAGGCAGAAGTGCAATTTACTTACATAAGGCTAGGCACAAACGAGCCATCGGCCACAGCCACTGGTGGCTGTCTCGACTTGCTGCGGTGGCGAGCACTGCCGTAGCGGGTAGCGACAACCGACCACACGTGTGCGACGATGCCATACAAAACGTAGGAAAAAACGCTTGAACTACTTGTAGATGGGTTTTGGGTTGTTTACTTCGATTAATGGCCGGGTATCTGATTTTGCTGTTTTACTCAATAAGTATTGTATACCAACCTTCAACTTAGGTCCTTCCTCTCCTCGTCCGAAGTCACCAATAAGGAGTTTGTACTCGTTATCATTGTCTAAGTCCAGTAATGCCAAGTTTTGAGGCAAAGTATTTAGATCTATGTCATCTGTTCCTACTTCTACGTCTAACCAACGAGTCATGTTTCCCATGTTTCGCATTAAATATACTAATTGATTTGGTCCTTGAATCTTTCAGTTTTCTACAAACCGTTTATTTACGTTTATTGTTGTCATAGCAACAGTTTAAACATAAATAAATGAAAAACTTTTTGACTTGACAGTGACAGTAATGACATTCATCTAAATTAGAAGACAAAAAGTTTTAGTCTTTAGCGTACTCCAAAAGTCAGAAAGATATCTTTGTGCCCAAACTTAGTAATTTACGAATGAAAAAACATATTTTCTGTACAAACTAATAATGTTACATATATTCTGCTAAAACATATTGCAAGTAATCTATATTTAATTGGTTCCTACAATATGCATAGCTTCTTTCGCAAATACATTCGCTAATACGTTCAGAACTTAAAATTATCAATAATCTTGTCTTCCTAAAAATTATCCAAAATATACAAATTATCTGAAGAAAATTAACTAAAACAAAATCATGACAAGAAAGTCAAATATTTTGCAGCATAAAAAAGATTAATCGGTAAAAATAATGATTTCATTAATTATTTTTTTTATATTCGCGATAAAAATTGTGTTTAAAATATTCCAGGATTTGAATTTGTGTCCTTGTTGACGTTTATTGCTTTTTTTTTTTTTGTTTGTTTGTGATTGTTTTTTTTTACAGTCGCACAAGTGAGTAAATAAATAATTATGTTCCTTGCACAAGTGTTGATGTGTACTTATTGTTCAAGTGTTAATAACTCATGAAATAAATAACTGTAATTAGTGATATTAGTTCTTAGTTTTAGCATGTCCAATAACTTTCTAGTTTAGTTTTTGTAGTGCTTCGCGTATTGACGTCCAAGGTAAGTTTGCGTTGTTTAAACTTTTTTGATAATCTATTATGTTCATATTTTCTTAATAACTAAGTTTTGCAATGGTTTTATTAACATAAATACATGCTATAATTATAGTTTGCAACAGTTGGTTACAACTTTAACTGTTTTAACTACTTACCTACATAATTAAGTAATATAATTAATTTATTAATTTGAAGAGCTATGTATGAAGTTAGGACGAGTGAAATTGAAACAAGTACTTAATGTAGAACAAATCATAAGCCATCCATCAAGATAGAAAAGTTAGTAAGAGACAAGAAGAAGTAATAAAAATAATTATGTAAGATTAATAATCCTAAAGACTGAAATTACAAGTGAATAATGGAAGATTAAAGTCGAATAAAACAATGTTTTAAACATTAATTTTGTTTTTAACATGTTTTTCATTAGTTTAGAGTACTATAACATAGCCAGAGCCCGATCTAGCTACTTAGCCGCTCCGGGCAAAGATAATTGTCACCGCCCTTTACATACATTAACACCATATAAGTCATGAGCTTGTGGTGTTGGGGGATGTTAAGTATATAAGTACATAAAATAGATGATATTGTTGGGATTATACCTATAAATAATATTCACGTCAGTCTATTGGGTCTTCTGAAGAAGTACCTATACGAAAGTTGGGGTTGACTGTTCTTATGTTTGTAAGTATACAAGTATGTCTTTCAAAGAATTTCACAGAAACTAATGAATGGATTGAATTTTATGATTGATTTTCGGGATTTACGATCGCTCCATGTGCATAGGTTATAAGGTTGCGTTCGAATCTCGTGTTTAAAATACGCCGTGTGTTTACGGCCTAAAGTAGGTAGGAAGGTGGCACATAAAATTCTCTACTTCCAACCTGGGTGGGTGGTGAATGCTTAATGGGCTTGGTTGGAAGATAGGAATAAGTCAATTTTGCCGCCCCTCATTTTGCCGCTCTGGGCACATGCCCGGCTCGGACCCCCCCCCCCCCCCCTTAGATCGGGCCCTGAACGTAGCACTCCACTTACGTGGTTTTACTTTACATAGTAATTTATTTTTTAGCCATTGTGCCTAACTACAACATACTTACTATTTCAATTTTCAAGTAGTAAAGCGCATGTAAGATCAGACATGGTTTGTACTAATGATCTTTATCATCAGTAGGTATCATACCTAAATTATCAAAACCTTGATATACTTCCTGTACACAATTAAATATTAATTTAAGTACCTGCAACCTTCTTTGTAATCATATTAAGTAATAACTACCTACTTATTATATAATTTATTCTAATAAGTGTTAGGTAAACAAAGGAAATCTTGCTGCTGTTTGTACAGTTAAACTGGGCCTTTATGGTGTAGCCGTAAGACACTTTCCTGCTAATTTACATTACATTGGACTTTACACTTTTTATTTTTTATATGTTTTTATCTGATGTACAGTAGAAACTCGATTATCCGGCCCTCAGTTATACGGATTCGTGATTATCTAGACTATCAACCACGACCAACTATGACCAATAAGTGCATATATTGTAAGTTGAAAAATGTATCTCTTAATAATTTCTTAATAAATATTCATTTTCGTTGAAATGTATTTGTTGTTTTTAATAAACACATAACATTATGTATGTACTATATATGCACAAAACCCACTTTTCTTCATACATTCAATTATCCATATTTTCGATTATCCTTATCCCTAACGACAACAACTGTCCATAGTTAAATGGAAAGGATCCTACCCTAACTACCTCTATGTGGATTTGATCCTTTCCGTTTAACTATGGACAATAAGTCCGGTTAATCGAGTTTCCACTGTACGTATCTGGTGTATTGTGTGTCTTTTAGTCTGTGCTAAATAAATGTATTTTCTTTCTTTCTTTCATACATTCCATCTATCCATCATTCTATTTTTCTTTCTTTATTTCTTTACATTAGAAACATAAATGGAAAAATGGAAAAAAACTACCTTCAGTCAATAAAGACTTTAAAATTCCTTTTAACACACAATCAGGCTAACTGTCAAGGTCTGCTGTGCTTAGAAGAATTACCTTGTTCATTTGTCAACAACAATACTTACAATACAATTAATTAACCTGTTAACCGGGGAATTCCCTTTTTAATTACGCAGCATATAACGGGTGCGACCTCTTTCACTAGGACGTGTCAGTACGTCACGCCCGGAGAGCGTAATTTCATTTTAATGTTTTTTTTATTTATGCTATAATGTAAAAATAAAAAATATAAGTAAATAAAATATAATACGAAAATAGGTCGGTAAGTGTAAGTACGTACTCGTTACTGCTCGTCCACCACTCTCAATAGCAAAATGATACTGATTTTCTGCGTGTCTTAAATTTATGTTTCGGCATGTTTCAACATGTATCGATGACTAATACTTTTGTTGTACGAAACTATATGTCCCACCCGTTCCAGGGCGCAGCATATATTTCAAGGACGTACTCATATGTCCTACCCGTACACGCTACTGTTTACGTTTGACGTATTTATACGTCCCGCTCGGTTAACAGGTTAATTTCTCTTTGCTGAGGATGTCGAAATACAAGTATTGCCTTTGTTTTCTCCAGGAGTTAACTGTATTATGATATAAAATTACTAAACACATTAAAAGACAGTCCTGGATATCTTTGTTCTATTGTGTGGACAGATCATTATGTAACATGGATTGTCCGTGACATGAACCATACTTAATTCTATGAGTGCTATGTACCAAACCAAGGCAAGGAATAAATTATGTGCTATGTACCAAAACACATAATTTATTCCTTGCCTTGGTTTTTCCCAAGAGTTATTTCCTCTACATATTTTGATGTAAGGTCAAGTTTGGGAAGACCGTCTACGAGGCGAGACCGTCTCCGCGCAATAATTTACGTTATTGAATAGATTGCAGCTTTCTTTGGCTATTGTTTATTTAAATTTAGTTTTCAATAAAGTATTAGGAAGTTGACCTTAGCCAAAGAAAGCGGCAAATCTATTCAATAACGTAAATTATTGCGCGCAGACGGTCTTGCCTCGTAGACGGTCTTCCCAAAGTTGACCTTAAGGAAAAGCCTGCAATTTTTATTAAATTCTATGTTTTGTTGCGTGAGAGGCAATGTTTACGTGAACGCCCGCCAGCCGCCAAGCCGGTCGGATATTATCCTGAGGCTTGCAAAACAACAAACGCAAGCGCGCAAACGCAACGCAACCCACAGGTGCAAAATCTCGCGGCAATCGCGGCTGCGGCCGGCAACTGTGCTAAAACATAATGTATATCATACTTATCAAGACACTGTTTCAATATGTGGACATTCAAGATTACGAAAATATAACATAACATCACGCCTGTACCCCACGAGGGGATAGGCAGAGATGTAGCTACACCCAAATTTCGTCAAGTCCCATGTAATAGGGGGTGAGCCTATTGCCAGGCAAAAATCCAGACTCCGGCCTGCTACTGAGGGATTCCAGATGGAAAAACCCAATAAATAATAATAATTGCCGACCCGGGAATCAAACCCAGGACCTCATGCTCAGTCGTAGCGCTTCCGATCATTAGACCAACGAGGCAGTCAGATTGTCGAAAAACTCCTCTTTATGTTCTTATAGGCTCACTGTACCTAGTAGAACAGAAAAAAGCTTGACCCTGTTAAAATGGCATTATGGCGTTTTAGGTAGTTTGTCACAGTAGTCATGAGTGACAGCCCGACAGGGATGACCTTCCACAAAGCCGAACTTTAACTTCATGCAGTGGTCTCGAACGTCGTAGAGTGAGATCGGTAGATCGATAGGTATTTGACAAAAAAATACAATATTACACTTACTACTACTACTAATTATTACAGACTAATTTATAACAATCATACTTAAGTATGATTATTATAAATTATGTGAGCCCATATCGGTAGAAATACCGAAAAATTGGTAGGTTCGAGACCACTGACTTCATGTATCATTTTGATAGCGGTGGCGTATTCTTTATGGCTGCTTTCTTTAGAGCCTTCAATATCCAGGAAACTTCGCATAAAAAATACATCTACTCACATGCAACACAGGTGTGTTCAAGAGGCTCTGCAGCAATATTATTCTTGGTAGCAATCAGAGAAATTCCTCGATGACTCATCGTGTTGCGGAAAACGGTCGCGACTCGCTACTCGCTAGGCGAGCGAGTGGCTCAGCAACTTTGCTCTTAGTTTATTTGGCCTTTCTGTCTGGACGCTGCGGAAGGCTGACTCACCAACCTGTTTTACTATCATGTCGCACCTATTTTTGATTTTTTACGTTGTTGTAACTGAAGTTGTTGCGCAAATTATTCGTCGCTAAGCGCGGTGATATTACGATGGAAGAGACGCTAATTTCGAAACGCAACTACAGTTGGATGTAGATTAGGTACTTATGGTAAAATAAAATTAGTAAAAAGAAACTGCATCACTAACGTCGTTTTGAGCGGGAATGAGTTGCCCTAAAGTTTAATGAAGATCAAGTCATAAAACTCAGATGATTAGCTGTATGTTGAGGTCCTTAAACTTTACCGCCAACGCTTTAACGGTCTTAAGCCCTAAACCGTTTTTAATCACAGCATTAATCTCTAAAGACCCGTTAAGTACCTAAATCAAAGTTCGTTGAGAAAAAAAAATCAACACTCCCAAAAACATCTTCACAAAATTGCGTCAATAACAAGCTGTAATTAGAAGTTAGTTATTCTTGACAGTTCTTAAAACATCAATTAGGGTCCTTTAAAGTTTCACCAAAACAATGACGCTGGTCGACGACCTCGAAGACCTTGCTATTACATATTTGGATGCACAGTCTTTTACTTCCTACGCACGAGGCTTGACACCATGTTTGGTAAAGGTTTATACTTGATAGACAAGCAAACAGACCTACAAGAGTCGCGGGAATTCGCTATCGTTACGTGTTGCTTTTACAAAACACGAAGATAAAACTGCACTTGAAAATGTTGCATTGAAATGAGCTAGGTTTAGATTCTATGATTTGTGAAACGCGAGGGTTTAAAAACCTCTAAGGTGCAGCGGGGCAATCTCGACTGGTAAAACCTAAACCACAACTTTGAAGGTATAAAAATATTAGATGATATAGTTTTATTAAAAATGTAATGTATTGACGCTCCAGAGTCATTATCTGTGTATTATTTTTACAAACTCATATTGAAAAATATTCAATAGATAGGCTTAAAAATGTGTTTTTGTCAAAAAAGGCAAAAATAGTTGTAATTCCCCCTCCGTGGGGCAATTCCAACTATTAATTATAATTTCTCTTCTAGAGCTCTTAGCTTGATGTTAGTCAGTTGCAGAGTTTTTTTATAGGTATGGTAATCTAAATTTAATCTTGTCATTTATGCAGCTACACTCATTTTTGAATAAAAACACGTTAAAGGTTTAGGCGGGGTAATTTCGACTGCTCGCCATAGTTAATAGTGATGGGAACGAAGTCGATAGATACACCAATAAATAATTTTGGTCTGCTATCTACTAAAGGTCTCTTTTGGTCTGCTATCTACTCACTAATCATAAATCAAAACTTCATTTTAAGAAAGGAATATGTATTTAAAATAGAACCAGCGCACCCCTCGTTCTAAATCTACAATCGGTCATATTATTATAAACGTTAGGTACGCAATTTTATAATTTAGGACTAAGATGCAATGGTTGATCTAGGAATGCCATATATTTCTTCAGCTTGGTAACTCGTCATTACTTTATTTTTGACATCTTGCACTGCTTGCTGCAATTCTGCCATTGTGTATGACTTGTCCGTTTTTTTTTCTATAGTGGCGAACCATCTGCAATAAATTAATAAAGTAGTAAGAAATTGAAAGATCCCTCGAAATGCATCGATTTGAATCGTGTTGCGATCCTGCGAATAGAAAGATTATAATAATATAGCTACAAGTTAAATATTTGTAAAGTATTTACATCGACAAAACATATCGAAACATGCACATCACTAGTGTTTGTTCATTTCCATATAAAATCTGGTGGGGCAATTCCAACTGCAAAAAAGTTGAAATTAGCCGCCATTAGAATCCAGGTGGGGTTATTCAAACTCACACCAAAATGCTGTTAAAACGCAAGTTACAACAGAAAAAAAATAGCTAAAAACATGAAATAGGCTTTAATTAAATGTCAATCTTACCTTTGAAAATCTTCGAAAAACACATTAATTACCACTTTTTTTCGCAAAAATGTGAGACACTAATTTGCACGTGCAAACAAGAAAAAGAGAAGAAAACAAAATGGCCGTGTCGATCAAACAGTATTGGGTCTAGCAGTGTCTATCTATGTAGAAATTATGAAATTGCTTTTGAGCTATCCGGTCATAGATGGCACTTATTCAAATAAAGTAATATGTAGAAGTTATTAAGATTAGTTGAAATTTCCCGCTGTCGAGATTGCCCCGCTGCACCTTATACACGATAGACTTTTTTTTGCTATGACAATTACAGATATATTCAAAGTCAATTTATTAAAAAGACCTTATAGTATCCATCAAGCTTTTGTTATAATAATGATAATAACAATCACCTATGAAAATCTGAAACTACAATAAAATTTGCTTGAATTAACTTGCAAAAAGCGCCTGTTTTTGACCGACATATTAAACAATTCTTGGCATTACAAAGGACTACACCCAAAGACTATTATAACCACTTGACTGCGTATACAGTGCCCCGACGCACGAAAACTATTAGTATTTTGTCGCCTATGTATAGGCTACGGTACTAGTAGCAATTTTAGTTGTGTCCAAGTGTTAGACCTGCGTGCACGCTAAATTAATATATTTTTTTTATAACGTTTATGCAATTATAACGCATCAAAATGCCTTCATGCGCGGTGAAGTGGTGTGGGAAACATTCTTAGACATCTAGTTACAAAAAGGATGACATAACTTTTCATCGGTACATAAACATTATGAAAAATTATTTTTGATTTAATCAGATTATAAGCCACTGCAGGGGTCTATTTAAAATGGTGGCTGAGTAACCGAGCACACTTTTTGAGTCGCGCGTTGATGTCTTTTGGAAAAGTCTCGTTCTTGTATTAGACAATTCTAATGCTTCTATCCCTTTCTTTCCTTTTGTATGTTTATCGTAAAAAATAGTGCTGTTATCTTTAATAGCTGAAAGTTGATATCGAGAAAAATAAAATGAATACACTTTTTATTCAATTCACATACTTTAATAAAATAACTATCTACTATTAACCGACTTCAAAAAAGAAATACCGACGAACTGAGAACCTCCTCGGTTTTCAGTTCGTCGGTTTTTTTTTTTTTTTTTGTATTTTCCGGGATTTTTTAGTTCTTTCTGTCCCCGACCGGGGCTGATCAGTCCATTTCCGGGATTTTTTTTTGTAATTGATTGATTTTGATTAAATATTATTTCTATGATTTTGATTTAGTATTTATTATAATGTTAAAATCCATTTTATCGATATCGACTATTTTCTCTTAATGAAGTAAAGCAGCCCTAACGATGCAACTTGACCTTGAACTGACCAATTGCAGCCGCGCGTTCTTCCTCATCCCCCGGCCCGCAGTAGTGAGTCGTGTGCTTCGAAGAAATCGGCCCATACGCTCTCTAGTGGTTATATTCTCTATGACTACACCACTACGTGCGATTCTGTAACCATTTCACCGTGAAAGCTTGGGTGAAGTGTCATTCGCTAGGGATTAACACTATTAAGTGCTCA
Source organism: Eremobia ochroleuca (assembly GCA_949629135.1). Classification (NCBI taxonomy): domain Eukaryota; kingdom Metazoa; phylum Arthropoda; class Insecta; order Lepidoptera; family Noctuidae; genus Eremobia; species Eremobia ochroleuca. Next base: position 2,723,022 of record OX451396.1, on the reverse strand, counting down.
CTTCACTTGAGATTTCACGGTGAGATTTTTACAGAATCGACCGACACTACTACATCTAATTGTAGGCCTCTCTCTACCTTTACAATCTTCACGTTTACCTCGCCCATCCGAACAGAGATACACAATCAGTTGTAGATGTAACATTAGATTACAATAACTGTAATTAGAGCACATGTGGGCATCAGACATTATCAGCGTTAGCCTGCGGGGGCTTACCAAGGAGACAATGAGAAAGCGGCCTCGATACCACTTGTGTAATAGACCCGCCGATGACCTTACCCTTGTTTAAGAAGCTATTTGTTAAAACATTACAATACCCACGTAATTATTACAAGATTTGCTGTTTAAATGATAGCGGTAACCTGCTTAATAAAACGTCCAATTTCAATGTCATTTGTCATCTCAGGTCTTCCTAACCAAAGCTTGTTCTGAAGAATTTTACTTGTACGTACTTAGTTTTCGCATTATCACAATGAGCTAAGAAAATAATTAGAAACTTCCTAATGTTTTTTGGAATTTTCTTATTGACCTTCTTAGTTCCACAAAACTTTGTATAATAATTTCTGAGGGACCCCTGACTTTCACAAATAATATTTCAAATATGGTTTGTAGTTTACCTATCCAAGCACAGTTCTCAAACAAACTAGGCCTTTGGGAAGGGTTTCCTCTGGGTGCATTTTCTAACCTTAAACTCAAGACATTACAATAAATACGAATTTTCACGGCCCGGAATTTACGAGCAACGATTCGTGTGAATTGTTTTAGTTCATTTTCTTCGGCTGACCTTTGCTTGCTTGACTGATCCGTGAAATATTAATTTCATAGTTTTTAATTTGATTAAGTTTTTACATATAGAGCAGAGCTAAAGTGTTGAGCATTTAGGTCAGTCATGATCACAATGGATACCTAATATACATAAGATATTTGAACAATTACTCATGTTCTGTAAATATCTACCTAATGAATGAGTAATAACCTACGTTTATTGTACTTAACAATGTATCATATGATATGCACGCTGACATCTTAATAACAGTAGGTACTCCGTAGATAAGTGTTACTAAAAAGTAAAAACAATTGATTTCTGCCATTCCGCCAAGGCTGAGTAGTGTTTACTTGGATGCCGATTTCTACGTGCCTACGTTATTATGTCTCAAGACGCAGTCACGGTGCATTCCTGATTAGCGACGGTAGTCGGCACAATCACGGTTGCCGGCAGAATCATGATGTTACACTATCCAACATATTATTGGGAACAATGGCGTCGATCTAAACTAGTGTAATTCGCATTGTGATCGGCACGATGTATGAAGAAACTGTCATCAGAAAGTTGTGGGTTTCTTCTTTCATGTCTGTGGCTCGTGTAGAATCCTAGTGATCCCGTATTTAAGCTGATTCTATCACTAGGCTGGCCCATCGCCACACCAAGCCTCTCAGGCTGGCACCACCTCACTTTTAACTGTTTCCCGTCATTGGTGGTGATTTACAGTTGACATTAGTGACAGCTCCCTCACTACTGATATGCATGAGATAGTGTTTACATATCTATTAAAAATACAGAGATTACAGTACGTTTTGTCAAATTACTTGGGTCTAGGAGGTGGCCACGTTAATCTCGGCATCAGAGGCGTTTTTTATGTCCTCTAAAGTCCAGGTGCAGGGACACTTTGCATACTCCAGCAAGTTGGCCATGGTCCACTCGAGAGCACAGCATTCGTTACAAGTTACGGATCTTAGGCTGGATTTAGCGTTACGCTGACGTCTGTCGCGTACCGTCGGTCTCTCGTACCAAGACGCTGACGATAAATGGCTGTGTATAGTGTAGCACCGAAGGCGAGCGCGGGCCCATATAAATCGGTACGCGACCGAAGTCAGCGCTGACCGTCGGTCGACCAATAAATTCAGCCTTAACAAACATTAAAGGAAAAATTACGCATCATATTATTACTTCGCAAGGAAACTAGACCAAAACTTATAAGACACTTCTTCGAACATGTACTTATAGACTTCTGAACGGTAATCTCGTAGAGTCATCGTAGGAAAATCTGAAGATAATTTACGAATCCAATCTTGTTATATTGGTAATATAAATTGCCTACAATCCGTTATTATAGCTGTAATGTGCCACTAACAATATTAGCAACGCATCACGATAACTAATATAAAGAAAAGCGGACTGCTATAAGTAATTAAAATAACTGTAGAAACATTCTGTGGGTAGTCAATCACAACGGAAAAGACGAATGAACTTCGGAAAGAAGATGGCGCTTCAACGGACGGAAGCTTTGTCATTTTTGCTTATTGCAAAAAGAAAAGCAAAGGAAATTACAACTTTCATCCTATGTCGTATGATGATGATGTACCTATTGGGATGTGAGATCATCCGCAGTGCATTACCTGTAGACTAATAACTATTATACCTGGGTACCTATACCTAACCCCTACCTGAACCTATTTATAAAAATAGTGTTTTAATTGGGAGGTCCTAACGGAAGTTATTAAATCTAGGTAGAACCGTTAGAACGTTTAGGTACCTACTAATTAGCGCACTGAACGTTTCCTACGAGTTTGGAATTTTTGGAAACTTATTTGATATTTAAATGCTAATACTTAACCCTTAAATGCATGATTTATTTTATCGTATTGCAAAAAATGCTATTGTATAGGTATTTATCTATAGAATTTAGATAATAAATATATAATAATTATACAATAATATTAATATTCATAGAGCAAATGTATTGTTTTGACAAAAAGAGGTGCGTTCAGAAACTCACAGCTATCACATTCTTAAAAAAATTAAATGACGTACTTTGTTGCCATATGGCAACATTATGCATTTAAGGGTTAAAGGCTTTATCGTTGGTCTTTCACTATTGACGACAGTTGACGAAGCGTGGGCGGCGACCCATAAAGCGGAAACAGATTAATCGTTGAGATTTAGCACATGACTGAATGTCTATATCCGTGCTAGTTTGTAACGAGATAAACAGCTGTGAGCTTCGACGATAACTGTACAAAAAACATAATTTAAGCGCACGAAAATACATGTCGAAGGTTCTTTAATTACTATTTTAATTTGGTAATTTCTTTCGTCATTTTCATTGGAAAAGGTTGACTGGTAGACAATGTCTTGTGGCTTTAAGTTAGCTTTATGTAGAACGTTACTTAGAACATGTACTTAGAACGTTGGCTCTCCGATCTTGGGGCGGCGGATACGACTGCACGCAGTCAAGTAGACATTCCCCAGGATCGCCGTGCCTCACGCAGCTTAGAATAAATGTTACTTACACTAGTTTATAAGTTTACATTGTTACTAACAAATATGGAATTGATTCTGAAATAAATGTTCATTTATTTATTTATTAATCACCACCCTTAAAATAAAAATTACAAACGACCAACCAGTGTTACCTAAGTTGCACATCCTCGCTATCAACATAATAGCTTGGTATAATTTACGCATGGCTACCAGTGACAATGAACTTTGGAAATTCTACAATTTTATTTGTGTCGCCTTTGTTTCGCGCCATTACCGATGGTGTTTTTGCTAATTTGAAAAGATCGAAGCCTTCGAGGCAATACCCTCCAAAATCAGAGTCTTTTTTAGTAGGATTAATAGAAACTGCCTTGCTTGCAGAAGAGTAAAACCATAAGTTTGGGATTCATTGTAATAGTTATGTCATTTAACAGCTTGAGAAAAGTGCGGATACTACCAGTTTCACTGTTAAAGTAGACTTTCCAACCAGCATAGGGCGAACAACCTAAAACTGAAAGTTGCTTTTTAAATGCGGTTGCAAACATGTTACGCTTGCAAAAAATTACGCATGCTTATTGTTTTATCGGGTGCTTATCTTTCACTTGAAGAGAAAGAGGTTGCATTTGCAAGTATAGTAGTGTTTCATTTTTCTTCAGACTTTTAAAAGTGGAGGTACTAGGTACGCATTTTCTCTTATTTTTTTCTTCTTCTAAGGATTGTGTTACACATTTTTAGTCCAAAGCCGATACAGCCAAGATCAATTTTCTTTTTTTTCATACTTATTTACCTACTGTGTAGTTGTTAATCACCCTCAATAAGATTGTAATTAGCACAACATAATCAGTTTGCTGGTGCTAATTATAATAATCTATTTGCGTGTCCGTCAATGCATGGCGAACACGTATGAAATCAAACCATCCTTGGCCTATTAATTATTTGATTGTTCTACGCGATCTATTATCACGGCTCTTCCGCTGTTGGCCAGGAAGTAAAACGTACAAAAAGGTGCTATTTACATGGTAATTGTGAAAAACTATTGAAACAATCTTTGATTGATTGAAGACATAATTATTACGTAAGTAAGAGACGTTTGACACGCTATTGTAGCAAATGTAATTTCTTCGTATACGAGTATATCGTCTGTTAGAGCCATCTAAACTAATTATAGTTTCAGTTATGTTAGGATTTAATTTTGTTATTTTTATTAATTAATTAGATATTAGTTGTCATTTGCTTGCTTATTGTTTAATTTACAGGAATAGAAATTCTTTATTCAGATTTAAAAAATATATACAATGTGTAAAGTTAAATGCGCAAAACCTCAGACACCCCAACTCAGTTTTAATTCAATTGACCTATTTCAGAGAGAAAATAAGTCATTAAAAAAATTGTAAAGGTTTTATGTGCTGTTTTAGTTTTACTCGCCATTCTGATCGTTTCTTGCGTCTGAAATGAAAAAAATGAAAAAGTGTTTATTCCCAATCATACTTTACAATACATATTTCTTACCTCTGCCAAACTGCAAAGCAGTTTGTTGGCAGACGTAGCTCCGTTTTACATTTCTATTTAAATATATATTTATTTAGTGACACTTTTTCAAACAAAAACTGAATAAAAAACTAAATGGTAAAACAAAATAAAACAAACAGAAAATACTTAAAAACTATTGAGTTCAATATTAAATCAGACAAAGGTGCTATTTTCTTTTTTCTTTAAATATTCGCAACAGTGAGGGAGGGGGGGGGTTTATCGAGGGAGAAGTCGTCACCGGGCCGCTGCGCCGCGCTGACATTGGGTTGCTTGACCTATTAATAAATAGACACGGCAACGTTTTTAATGAAGATTTTTTGAAAAATGTGACCTATATTAAAAAGTAGTTCAATTAATTCTGCTCGTTATTCTGAACAAACTATGTTCAGGTTTTGCGCATTTAACGTTACACGTTGTATATATATGAATTCATAGAGAAATAAGCCTTAAAATATTACTATCCCTTGTTTTCATGATCACGATGTCGTAATTATTACGACTTTCGTATACTTTTCCCTATGTTAATTAAGAGGCCCAAAAAGCCAATCAACAAGATATCATTTAAGAAAGTTTATCAAGTTAGAAGATCAAAGACGCGCACGCACGATTTCATTATGTAATTGCAAATTCAATTAATTCGGAATATAAATTAATTCTCCAAACTTAATTCTCTTTACAATTGGAACTCGACGCACTGAGATAAAATTTATTTTTGATACTAAATTAATTATGTGCAGAGCTGTTGCAGACAAATTCGATTAGATAGTTAGAATGACATGAACTGACACGGTATGCATCAATTTGCATATTATCTAGTAGTCATTGTAGTATCATTCGCTCGCTGTTCTCGTGACGTCATAATACTAAATAATTATAACATCGTTATTGTATTGTTCAGCATAAAACGACGATGTATTTAATTTGTCGTATAAAAAGTGTCATTAGGAACTAACAAAATATTTATAATATGGTAATGCAAAAATATAATAATGGATGAACCCTTAATTTAAAAATAAGGGTTGAAGGCGAGCTATCACAACATCACAACAGCTGAGATATACTTTTAAACTATACCAATAAAAACGCATATCCATAACAAGCCGTACCAAAAAAACCAAAATCTTTTAAGTACACAGTTGCCCTTACTTACTGCACCAACATAACAAGGGATCAAAAACCTCTACTTATCTGTTAATGAACTGCAGTTATATCATGAAATATGAACATCAAAGGACCAATCTATCAGCGAAGTGATCAGCGCAATCGAGCATCAAATTGCCTCTCGCCGGATGTCTGCGCAGACGCACCACAATAAAACTTAGCGCAGACTTGTGCAGACAACAAAATAAAAGATTTACAATGAATAATGTAACAGTAGTCCTTCTAATAAATATGTATTGTGTGATATAAACAATGCTAAAAGTATGTGTGGCTTGCCAAAAGATAAATTAATATGACTAAGCGTCATAATTCGGAGATGATGTTGTTTCAGAATAATGAGCATGTTTTGTTTACTTTCTATTAAACTAAACTTTCTGAAGTTTTTGATGTAAGTACTTACTTACAATTTATTTAGCATTTTTCAATTCAGAAATTCTCTGTAGCTCTACGCACTTTAATGTTCTTTTCGTTTGTATCCTTTGTAATGACATCTGCTTTTGTCAATAAACGACAGTATCCTTTTACCTTTTTCTTTAGTTTATCTTCCTAATTTGCTGAATTAGCACTGTGTATTTACGGCCAGTGGCCCGGGTTAATGACCACGTTGTAGGTACCGATGCGCCTGCGCGTACGCAATGCTGCTACAATGAAGAAAATTCGCAAGCAAAAATATGTTTTCAGCGTTTCGTAATAGAGGGTATAATTCTGTGAAAACCAGCTTTATAGGCCTCAATTATATCATCAATTGTTTAGATGCATGCTGATAGTAGTAATGATTCTAGTTTCAGTTTCTATTGCTCAGTATAACCTGATGGTGTTGAAGTTAATGGGGAAGGGACTTATTTGTCGGTTGTTGAACTTCGCCATTCTTTGTTCTATGTCTCACTACCGGATGCTACTTGAAGTGTTCCAAACTTACTTGTGTGTACAGCCTTTATTAATTTTCTGCCAACTTTAGTGCTCTTCTTCCCACCTTTAACTTGGTCCTCAATCAGCCATTGCTTATGTTTGGTTTGCTGCTCTTGCGTTTTAGGGCTATTCGGGCTCTCTTATGTCACCAGACTTAACGTTAATGTACTCACAAAAAAATGTCAACCACCAGAGAATAATTTTTGGACGCCACGTGCCACGTTTTTAAAAACAACTTTAACCAACATATTGACACTTCGTTTCAATAAGATTCAAAGAAAAACACCCAGTCTCAAGTATGATCTAACTAGAATATTAACTCGGTTGTCAAGCCGTATATCAGGAATGCTAGCGGTAAGCGACATTTATGTTGTTCAAGCATAACATTATTTTGCTAAAAAATATTCTTCCTACTAATGATGGAAACTAAAGAGCTATTCTCAAGTTACCGAATGTTATAAAATGAGTAGACATAACTGTTGACTAGTTGTCATTTTGTTTCGCAAACGTGACATTGATGACAAGGCGAGATTTTTCCGAATTCGGCAGCTACAAATTTTTACCTTGACCTTCTTGAGAAACTTAAAAATTCAATATCGGATTATTTGAAGTTAAAACATGCTTAAACGCAGATTGGTTCCTTGAGGGAAGAACGTTGCTGGGTTAACAAAGTAGTAACATAATACATACATAGCTAGAACAATTATGAACTCACCCACCACCACCACCACCTAGTGACCAGTGCTGGTCCAAAATCAGCACTTTTCGAACGTCAAAATTACAAAAGACAGTCCCCCAAAACGCCCGCCCTTCACCACTTCCTAGTGCTGTGTCGGATACTATATGCCCCGATCAAGGGTGAGTTCATCATTATTCTAGCTATTATGGTATGTACAGTGTACTCAAGCTATTAAGTGTGCCATCTATTTCAGTAGAGCTATATAGTAGAATAGTGGGGCCCGTCCACAAACATGTTTGTTGGGACGTGATCGCGAAAATCATTATAAGGTTAAACACCCGCTTGTTGACTAGTCTAACATATAGTTTTTTTTTATGCTAGCAATGGTTGTAGCAGACGCCAGCACATCAAGTTACTCGAAACTGTAAAATGTTCCCAATCAACCTTGAACCTTATGCTTTAGCGATAAAGTTGAAAATCTATTAAATAAATTTGACAGATTGTAGTAGCTTGATGTGAAACTTAAAAAGTATGTTAGTTTATTTTATTTACATTTAAATTTATTTCATCCCATGGGAGATGGCACTGCAGTGATTTATGTACTTGCAATCAAGCCTGCTAGCGATCATCTTCAAGATATTTTTGGAGCTGGCCCGCTCTCTGTGCGCCAGGGATGCACACCTCATTCGCATCGTTGCGTAAAAGCAATTTATATGCACGTCCGCGAACATTCCTGATGCGCTACAAAAACGGGGCAACCCCACCAATACCCTGAAAGCGTTGTTGTATTGGACACGAAGGGCGTTCTACGACTGTTGGGTATATCTAGCCCACAGGCTGCACGTGTAAAACGTGCAATAAGCTCGAAACAGAGTAGTTTTTACTTTAAATGAGCAGCGTGCAAACCTGCGAGCCAGCATGTTCGCCCTTACCGACAACGCCCTCCGTTCCCGCTCAATATCGAGTCCTTCATTGAGGTCAGGGGTCAACATATGACCAAGATATTTAAACTTAAATACTCTTTGTAGTGGAGTCCCATTAAGTAATACACGTGGTACATACCCCGGTCTACTCCCAGCCTCAAAGACCATGATCTCCGATTTATTGGAGTTGAACTAAGATATCAGTAATGTAGCTATGCCTTTATAAGGCATTCGCAAACATAAGTTCAATTTTTATTTAAACTAACCTCGAATTTTTGTTGCGCAACTTGTAGAAAGTACGGCTAATTTCTGCGTACGTTTATATAAAATATATTTTAAAAAAGATAATAAATAACATAACAAAGAGTCCTTCTATTATGTGGAAAAGAAAGTCATTGTGTTTTAATTGTTCCATCACGTGGAAGGATTAGCGAGCAATCACGTGGTTTCGATAAAGCTTAGCAGAAAAGTGATTCACGACCTGATTTTGTTACGTATGAATCCAGTATCTTTCCTGATTACTAATCCACTTCTAGCAATTTTACAAATCCAAGCTCGACTCAAGAATGCGAATCAGTGGTGGCAAAACCTTTTTTTATTGTCCTTTTCCATGATGACTACCATTTTCTCCAGGCTGATTTTGCATTCGACCAGTAATATTTTTCAAATTACACGCTTTATTACCTATCGGACCAATTTGACTAGATTCAGCTACAAAAACGTTTTGTGAGTTCAAGCTCTGTGGCTTGTTCTCTTTTCTGCTTTACACAGTAATCGATTTTCTTCAGTTACCATCATTGAATAAAATGATTTTGGCGTAAAATTTGTAACCGTACCGGTAGACTCTAGTTTGTTAGTAATGCTATTGTAGGTTGGATAATTATTTAGGATTTAGAAATTAAAAATAGTAATAAATACACACGTATTAAATCAAAGGACCAAGACCTAATTAATTGACCAATTGAATCCTTTCATTGGGTTGGGTTTGTAAGTTAGTGAGAGCAGAAAAATACCGCGCAAAATTTTCTGAATTTGAGGCACTTTTAGACTCGATATTTTAATAAAATCCAACCGTCTAGTAAGACGTTGGGTTGAAGTTAAAACTTGTTTTGTAATAACAAAACAAGTTCTAACTTTAGAGTATTACTGTATATTGAACTTTATTCTGATAAACGTAAAGTTCTTAAAGCAAAATTGACAACTTAAGACTCTGGTTTAACGTCAGTTGTTGTAATAAGAAATTTAACTTCGCCGGATTATAGTTCGAAATTTAAAAATGTGTCGTTGGTTTAAACCTGGGGCTAAAGATAAACCTTGTTTTGTAATAAGACCGTAAGAGTTTACATAACTAAGCTTTTTAGCCTTATAAGCTTCAGTTATGGGAATGTAAAGGAACATTGCCACAATCCGGTGCTTGAACATGTAACTTGCAATGCGCATGGGTATTAAGATGGATATTATGGACGCTGTGAACGTAAGTAGGTGAATGTCTGCAGTTCTGTGCTCATCACGGTGGCGTGTCTCGATTGTCCTTAGGCACAGATACATGCAAGGTTTACACAGGCTACGGCAAGGCAACTTGGTAAAGATATGTTGATAGGCTTGAAAATGGGTAGAGACAAAAGACACGATTGATTTGAATGTGCAAGAAAGATTTGTTACCATGCTATAAATTGTAATGTAGGATTTTTTTTTTTTTTAAGAATTTTATTTCGGGTGAATATTGGGATCTCGTTTATAAAGATACACGATTCTATTTGTCAGTAAACGTTATTACCTAATGTATTCTCATCGAGTTCGTTGACCACCACATAAGTATATCCAACTCATCTCGAGTGCAAAGTTCGCAGTAAAATACGTTTATTAATAAAATAACTATTTCCACAAGTCACGTACAGCAAACTCGCCGTACATAATGAAATGTAACTCGACACACAAAACGAATTTAAGTGACAAAAGACAGTTACCGCGTAACAGTTGGCACAATAACACCATAAAACTAAACACATCAAAGAACAAATACAAATAAGCTATGCGTAGGACATCGTCAGTTACGATCATTGTCTTGCAAAATGTACTCGAACATAGCTTTCGACTCCTGCGCAAGGACATTCTTATTTCAAACGATTGATTGTGATTCGTCGTTCGTCGTTCAAATAGCGAATGACGTGCGCGTACGTGATCTAACTTAGCATGAATGACTAGTAGGTATTAATTATCGCCTTTCCAGCATAACATTGCTATCAAGTGAGCACTTTCGTTTTTTTCTCAGACGCTTTTGACAAGTAAAAGGCGTAGTTTGCACAGGGGTGGTTAGTGAAAGTTCTTGCATAACCATTGTTTGCTCCTTAAAACCTGCAAAATACCAGTTGTTTGACTGCGATTTACAATTTCGGTACTTGTAGCTTTGGAAAACCCGTTATCTTCGTCTTCTTATCTATATTCATTGTCCGTTGGTCCACAATGAAGTCACTGAGTAAACCCAATTTGCTGTGTTCTGTGTTATTAGCTCAGCCGTGTTTTTATGCTACACGAAGTATGTGGCCTGACGACGAACGGAGGTCCCTATTTATATTTATGTTGTTCTTTATTTTGTTACTTACTATTGTATTAATTTAAGCGCTTTCAAAGGGCTCCCCGTGGCTGTCTTGTTTAGAAAAACTAAAAATAGATTATACGTCTCTTATAGGTGCTGATGATAGTCAGGTGTTTACTTGTCTACCATGTTGTCAAGGGGAGTCAAGTTATTAATTTCAATGTCCGCAGGACATGTTTGTATTACCCCAATTCCAGCTCCATTCAAATATGTTTCTTGTTAAGATCATCATCAAAGCATATTTAAAGCTTTTCGTGAAAGTTTCAACTTCTTCAGTTGTTTCAACTAACGGAAGCGACTTTACGCATATTCGAATGGGCATATAAACCACTTACATATCTTCCAATTGATTATAAGAGTAATAAAAGAAAGAAAACAGACATTGTACGTTGTGAACTTGTGACGTAGGTATCGTGCCAACTGGTGCCATGCCGAATGCAAAAATAAAGGATCTCGACCACAGAAGCGTTCCCGTTACTGAGTGAATCATAATACCTATTGATGTTAAACATGATCTGCGGATTGAAGGAATAGTTACTACAACGATTTGTCGTAGAGCTTGACATTTAATTGTGATTAATATAGCACTTTTGATTTAATGCACCTACAATTTAAAAACTCATGTGTAACAATCCAAAGAAAGAAACTTCGTGGAGCTAGCGTGTAGCGCCAACTGAGAGTCTAGACAAGTCTCTTTCTAATTAATTAACATATATTTACACTTTTATAAATTGCTTCTGAAACTGACATGACATCTAACTGACATTTGACAATAAAATCAAAAGACAGATTTTTTTACATTTAAATATTTTTTACATTATTATTCGATTAGTTGAATGCAGTTTTGCCGTATGACGAACAAGTTCAGTCCGGAGCGATGACATTTTAGGCAAGTGGTCAAACTGCATTGTTGAGTAACCACCTTTAATTAACGCCTTATAGAATGCTTGTACGCACATTTATTTTATTCGCGGAACTGTGGTTTGGTTGTCGCAGAAGGAAAAATGTTGGTTACCTCGTGGACTTGACGTGTCCGGATGAAATTAATTGATGCTGTCACCGATTTCGGATATAAGATGGGAATGAAGTCTTCGTAACAGTTTTTTCTGTCGAATTTTCTCAGACATCATACCCTAATCAATGACCCAAATCTTTGAGTCTTCTCAGATTTTATTAGCTTCCTGTATTCGCCGTGATAATGATTCAAGAACCAAATTCCGGAAAGAATTACCTCGTGTTTGTTTAACAACAAACGTAACGTGGCAAACTCAAGATCCTACAGATAACACATGACTGGCAACAGCTCTGGTTCCCAAGTACAAGGAACCAATTGTGACGCAATTGTTTTACTTTTTACTAACCAATGGAATCCGATATTATTGCTTTCATAACATTGATTGACATTAACTTTTTTATTGTAGATCTCGTTTCCAAAGTCTTGTCTTTCATTTTCACTTACTTTCATTTGCTGTTAACATTATACCTTTATATCGCTCATCATATATTTATGAATGTTGATTGCCAATGTACCTACTTTATTTGAGTGGAAAAAGATATGCTACTGGATTATATCTCCATATATAATTCAATGTCAGATCTATAGCTTGTATGATCCAGCGTATTGAATGAACGTTTAAATTCTTTTACTTTGGAGTCATCAAGGTTAATAACAAATTCCAAGCAGACGAAGCCTAGTTGGAACCAGTAGACTTATCTTGTATTTCCTCAATCAACCCTGTTTGTTTTACGGACGTAATCTGATACAGAGGTCTTTAGCTCTCAGAGCCTATTGACGATAACTTTATCTGAATTCCTCAATCGCAGACTACTTTCAGAGCAAGTTCGATTTCTTTGCTTTCCAATACACCCGGTATGTCGTTCTATTATCATTTGCAATTTCTTGCTACGTCTACGAATCCAATCAATCATTTATTGATGGGATCAGCACCTTTTTTGTAACTGATTCAAAGATTAATCACTTTCCGTATTTGGCTTGCCAGTTGATCTCGTTGTGTAAGGGTCAGAACTATAATATTATAGATGAATTTCGAGTTCACCCATCTGTTTGTGATAGAGTAAAAGTATATCTTACATTCCAATCGCTAGCGATATCGTGAGATGATAATGTGTAATTATTATTATGAAACGTTTAATGGTAGGAAGTCAAGAAATAATTAATACCTTTTACTATTACTCGTATGAATGTTATTGGTTCCTCGTCTTCAATTACCGAAGTTACTATTGCATCTCAACCGTCTAGCTTGACAGAGCGTGGGAATGTGAGATATAAAACAATTGATGCGCTCATGTCTCAATATCTAAAAGTAGTTTCAATTTTTTTATTTATTTATTGATTTAAGGACTTTGGAAGACTTACAGCTAAATACAATGGAGATGAATAACAGTATAATAATCTGACAGTCAATTACAGGTCTTCACGTCTAGAGCTTGTCTGGTATAAAAGTACTGTGGAACAAAATATACACACTGCCAAATATTGGCAAAAAAAGATAAAAAAATTTTATATAAAAAAAAAAACAACCGACTTCTAAAAAAACACTACAAAGTGAAAAATAATGTTAATTTTGGAAGTCGGTGTCGTTGGTTCTGCATTTTGGTTTTTTGACACCGACTTCCGAAATTAACATTATTTTTCACTTTGTAGTGTTTTTTTAGAAGTCGGTTGTTTTTTTTTATATATAATTTTTTTTATTTTTCACTTTTTAGTTATATCTACCCCAATCAAATTCATATAAACACTAATTGCTATGTAAATATCAGTGACAGGAAGCTGCATCTGCGTTTATAGGGTACAGACGTGATGTTATGTTGTGCGATTGCGTAAACAATGCATACATATGCGATAGCAGCAATCGCGGTTGTTTTACTGGTATTAATTATTATTATAATAAAAAAAAATGATAACCTTTGTAGTGAGTACAGGCGTGATATTATGTTGTGTGATGGTGTAAACAATGCTTAGATATGCTATAGCAACAATCGCGGTTAATCTGCTGTTATTTATTGAAGAGTTCCCCCGATTTCTACAAGATCCCATCATCAGATATTGAAATGGTGACAATGGGACCACACGGGAAGCACCAGCTTTCAAATAAAAAAAGAATCATGAAAATCGGTTCACCCAGTCGGTTATTATGAGGTAACAAACATAAAAAAAAAAAAAAAAAAAAATACAGTCGAATTGATAACCTCCTCCTTTTTTTGAAGTCGGTTAAAAATACAGTCGAATTGATAACCTCCTCCTTTTTTTGAAGTCGGTTAAAAACATACAGGTAGATCATCACCTAAAATATATCAAAACTAATATAATTGTGACAGGTTATTTCCCATGAGAACCAAGATGTTAAAAATTCAATTTAAAAAATAAAAAGAAAACAATGAAGAATTCAAGCTTTAAAGGAATTCATTGCTAAAGACTTTTTGCCGAGGTCACGCTTGTTTTAAAAAGATCAAAGTTGAACTGTTTGCACATCTTATTAAAATACCTGCTTACACGCACAACGTACGAATTTTATCTGTAATTTCGAAATCATTTATTTAATTAGAAAGTACGATCATCATATCATCAGCTGTCTTTACGAAGACGGATATAATATAAGAAAACTTCATGACTTCACAATTTTTAACACAACTATTATTTTATTAGCAGTTAATCAGTCCGTACATCTTTGTCCTCAGTTCTCAGATATTACGAACTCATTGCATAAGTCTCGTATGTTCATTGTTTTCGCTATACTATTATCCAGAATGAGATAACATTTAATTCTAACCAGTCTGGGAACATTTCTTTGTCACTTTCCGTGTTATGCGTAACGGCCGTTTTGTAGAGATTTCGTGGAATCTTGACCATTTCTGTTTTGTGAGTTAGCGTGGCTTTGATAAACTGTCTATCGTTGTAACAAATTATTCTGCATCCGCGTTTAAATGATAGCTTATGAATAAATTGGCTGTGTTATACGCTTTATCTTCGACAAACTAAATTAGCACTTACACAGAATTTAAATAAGTAACCACAATATTACTTTGCGATGATAACAACGTCAACGACATTGTCTTCAAACGTTTGAATACGTCTTGATAATTTGTTGGAACAGATTAGTTCTAAATTCCAAACCCACGACTCTTCGTTCCATATCGACGCATTCACAAAATAGAACCTATCTAACACAATCATCCAAATGTTGTTGACCTCTGCTGTTAGCGCTCTGCAGTGTCTACGTCATAGACACATGCATGCAACACTTCTATAATAAAACCTTCATGTTTTTCTTAAGATCTCTGTTGTTTTTCAATTTGGCTTGACTCTTTGTGAAGCACGTGAATTTCTTCTTCAAGTTCGATGTACCTATGAACCTACAATCTGAAAGTGCAACATTTTGATGGGTGATTTCTTCTTCAAGTCCGATGTACCTATGAACCTACAATCTGAAAGTGCAACATTTTGATGGGTGATTTTAATTATTATCTGTGTCTGTAACTTATTAACACTGGAAGTTAATTAAAATTGTTACTAACCCTATGGACTCCTGTCTGAAATAAATGTTTTCTATTCTACTCTACTGTTGAAGATCATCATAATTATGATTACAAAAGTGACGCAATTTTGCCCGAACTTTATATCCAATCACATTTTACTGACCACTGTTCCATTCTGCGGATTTATGAAAGAACCTGTACTGTTCTTCCTTTTCAATAAATTAGCGCTTCTATTATTGTGAATATTACTCGTATTACATCTGTGTAATATATATTGTATTTGTTCGCGCCTGCTAATGCTAGTTATTCCGAGTTATTACGTCTGTCAGCTATCGTTTGTGTTGCGAGGCTTTCTACGTCGCCGCGTCGCTGTTCGAGACGTGACTTTAATCCGTTTGATTCCACTACTGACTGCCTTTATGCCAGTGGTTCGTTGCTAAATTATGGTTTAACTGTAAATATTGTGTCACGTTGCTACATATTGTGCGCGATAATTGATGTTGAACGCGTTGCAGCACCCCTTTGTAGATTATTTACAGACGCTCTTGTTTAGACGGGAGCATTCCAAGTTGAAGTTTAGCTAAGTTATAGATTTTATGTCAAACTGAAGACCACGTTTCATAATCTAATGTAATCCTATTTATATATTTCTTCTTTTAGCCTTGGTCCAGTTTTCAATTTGCCTTTTTACCATTTCTCTTAAGTATACTATTTAAATAAATTCAAAAAGAATATTTCAGGTTCGGTAGCATATCTAATGCGTTCTTAAAAGACTGTAATTTTTTAGTTGTACCAAAAATTTCCCACGGTTCTGTCTCTAACATTTTAAAAATCACGTACTAGAACAATAATTATTTATCAGACATTATGCCGAATTTGTGTGGTCATTAACATTCTTGTAGTATTTAAATATATCATTAACATTCTTCGGTAGCAAAAAGAGACGGTCAGCATTATATTGAAGGACTTCAACTTATCGTTAAGAGCCCGCTTGTCATTACGTACTTAATTCAAATCCACGTTTTACACAATGAGATGTACACAATTGTTTTTTTTTTTATTTATTTTTTTTTATTGAACAATGCATTGTATTATTATTGTATGGCAGTTGAATACGGCATGACTTGGCAATAGTCTGTAAGTGCCCCAAAATTATGTTGAGTGGCATTAAGTCAATGGGATCTTCAGTTGCTCCTTCCTAGGTTCCTAGGTATTTAGCTCAGCGGGGTGTCGAGTAGTGTTTGTACGCAATGTGTGCTGATAACATTCGTGTACAGGTGTTGCAGATGCCGCGAGGACGCCGGTGATAACGTAAGCCGCTATTTCTAGTGCTTAGTGAGGCACGATTATTATACGATTCGAATCAGAACGGGTCGATCATGCAAACTTTTTGCTAACACTCTGAACTTTGGAAAGTAACGGAAATGTCGGAAAGGCATGCTCTTTGAAAAATTGCAACACAATTGAGACATTTTTCAGTTTTTTTTTTACCGATTCAAAGTATTATAATAATATTCCGTTTTAAGACTTAAAAATATACTTACGGCTTATTTTTGTTGCTATATTAAAAATATATAGGCCTTGCATGAAATTTTAATAGGAAAGTTGGTCAGTTCCATTCATAGTGCATTCTTGACCCCAACGCACTTTCAATAAAAGAACTAACCGGTTTTATATATCCAGTAAAACGTTTCAACTTCTATCGTCAAATAGAAATGGTTTTCTTAAAATGGTCTGGCAACTTTGTGAGCTACTTTTGACTTTGATTTTAAAACCAGTTCTGCATTGTGGAAAAATATATTGGGAAAAATAAAATAGGAATTATCCTCTGATTTTTAATTTTCTAGACCAAAATAATGGCTAATTTATATATTAAATAATGTCACGTTGACAAAAAAGATAGCAAATTAAAAATCAGAGCTTTGTTATTAAGTATTTGAATCCATCTATCTACCGGTTAGCAAGTAATTACTAATTACTTGAAGAAAATCATAAAACAGGCTATTGGCTGCATATATAGCTTCCAGACTATTATGATCTGCAACACTCCGAGAAACTTCTTTACGACTCTTAAAATGAATAGCTACATGTCCGCAACAAGTCATTCACTACTCATTAACAATCAACTTTGTTCGAGTTTATCGAGTAATAAATAAATCGATCGCATCGGACCAATCGGCATCGGTTACGCAAACGTCTCGCGTCCTCATCTCTAGAGCTACAGCCTTCGATGGAAGCCTGTTTGCCAGTCCGTTGTAGTCGGTGCGCCCGCGCACTAGCGCGACATACGTTGACGTTCGATAGTCAAATTCATCCAATCGATATTAGTGAAGTGCTCCTGGTTTTGTGTTTGTGCTATTATCTTCTCTTTATTTAAGCGATAGAGGGATAGATGCTGTTATAAACAGTTTGGTTTCGTGCAAACTTTGTGAAGGATTTTTGTTATTGCTTCGCGCGGTAAGTACTGTTTACAAAATGATGTCAGAGGGCCGTTAATTTTTTTTTGTGGTAATTAAAAACTTGCTAAGAAATAATAGGTAGATGGCCTAGGTGGCATATTTAAGGAATTCATTTGGCAACATATGTGGGTTGTCCAACGTTGTCAATACATTTGTTTGTTCAGTTGTCAGTTTTCAGAATTCAGACCTACAAAACAAATTTGTGACTCATTGTGTAAAACCGTAAACTATACATTACACCAGAAAGGTATTCGATCATGTCATTGCAGGAAATCGTGATTCGGATCACGGTTGGTACCCTACATTTTGACTTACAATTCAATCACAGTTATTGACCAAAGTGGGTCCAGTGTCCAAAACAGTTTTTTGTCCGAATTAAAGTATAAACACATATATACTTACTTTTAGTCGATATTTTAATGTAGTAAGTTCTTACGTGAAAGTAGACTTTACACTTGTTTGTCTCAACAAACCTACTTATGAGATGTTGACCCGAAACTTAACGGTTTGATGGTAGAGCCATCATTATCAACACCTTTTCGATTTTGAATGAGCCAATCATTCAAAATCGAAAAGGTTGACATTATGAAGTAAAGAATATTTTCGTCTAGAAAACGTTAAGTAAGTAAGTAAGTTTCTTAAGTGTTTTCTTAGCAGTTGCCAAGTAATCAGTCATATTCAATATTTCTATACAATTACACCAATCTAAACATGCATGAAACCCGTGAAAATTCTCATTATCCGTTAAAGAAATCCTTCGCTCTTAAAGTCCTTGATATTGATAACCATGAAAGGAAAATGTATGTATACGCTTTATGGCTGATAAGCTTTGAAGCCAAAACCGCAACAAAGAAATGCTGCTAATCAAAGAAATTGAATAAACCAAACCAAATCACGTTATTTTTCCTTGCGTTCTTGATTCTGTTTTGACCAAACTACTAAGAAATTGGTTGCAGTTTCCTGTCTATCTAATTAAATTGTTATCCACTTTTCTCCATAACCAAGAAGATTTGGAGAAGTAATGTGGAAAGGCTTGCAGAATTTTCAAGTATATGCATTCATCTTCAAGCGCTTATCCATTAGATGGGGATGACCCCAAATTCTCTTAGAGATGTTCGCTTATATGAATGAACGTCATCTCTTAAAGCCGTAATCTCACACAATACCATATTTTCTTTGGTCTGTCCTTTTGCATATAGACATTGAAGCATTGAATAACAATATGTAATGAAATCATTCCTGCAGATATGGAAAGCTCTCAATCGATGTAAGCCGCTGCGGACATAGTTTGTCGAAGTGAGGGATCACTGACCCACCCAACACCCAGTGCGAGTACGATGCTTCTGATCAGACCATGCCTCACTTGCTGGAGTGTCCTAAGTTCCCGTTCACGTGCACCTCGGATGAGCTAAAGAAGGCCAGTGGTGATGCCGCGATCAATGTGGCTACCTACTGGGCTCAATCATTATAAAAACATCGAAGAAGAGTACTATCGACACGATAAGAAGAAAAATAAGTCTTGCATACACAATAAGTAGTAACAATGTGAATTCGTGTCTTAAGTCGTATTTAAGGAAATCAAATGAATCCTGCCGCGTTATCTAATCAAAGGAAACCTGCTCAATCTATGCATGTTTATATTTCTAGCCTGGAATTTTATTATCTTTACCTCATTTTATAGAGACAATTAAATAACTTCGAACTCGTGATTTATTGCTTTTGCTAAAGAATAACAGTATCATTTTAAAAAAAAAAAGCCATATTGATGCTTATATGAAACAGAACACCATTTTGAAATTGATAATGAAGAAATGGAAAACCGAAATTGATAAAAATAGAAGAACCCATAAAAAGCACAGGGTTGGTAGTTAGTTCAGCTCAGAGGTTCCCAACCTATTATTCTCATAGAGCACTTTATAAATTTAGCTGGTTCCCTGCAGCTACATTTCTACCATATTCCCAAAACTCGACCAAAAATGTGCGATTAGAACTAATTATGGAAATTTGCGTTGCGGCTGAGGACCTCTGGGGTCCACCTGGACCACTTTAGGAATCAATGGTTTACCTTTATTCTGGTAACCAAAATGGCTGACTCTAGCTACCTGACAGCTACATGAGCTTTTTAGGACGGAGTCAATAGAGTAGAGTAGGGCTTACGAAAAGTATGATATTCGGAAATCCATCCTGTCAAGAATCAAGTCCATTAAGCATGTAATACCTCTACAACATGATTAATTAATTCCCATTTACCAGTTATTTCCAAGTTACCAACATGCCTCTCAATTACACATAATAACGTTACCAAGCAACCGACCTACTGAGCATTCCAAAGATTAACATCTGATTTATAGGCACGTGTAACATTACGTTATTACGGTTGCCACGTGAAAAATAACTGCGTCGAATCCGACAGTTATCAAAAACCACGTGATAACAATAGTTCTTTTCAAATCTTCAGCATTTTTTGCCGCAGAATGTCCTCTAAATTGGTCTTTGTTGTGAGAAAGTGTTATATTCGGCTAATGTTTCAATTTTTCAGTTGACTCCTATTCTATAAAACTTTTGTTTCTTCTCAATATCCTTAACTCTGTTTCATGAAACGGTATTGGCACTGCGGTTCAAAGTGATAATTTCTAACCATTTTTTGTTTGAAAAAAATCCAGTAATGCTCAGTTCCTTTTGGAGACGTGGGTACAGTATTGCTTCATTAAATAATGAGTCGGTTAATCTTTCCGCGAACTTCGTCATGTGACTTGTAGAACGGTATGCAAGTAGAAAGGTGCTATCTCACAAACTCACAATGTCTTAGTAAAACAGACATAATTATGTGTATAGTGTATATGCATAATATTTGAAATTTCATGCAGTCTTGAAAAACTATTGTAAAAGTATCCGATGGTCTCAATGTTACTTACATAGAGGGTATCAGAGAACTTGAGAAGCTTCCTAAAGTGAATATATCGAATATAGTCTCTTCTTGTCTGAGAAAATAGTTTCGATGGGAGTCCAATTAATTTCTTCTCGTCCTGGAACGAACAGCTATCTGGGACTGGGACCTATTATAAAAAAAAATAATAATAATAATAAAATTCATTTATTTCGGGTAACAAGGCCCATAGACAATTTACAATTTTCAAAGCATTCATATAATAGAATAAAATAATGAAAAAATAATAATAAAAAATAAAAATAAATTCATAATAAATGTCAAAAATTCTAGCATAAAAATTAAAAATGAAAATAATAATAAATAATTATAATTTAAATTAATAAATTAAATTAATAAATTAATAATTAATTATTTTATTATTATTAATAATATTCATTAATTATGTAATTACTTTCACCTATAACTACGAATGCCGCAGGTACTCGTATGACATTCCCATTTTAAATAGGACCATTTATTACATTCTACGATCCTTTATCATCAGCTTTAATCATTTTCTCATCTAACTAGAACTGAGGGGTCCGTGGCTAAATAATAACAGCCGCATAGGTCGACCGATCAGGTTAAGCTACGCTTGCCGCGGTTGGTCTGTGGGTGGGTGACCATCTTTACTTTCGAGACCCCTCCGTGCCCCGGAAAGAACGTTAAGCTGTCGGTCCGGGCTGTCATTCGTAGATCTTTGACAGTCGTTACGGGTAGTCAGAAGCCCGAAAGTCTGACAAGCAGTCTTACCCAGGGGTATCGTATTACCCAGTAACTGGGTTTTGGGGGTCACATAGGCAGTGGCTCCATGTAAAATACTGGTATTCAGCTGCATCCGGTTAGACTGGAAGCCGACCCCAACATAGTTGGGAAAAAGCTAGGCAGATGATGATGATGATCTAACTGGAATTCGCTTGTTATAAAAGAGAAAGATTTAAGAGAGGTGATTGATGATGTTCCTAATGCTTGTCGTTCACTATTGTTTCATGTGTTATTGTTGATTTATTATTTTGAGAGCTATTTAACCTACTTCAAAAAAGGAGGAGGGTTCTCAATTTGGATGTTTATATTTTTTTGTGTATGTTCGGGCAGTACTCCGTCATATACAGGTTGAAATTGAAAACATGCGACAAATCGAAATGAGAGATTGTACTCATCATTGTGAACAACTTTTACTATGAGATAAAACCTGAAATCGCGAAAAAAAAATCAGCTGTTCCCTACATTTATGTTCGCGTAACTCGTCAAAATGTAGGGAACAGCTGATTTTTTTTTCGCAATTTCAGGTTTGGTCCCATGGTAAAAGTTGTTCATAATGATGAGTACAATCTCCCATTTCGATTTGTCGCATGTTTTCAATTTCACCCTGTATAGACGGATTTGCAGAACTTTTTTAATGGATAAAGTATGCCTCAGGAGTGGTCCCATATAAATTTTATTAACTTTGCTTGGGTAGTTTTTGAGTTAGCTTCAATAATACGATTTTTTTCCCACTTAGTTTATATTGATGATGTTTTAATAACTGTCACTGATACTTACATGACAAGTAGTGTTATATGAAGTACCTATGTTGTAGTACATACCTCATAGATTTTATTCTATTAATTAGGCTACAAAACTATTGCAATTGAAAATCTATATTCATTTGTACGTAAAAGTGACATTGAAACTGTCCCCACTAATGCGATTGTTATCTTTAGTGCAGGGATTTCCACGAATGACGCTAATGTTTTTATTGCGCGCACGCACACTTTTACGCTACATTTAGTATAATTATTTTGGCCAGAAAGTGCACTCCCATAAAGTTTGCTATACGGGTTAAAGTTCGTTTTTTAATCCCAGAGACTAATCTGACAGGTGTAATGTCAAACTTCTATACTAAAAAAACGCAAACACAAAAGACTTAAATGTCAGATTAGTCTGGGATTAAAAAACGAACTATAGGTTAAATACCTAATACTATCTTGGACCGTAGTGTAGTGGAATGGCCCTAGAATGCTTCACCTTGGTTTCAGTTCTTATAGGCCAGTGTGCGACTTTTTCACCATGTCCTGTAGTGCTATTATGTAAAAATCTCACCGTGATATTTTGGGTGAAGTGAGCAGTCATTAATGTTAATCCCTAGCATCAGATGGAATGACAGCTCACTTCACTTAACTTCTCACCGTGAGATTCTAACAGAATCGACCGGCTGATCTGTCTGGTTTTTCTTTAATATTTTGTCTAATACCTTTAGCCTACACTGCTACCCTAAATCAACATTCCTCAAGCAGTCTGAGGAAGGCTTCGTCCTTTGATTGAGTTTTCCGTGTATTGCCAATCGACTTTCCTCTAGTTTGACATTAATGTGTGTTTCTTACCGCAGACCTTGAGGGACTTTGTTTAATGAATCTTGATTTTGTTTGTTATGAAAATATTGTATTTCAAGGTGAAGAAACGAGAGGCCCTTATTTGTTTCACACTTTAGGTGCTTCGTATTTGTTTGGCCCTTACATTAAGACACAAAACATTTCGTAGGTTTTTGTACATTCTTGTATATTTAAGCGACGAATATAAACTTTAACATTTAGTTCTAGTGCTTGTAATACCATCTAAAATGTCAAGGCTTTTAGTTTCCAATAGTTTCTTAGTCTCGTTTTTCAAACTTAGGGCAAAAGACATTTTAGGGTCGAGAACGAACTAATAGATAATAAATCCTAGAATCGAAATTTAAAAAGTGATTTTTCAAGATAATGATTACATAATTTAATAATATTAATGATAATTAATTTATTAATGATAAGGATAAGATAATTATGTACACTATCTCAATAGGTTTCCCTGTAAGGATAGATGTAATTTGGAAATAAATAAATAAATAAAAAATAAATAATATAAACTAACAGACTAAGGGCCGATTTTTTTATCGATTCGAATATACGTCTGTATAATATTAACTACATAAATATTACCAATACCGAAGAGAAATGTTTACAAAACTGCGCAAAATTACTAACTGCTCTTTTGCTACAAGTAGGTAATGTGAAAATTATAATAAACCTTTCGTTAGACATTCATGGGACTGTAAGAACAGTAGATACCATTATATTGAATTCAATAGTGTTCGTTTTCACACATTCTTCAGCAGTCATTGGCAGTGTTGCCACAAAAGCTGGTCTGATTTCCCTTAGACAAAACTGACAGATATCGCCGTATTCCCATACAGGGTTTGTTAGTAAAACTAAGGTATAGAGTATGAAGAATGTGGTTTTCGCTCCGTCATTCGAGTCACGATCATGAAACTGCAGGTTGGATGAACTTGGGCATTCCGCGCGGCTGTCGACGTTCCACATCTAAGCTATGCCGTCCACTTGCAGTTGCATAATAAGATGCATCGCCCTGCTTCTAATAGAATGCGGAATTTTGTTTTAGATGGCCAGCGAAGTGTAGCCGTATTTACTTAAAGTTGGTATCTGTTTTAGAACTGGAAATAGCTGCGATCGTCTATCTTTACGGCAAGTGCCACTATGTTGTTGAAATATATTCCTTGTTGCTTTGATGCCTCTTATAGAAAAGACGCCTGTGTCTCGGCAGTAGGACCGTTTAGGCTGATTATGTTTGGGGTCCGCAACAATTTTGCGACTTCTCTTTATAAAAGACACTTGAAGTGGTTCCTAATCTGATTTTAAGGGTACAGGATTATTATTATGCTGATATAATTAATACGTAATACGTATGAATTAGCTGCATTCGATACAGAAGGCACCTAAGTACAAGTTATAACTGCAGTAGGTACGTCGTAAATCTAATTACAAACACTCCAGCGTTTCAAAATATGTATTTTGTAAGCTTGCCTTCAAACAACAACTGTCAGTGTTATTGTATCGTCAAAGTCTGCACTTGGGTATGGCAAAGAACGCTTGATATACAGCCCACTGTCACAGAATAACTAATAGTACTAACGTCCACTGCCTAGAAAGTTCAGGACAGGATGACTGTCTGTAATGGATTTGTATTAATCACTCCGGCTTTTTGTTTAACTCTTGAAGTATAGGTACTTGTTTTGCAGTTTTACCGAACAAAAATAAGTCCATAAGCGTACCTATTAATACATATTAATTTATCTTTATGTAAGTTGACGCATTGTGTATTATTTTCTAAACAAAACAACAAACCAGCGTTGACGTAAAGTTCAATCAGCGTTTCTGTGGTCTACATTTAACCACATTCGGTACCTAGTCATCTATCTATATACTAAAAAAAAGCTGACAAGTTGGTTTGATTGAACGGGCTAATCTCTCGACATACCAATCGCATTAAAAAAAATGGAATAGATAACCCAATTCCTCCTTAGGCGAGGACCCTAACGAGCCGAGCAAAAAGAAAAACTGTCCGAAAGAACGCTAAGTGAAAACGAAATAATAGCTCGTGCAGACGATGCGATGCGACGAGGTGAGTCCGGGTACAAGAAGTTTCACGCGGACGAAGTCGAAGGCAGAAGCTAGTTGGATATAAAATAAGAGGCTTCTATATCATCATGGTTAGTCAGGCCATATGTGACGTAACAAGGCTTTAGGCAACAAACTGCTTGACGTTGCTTGTAAACTTCGCATTCTGAGAGGTATCAATCAATAGTTTATTTTTTGCTCGCAGAACATAACCATTCATTCAACAAGAATACATTTGAATATGACTGACCACGCCCGGCATTTCTATAATAATTATAACTTTGGACTGTTATATAATGAATTCATGATTCGTGCTTGTTCAGTCTTAGATTAGTTTTCTTTTTAGGCCTACCTGTCTGGTTATTACCTAATCTTTTTTATGCTATTTAGAGCAGCTTCTTTCTCTTACATTGTCTTTCATTTTGTGACTTTTAGCGATAAGACCGCCCATTGTGTCTTCCTATGTAATATTTCTACATTTATATCTGTAATTTTTATGATGTACAGACGCCAGCACATCAAGCTACACGCAACTGTCAAATTTTCCCAATCAATATTGAACCTTATGCTTTAGCGATAAACTTGAAAATCTATTAAAGAAATTTGACAGATTGTAGTAGCTTGATGTGCTGGCGTCTGTACATAATAAGCAGTATTCTATCTATCAGTCAATCCATCTATCTACTTGACATTCAACTTCAGCAGTCGAAATTGAACTGCTTATTGCGTTTTCGAACCTGGCCAGACCCGCCAAATCGACATTTTTTTATTAAACCAATAAAGTTAATCAATAAAGGAAATTCCTAAAATGCATCGTCGTTGTCATCGTGCGCGGAAGCCTTCACTTTCGAAGTTTCAACGGCAGTATTACGAAATTCATGATGGATGATAAGGTGCGCCCGCGCAGATAACATCGCGCACCTACATGATTTATTGGCCGTTCAATTATCGGCCATTATTATATTATTAATTTACTTACATTTTTGACACTGTTATCTAGATTATGCACATATTTCTTTAGAAAGTATATAGGTAGTTTTATGTGAATAGGTTAGTGGTCAATCAACAAAAGAATTGATTGATATACATGTTTGGCTGGTAACTTTCGCTGCAAGTGCAGGAATTGTTTGTTTGCGTTTTTAACTAAATATAAAAAAGAAGCGCTAGATTGTCATCTAGCAGAACCATATGGAGAGAAATCGTGAGGTGGGCAACGATTACACCTGCGATTCGACATAGTTAATCGTGACCACGACTGCTGTCAAAAGCGAAGCGAGGAAGAAAGAAGATAAGTCGTCATAGTAATGAGAAGGGACGATCCCATGACATCTTTATGAAAATTGGATCAGGAGGGCACTGCGCAAAAACTGAGGAAAAAAAGAAGGAGAGAAAACAACTTTTTTTAAATAAACACGTGCATATAAAAACGACAAGTTAAACAAGGAAAATTTACTTATGGAACCGAATAACATCCAATATTATACTGCTTTCTTTCAACTATAAATACTGGGTGTCCGAAAAGTCATGGATTACCTTTTACCTGCTGATGGGCCACATTGGGATCTACCAATAAAAAAAAATACCTACCAACAATTTTTTTTTTTTTTCACCAGGGCCGATCATAAGGTAACATTTTTTTTTTGTGAAAGTTTTAAGTTTGAACCTAAATTTTAGATATGTATTTAAAAGATGGTATCTGTAACTTTCTTGTATTCAATCGATAGTAGGATGATTCAAGATGAAAATAAAAAAAACTGTACTCGAAAAAGTTTTCATTCGTAGAAATGGCATGGAAAAAACTGATCAAAGGTAGAGATTTTCCGAAATTTCATTAATCATCAAAAAACTCGGAAACCATAAGAATTTTACTCATCATCTGCCTAGCCATTTCCCAACTATGTTGGGGTCGGCTTCCAGTCTAACCGGATGCAGCTGAATACCAGTATTTAAACCATAACACTTTTACTATGGTCATTTTTTTTATTGGTAGATCCTAATGTGGCCCATCAGCAGGTAAAAGGTAATCCATGACTTTTCGGACACCCAGTATATATGTTAGAGGTTAAAAAAATATGAAACAGAACAAAACTTTACAACGTTCAGTGTTATCTACATCGATAAAGTGATTAGTAATTAAATTACAGAAGATAAAACACTTCTCACGCAAGTACAGTAGAGAGAAATGGATTAATTAGTTATAAGAGAGCGATGGGTGGAGCTGTCTATCCAAATGCAATATAAGAATGTACATAACGTAACACACAATATAAACTGCTGACACACTCCCAAAGATTAAGTAATTTGTTTCTGTAAAAAAAGAAAAAGTATTTATTAAGGCTCGCACAGGAAGATAGCCTTACTTCCACTTCATCGTCATCTGAACCTAGAATGGCCCACTGCTAATTACTACGCCAGCAGAAACCCAAGATGGTTTTAACCATAGATTATTTTGCATTTGAGACAATGGAGCGGGCTATTCATGTAATTTCCCTACGTGGTCGAATCAGAAATAAAGAGATCCGTAGGAGAACCAAGTTAACTAAGGAAGAATTGCTAAACTTATGTGGCAGTGAGCATGCTGGCAGAACAGATACCTGATGGGGCCGAAAGGTTCTAGAGCGCGTACCGGAAGACATACCATTCAAAGGCCTCCCATAAGATGCACCGATGACCTGGTGAAGGCCGTAGGAATCCGCTGAATGCGAAAAGCACAAAACCGGTCGAAGTAGCATTGCTTGGGGGAGGCGTAAGTCCAGCAGTGAACATCTTTCTCCTGAAATGATGATGACCTTGCAATTATACCAGTTTTCACGGTTCTGTGCTTCCCTCAAAACAGCATGGATGCATTTGTTGCCTCACCCAGCACACGTATCTATAATGTTGTGATGGAATAAATCATATCACTGTAACTCGCTGGTATATAGCCGAAACAAAACCCACTTAGTTAATGATTGCGATAATAAGCTAATAATGGCATTTTGTAGATGTTTACACCTAAAAACATTACTACAACGATTACGAAACTTGCAGTCTTGCACAAACTTTCTATTAACTTAGTTTGCAATAGAAAAATATGAGAATTTCACAGAAATCGTAGTGATAAAAGGATTATACTGTGT
Organism: Eremobia ochroleuca; assembly: GCA_949629135.1. Taxonomy (NCBI): domain Eukaryota; kingdom Metazoa; phylum Arthropoda; class Insecta; order Lepidoptera; family Noctuidae; genus Eremobia; species Eremobia ochroleuca. The sequence continues at coordinate 2,694,531 of OX451396.1, read as the reverse complement.
GATGTTTTATGTAGACGACCTCGTGATATTATCTAAAAACCACCATGTTCCACTTGTCATTATTCTCATGCTTCATCCAATGTGTTTGGGGTCGGCGCAACAAGTCTTGTATACTGGCCATCCATCGTTTCTCTGTATTATATTATAGAAATGTAAACCTTTTCAGAATTTAAAGTGTTCCTTGGTTCCTCCTAACTTATAGAGCAGCAAGTTGGGTTAATTTTTAAAGCTCTGAATATTTTCTCACGCTTTTGAATAAAATCTGCTGTAATTATGCACTTGGGCAAGTGCAAAATGCAACATTGCTGAAGCTATCTAGTTATATAGTTGACATCCGTTTCATTATCTCTAATCATTTTCGTTGGTATTCGTCATATCTCGCTGTAATTAGTTATATAATTACATATTATTATATTTACGTCAGTTATGGCGGATCCAATAGCAACGTCATAGTTACAATCGACCCAGAAAATTACAAGTTTGGCAATCTCTATGTGATTCATATTTTTCGAGCACAAATCGACAGAAAGTTTGCTTACATCTTCACTGAGAATCGAAACCTGTCACGATTGACTTAAGGTTTCTTTTTCTGTGTTTACTCGTTGTCCATTCATGTGTAACGGAGAAATGAATGAATCATTTTTGTTAGTGAATATTTTGTAAACTCAGCAACTAGGTTCGTTGTTTCCGTGACAAGGTCGTCCTCAAGTCCTCAAGACATCAGCTGGGTAGTGTTCGAATTACTTTTAAATCTTTGTCATCACTACATAGTGCGAATACTGATATTGTTTGGCAAGCTAAGGACTTTTTAGGTACGATGACTTCAGTTTATCGTCGCGTCAGCTTGAGGAAGCTCTGGTGCAAATATTGGCGTTTTGATTTTTGACACAGCCTTATCCCTGTGGTATCTAACGATTTCATTATTAACTAATTCACAATAATTTGCTGATCTGGGGATTTCCAACCATAGCGATGCTTTTGGTATTCTCATTTAACCTTCAAGCAGTCGCGCGGCGTCGAATCGACCGCGATTCGATCGATCCTCGATACATTTATGATGCCAAATTGCTTAAAAATCCAAAGAAAATTAGATTATTATTTTGATTTTATAATTTTGTTTATGTCCTAACATAATGATAATGTGATAAATACAAAAAATATTAAATAATTAGTGTTTTAAATCCCTGAAATATCCTACAGGTCTTTTAGGTTACGCGCGACCGCTGCCGTTACAAATGACCGCGCGCCCGCTTGAAGGTTAAAATATATTTGGTCAGCACAGAGACCTTTTACCTATAAGGCGAGGCGCTCTGCAGATGATAGAAAATTAGACCGGGGCGATGGAAAGTATGGTATAAATCTCCGCCAACAAAATAACCAGGCCGTCTCTGGAGCGCCTGAACTTACTTTTAATTCTAGAGAAGCATTTTTATAAATTAATATTGTAATTCGTTCACCATATTTAACCACAAAAGCTAAAGCACATTCTCCACCGATCGAAGTTAAAGACCATTGACGTCATTCATGAATAAATTATGTGTAAGCTCAACAACACAGGCGCAGGGTGGAATCGACGGACACAAACCGCGAACACTGAACTGTCGGCCATGTGCGGCGCAGGAATACAACTGAGTGTTATTGTTGCTACTAATTAAGTGTGGTTCGATGCTCTGCAAGAATTGCAGGGGAATTCCATGTTGGCATCATATGTTTCCAGCAGAACCAAATCAATATTTTAAGTTAAGCTTCTTTGGTTATATGCGAAATACGCTTTCTTTGATTTAGACTTTTGAAGTTTTGTTTTATGTGTGGATTACATTCCGATACACATAGAGAACAAGTGTTTCCCAGGCTTATCATCATCGTTCTGTCCTTACCTACTCCAGTTTATTTGAATTTGGAGCAGTTTTTCAACTCTATGCTTTATTTCTTCCTTCGTACCCGTACTATCTGCCCCTCAATGACGGTATTTTCTTTGTCTGCACTTTTCTTTAGTCTTTTTCTTTCACTTTTCTTGTCACATGCACAATGCACATGCTTTTCATTCATCCAAATCACATGCCCCATTGCCCATACTGCAAGTTTTGAACTAAATATCTTAATAGAATTACAAATACACGAATCACGTCTATATTGGACAGGTCCGCTCAATCTGTGTGGTCCTTTATTCAAAAGACCATTTTAGACACCAATCTACATGGTCTTCACATGATCTGACCAAGATTATGTCTGGACTTTAAAAGAGACTGTGACCTCTGAGTTTGTTTCGGCCTTTCTTCTCAAGAGTAGTCAAATAAGAAACGCCGACCTCATCTAGTTTAAAAAAAAATGTGATTGACATGTAAAAGGGTTTGTACAAACCTACTTACAGAAAATAAATCATTTAGGTATCATTTATTTTGTTTCAATTGTATTTCAATCTGTTGTTTCTTTGAGTTGTAGGCATGTAATCAGACATTGGTAATTCAATTGGGTCAATCATTTTATACAATTATATGTTATGGTCCATATCAGAACGGAACGTCCCCGCAGTATAAAGAGCAAAATAACCACCAAGTTACCACACAATCCTTCGCATGCGATAGTTTGTGTAAATAAATAGTATAATTGCAATAATTTGCAAAGTGCCGCGGTTTACGCAAGGCGTAACGAACGGTTTTTACATAGTGATGGTAACTTCGCGCCAAAATCGGTCAAGTACGTAAATTTACACATCGTGAGTTCTATGTTTTATGACTTGTTGAGTCGCTTTTTGGTTCATCATCATCATAGACAATTTTATGGTTTTTAGCTAGCACGATTTGGGAACTTAGGTTATCTGATTTGAAAATCTTATTCGTCATCATCATAATTTTTCTGCCGTTTTCACACATTTGCAACACATTTTCCTCTTCCACTCTCCCCTGTCAACCGTCCGTCCCGCTATTACTTATTCAAATATTTATTTACATATTTAATCATACTGTACAAGAACAGATTGCATGTTGAATCACTCCCTTCTCTTTCATATTGCCACCATCATTCACATTTCATACTTACACAATAGATCCATCTTTTCTTTGGCCTTCCTCTTCCTCTACCTCTCCTTCCATCAATATTTATATCCACATGCGTTTCCTCCCTCCTCATCACATAGCAAGCCAAACGATTTCCTTTCAACTTTTCTGTCACTAGCGCCACTTTCAAACTTCCCCTTACATACTCATTTAAAAATGTTATTGTGTCCACTCATAAAGGTACAGTTACACCTCCTCGTTGAAAAACTAAAGATACTCATTCTGGTAAACGATAGATCGTCTTTGGCAAAATCATGATGTATACGCACAATACATCTTACTTGCATCACAACCTTTGCTCAACATATTACAAATGCAGTTCTTTACAAAAAACAACGTTCTCTTCAACATTACGACAGTAGCGAAGCAATAATCAGAATAGGTGTGTTAATTACTTGTCATTTCACGCAAGCCATAACACTCAATTAAGAGCAACGAGCGATTGTTGGCAAACTGTCACTACTTATGTACTAGTGCAATATACACAGGAGATAATACTATCGAGGTAACTAGGTATTAGGTAAGTTCTGGTAATGTAATAGACTGCGAGACTGCAGAAGATTTAAGGCTCTCCCTCAAAGGCACATTATTATCGGTCGATAATATCGGATGCGTTATTGCGAGAATGCGTACAGATTCCTTGCCACACAGCTCCGTTTTTATCATCCGATACGTGATCCGATAGTTCTAGTGTGTGTGTGTGTGTAACCTACACTACAGGTACGTTATTAACGCAGGTGAGTGTATGATCGTATGCGTCCTACTACAAAATGTTTTAAAAACTCATATCGGAATCGCAGGACGTTCGCAAGACGGAGGAACGCAAGCGTCCAACTTCTATTGCGTCGTTATTATAACAGCAGTGTGTAACTTCGTAGCCGTCCTAATACAAAATGTACCGAAAACAGATATCGCAATAACGGATCCGATATTATCGACCGATAATAACGCGCCTGTGAGGGAGAGCCTTAAACTTTTATGACAATACCGTAAAGACGGGAGACATAATTGAATCTAATAATGTACAGACGCCAGTTAAATTCGCCAAGCTACCCGAAACTGTCAAATTTTCCCAATCAACTTTGAACCTTATGCTTTAGCGATAAAGTTGAAAATATATTAAAGAAATTTGACAGATTGTAGTAGCTTGATGTGCTGGCGTCTGTACCTAACAGAAGGAAATCTGGCTAATGACTACATATAAATTCTGCTACATTGATGGTAGATAATACATGGATGTCCATATCGAGGTGATCAGTGAAACTGCCTTGATTTTAAGGTGATATCGATAACTCGGTAACTTAAAGCTTTTTCCGTACGGAGTTACAGACCTAGTGCTTAACCTGTTAACCGGGGAATTCCGTACACGCTACTGTTTAAGTTTGACGTACGTCCCGCCCGGTTAACAGGTTAATCACAGAACTTAACTGGACATTATTGTTTCGATAATTGAAGATCAAACGAACTTACCAAGTGAAGTTCGATCCCAATAATTATGCGAGCAGCTTCATTCGACGCGATTTACGTTTAACATGGTGTAGTAGCGCCATCTACCGTAGGCCTTGCACGATGGTTTAAAGTCTATGATTTTTTTTTTTGACATTTCTCCCTACCACTGCACTGGCTGTCGCCGTCGCGGACCGTTCCGACATTAAGACTCATTTTGTTTAAAGTTTAAAAATATTTATTTTAGAATCCTTAGAACACTGGGATGGGGTTAATTATTGAATTGATAATTAACATAAAAGTAGGGTGGGAGTTGGTAAATCGCGTCGAATGAAGCTGCTCGCATAATTGGGATCGAACTTCACTTGGTAAGTTCGTTTGATCTTCAATTATGCTTCGCAGCTTCATTCTTTGCGATTTACGTTTAACATGGTGTAGGATGTTTATAGCAACGGTTTTAAAATAAATACAAAAATAATGTTTAATACTTAGGTACTTGTAGGTTTGAACATTACTTTTACTCCGGATTTATTATAAATACCTAGGGAATTCGTATTAAGTAAAATAAAGAGGTAAGTAGTAACATTCAATAATACATAATTCAAAATCAATTCTTGTTTTATTTAACCAAGTTGTACATTTGTATAATAATTGCGCACCTGTATATAATTAGCTTACAAGTACAGTAATTACACTATATTTGAGAAGAATTAAGCAATGATTCAGCAAACTGATTATGGTTTACAATTATTTCTTTATTGTAGAAGCGAGCAAAAGCTGATGACGAATCAGTCCATCCAGCAGTCTTTTTAATCACATCTATGCTTACTCCTAATTTATTTGCCTTTGATGTGGCTGCATGTCGTGTACTATGCGCGGTAAATATTGAAGTGTCTATGCCACTTTCTAGTAGCGAATCTTTTAACCAATGACTAATAGTTTGAGACGTAATGTTTGAATGTGGTTTTTTGAAACTTAGAAATAAACTATTATTGTTGTTATTTCGTAATACTTTAGTTTTATTCAGATATGCTTGTAAACATCTAGCTGGGCAGATTTCTGGACGTGTATTGTAAAATGGAAGTCTCAAGATTGGTTGAAATGAATTTAATTTACTTGTCTTTATTGTATCGGGAATTTTAATAATGATTTCATTTTGATTTTTAATTATATTGTTAATTTTTATTAGAGATAAGGTTTGTACACGATGTGCGGTCACAAGAGCAATTAATGTTACAGTTTTCTTGGAAAGAGTTTTCAAATCAAGGTTTTCATTAGGCCATTTTTGGGCTAAGAAGTTTAAGACAATGTCAGGATCCCAAGTAATATTGTACTTCGGGTTTGTTGGCCTTAATTTGAAAACTCCCTTCATGAAACGTTTAAGTCTTTCATCATCTAAATTATGACCTAATATTAAAAATAAAGCGGATTTGTATGAGTTGACTGTCCCATACTTTGCACCTTTGTCAAATACCTCTGTTAAAAAATGAATAACTATAGGTATTGAAGCACAAGTGTGATCATAGTTATGTTCTTGACAGTAAATAATCCAGGCTTTTATGCAGCCGTCGTATTGTTTGTAAGTATTACTTGACAATGATGCTAACATTATTTCCACTTGGTGACAGAAATTTGTTTAATAGAGTCTGCCGGATAATCTCGCGGCAGCTAGAGTTAATGTTTGATGCAGACTGTGGGTTGATCTGTAAGGAGATTTTAGTAAATTACAATCAGGTGGAAAGTAAATAATCTCAGATTGACATATTTTATTAAATAACGGAAACCAAGCTTGTGTTGGCCAGTATGGGATAACAACTATACCCTCAGCTTTATCGGATATAATTTTTTGGATCGTTTTTAGTATCATTGAAAATGGTGGAAAGGCGTTATTTCCTAATTCCCATTCAGTTTCCTGAAACTTTTTCCGAGACAACATATCAGCTTCTTGATTATCTTTAGTGTTAATGTAAGATGCGAAAATCAAAATACGTCGCCTTTCACACCATTTCCAAATATTACGAGTCTCATCGTTTAGATGCGGGTATTGTACACTGCCCATCCTGTTAATACATGAAATGGCTGTAAAATTATCGATTCTTAATAACAACTCACAATCAGAACAATCACTGGCAAACACTTTAAGCCCGAAAAAGGCGGCTTTCAGCTCTAACTGGTTAATGTGTAATTTCATTTCATTTTCTTTCCAATGACCGTATGATTCATCACCATCACAATAAGCCCCCCACCCGGTGGATGAGGCATCGCTGAAAATTTCTTTTATATATTTATTGGCTTTAATATTAGAGTAACCAAAAGCCACATTATTTAACCACCACATAAGGTCTTCTTTAATAAAGTTAGGCAATAAAATTGTTTGATTGTAACTATCCTTTTTTAACAAAGCATTAAATTTGCATTGTTCAAATAATTTTGTACGCATCCAAGAATATTGTATCGCAGGACAGGCAGATACCAAAAGACCAATTGTTCTAGCAAAATCGCGTAATTTACATTTACGAATCTCTAAATAAAGATGAACATTACTTTTAATTTATCTTTCTTATCCGAGGGCAATTCCATAATCATTTTTTGGGAGTCGTAAACAAAACCTAAGAACTTGCATTTAGTACTTGGTATTAAACAACTTTTATCTTTGTTTATAATAAATCCTAATTTTTCTAAAAATGCACAAGTATGTTTCACATTAATATAACAGTCTTTAAAGTCTTTTCCTATACAAAATATATCGTCTAAATAAATAATTGAAATCATATTTCTAGACCGTAAATACTCCATTACAGGTTTCATAATTTTTGTGAAAACATATGGAGCGGTGCATAGACCAAAAGGTAAGCAATTAAATTCAAAAAGAGTTCCATTATAATTAAAACGCAAGTATTTTCTGTGACATTTAGCAACATTAATAAAAAAATATGCATCCTTTAGGTCAACCGAAGCCATGTAACATTTTCTAGTTATTAATTTAATGGCTGTCCTGTAATCCTCCATTTTAAAATGATTAGTTTTTATGAATTTATTTAAAAGTTTTAAATTTAGGATAAAGCGTTTATCACCGTTTGGCTTAGGTACAAGAAAGACATTTGATATGAATTCGCCCTCCTCATGGGAACATTGTGAAATTGCATTGGCATCAATCAACTTTCTAATTGTTTCAACATAATCGTAATGCTCCTGTTCTGATTTAGGCATAGAACATGGACTGTCAAATCGGATTGGAGTGGACGTAAATGGGATTTTGTATCCCTTTTTCCATGACAGTAAGGTTGGGTCATCTGTAATTTGAGACCACTGTAAATAGAAATATTGCAAACGCCCAGCGTATTGCATTACCTGAGTGTTTATCTGCGATAATTCCTCCTGGTCGGTGAAGACTTCTTTGGCGGAGGCGGCGGCTGACGCGAATTGAAGCCGCGTGTCTGACGTGCCGGCTGTCGTCCTCTCGGTGATTCGCTCGTTTTGTTCGGTGGTTTCCTTGGTATTGGGCCCCTGAAGTTTAAATTCCGGTTCCTTGGCATGCCCCTGAAGTTCGAACCACCTCTGCTAGTAGACGCTACAGGATTGGTCTTTTGCAGAGATTCTCCTGTTTTTTGGACAAACTTAGCGGCTTTTAGTTTCTCAGCTAAATCTTCTCCAAATAGGTACTTATCACGATTCGTGTTAGCAAGAGCATCGCGTAAACTAGTATTAATAGAACTCATAATTATACTACGTCTGGTTCTACCTTCAATACAGTGGCTGTCACATAGAATGCGGCAAGCATCACTAAGAGGCTGCAGAAGTGTTTGTTTGCAAGTCTCATTTCGTAAAATCATTTCAGTGAGCTGAGATAATGCGGCTAATGCGACGCCAATTTGATTTTGCTTTTGTAGCAAAGTGGCGTCTCTCCTGGCTAGAATATCTGGGGTAGCTGCTTTAGCTTCAGGATTTAATAACGGGGCTACAAGAAGGTTACAGTTAGCCGGAATAAGATATTTTTTGAGAAGCGGATCTTTTACTTCTCTAGGTAAGCCTTTAATCAAGATATCTTGCCAACGGGATGCAATATCTTTATGAATATTTTTACCCAGCGCAATGTCTGGCTGTGGTGGTTCTCCTAATATCTGAAGTATATCTTCTTCCAGCTGGGTATCCTCCTCTTGAACGTTTGAGGAGCTTGGATCGGGAGCAGAGGACGATCCCGGCTCTGGAATGAAAGCTTCTGCATTGGTATGTTCCAAACTAGTAGAATCATACCGTGATGTTTGTGGAATAGGAGAAATCAGACCAGGCATATCTAAAGATTCAATCCTTTGGTTGAGTGGCGAAGCTCCAAGATCTGACGATCTTGGTGACATCACAGGCAAAACTTGCTCTTCTATTTCAGAATCTGCGTGACAAATAGAAAAATTCAATAATTTTAAAACTTGACACACATAACCGTCAACGACGGTAATTGATTCAAGCATTAACCGCCAACGACGGTAATTATACTTTGAAAAATTAAACCGCCAACGACGGTAGTTATACTTTGAAAAATGTAACCGCCAACGACGGTAGATAAACATTGAAAAAATTTTACCGCCAACGGCAGTAATATTATACTTTGAAAAATTTGACCGCCAACGACGGCAATTGATTCAAGCATTAACCGCCAACGACGATAATTATTAATGCAAATATGATTCGTTTACTCGCCAAATACGATTTAAAATCAGTAGCAATAGTAACACGTCAACGACGATTATAATAACATTGTTTTAACTTACTGCTCTCATCAGATGAAATAACGCGTCTTCGGCGCTTTAATTTCTGTTTCAATTTTTTAATCTTCTTTGTGATCCTAGACTCCTCCTCTTCTCGAAGTTTCCTTTTGTTTCCCATATTATTATAACAAATACAATATTATTTTCACTACCTATCAAAAATATCTAAAATATAACGCAGTGGCAACAAAATACGTGCGAAGGCTACAGCACGATAACACAGAATGAGTCTTAATGTCGGAACGGTCCGCGACGGCGACAGCCAGTGCAGTGGTAGGGAGAAATGTCAAAAAAAAAATCATAGACTTTAAACCATCGTGCAAGGCCTACGGTAGATGGCGCTACTACACCATGTTAAACGTAAATCGCAAAGAATGAAGCTGCGAAGCATAATAGACACCCAAATGTCTTTCATGGTTTAATCCCACGTCAATAAAATCTATAACCGTGAGAAGAGCAATAAAATAACAATTTTCAACGAGGATCTTTATGGTCCTCCAAAACAATCGCTGCTAACTTTCTATCATCTTCCATTGAAATACGTTTAACCTCTCGTATGTCGGAGCGTAGATCTACGCGCCAAATTTTGTATCCGTAAACTGTCGGAACGTATATCTACGACCAATTTCTGTCAACCAAAAATTGTTTTTATTTCATACTATAAATCGTTCAAATTGCTTTTTGTCAGTTTCACGTTAATATCTAGTTACTGACTAAAGCCTTGGTTATTACTTTCTTCCATCCATGTTGCAGTCTCAGTAATTTTATTAATCTCTTCGTTACTATAAAACAGTCGTGTATAGATATGGGAAACCAACGTCTCCCACACTTTACTATTGTTGCGTTATCTAAGTACCTTATGTAATGTCACAATAAGCATTCTCGCCTTTGTGACATACTATGCAGGCTTTGTTGTGCTGATAATATACGTTGTTTTGAGGTTAGGTTACATCTCAATTATTGAAATAAGTTGTTAATTAGTAAAAAACTGCGGGGTAATTGCGTATCACACTAACAGTAGCAATGGCTTTGATTTTAGGAGTTCAAGAACATTCATTCTGTTGAGCAGACTCTTTTTGAACATACTATGATGCAATGGATTAGCAATATTCTTCAAAATCCTTCAGGTTGTGATTGATCGTGTGTTACGTGATTAGGGTGCTGATTCAGGTAGTTTTAAGAGTTGTAAGGTAGCACCGCGGCCTTTTCCGTCTGATCACTTAAAATTTTTTTCGCTTAAATCCAGCAGCGGCGCCAAACCACGGCCCCTTAAAGTTTTCGCCTATTAGAAAAGCGATAACGCAAATAGTTGCAACCTGCACTGCACAGCTTAGTGACGCATAACGTGTACTCCTTTTGTGAATTTTCGGAAGAATTATTTGACCTTGGCGCGGGGCTAGAGAGCGCTTCTATTTCTTGAGTGCAAGCAAAAATGAATTTAGTGGTGGTCAGGCGGGAGTGTTCGCGATAGTACATTTCGAAAAACGGATTCCCAATCACTTAAATGATGAATCAAAGAGGGAAATGAAATACAACATGAAGTTGAATAATTTCATTACTCAGTGCATCCTTTACCTAATTAAAATAATTTACTATTGATTTTTGTGGTTATTGGAAATCAAAGGGAATATCCAAACCTTTTATGGATTAGTGTTTCCCAATATACAACATTATTTTTAGTATATGGGAAACCCGAAACACATGTCTAGTATTTTTATGTAAAGAATCTATGTACAAAATTTCAAAACTGTATCGTGAAAAATCACGACGATATAAGCTTCTTATGTTACCAGATTGTCCGTACAAAACGTTGGTTACCACATAACACGCGCCGCTGGCCGACCGGCTGTGACCTGTGTTGTGCGCATATTATTGCGGATATGTACTTAGTGTCGCTCGGTGTCCAACTTGTTACCATTTTAAAATATTTTTGTGACAAAATATAACATGGTGTAAAAATTATTGTAATCGATTCAGTTAGTTATTCTGAACAAACTATATTCAGGTTTGCAGTATACTAAAAATAATGTTGTATATTAAGATATCGTTTTATAGACGTCAGAGTACCATTGACAAATTCAAATTTCAACGGAGGTTTTCCTCGAGTTTGACGTGAATCATTTACTTTCGACACGTGAATCCAATTCAAAAACTAGGTTACACAAATGCACTAAAACTGAACACTATGACAGTGTGTATGTGTGTGTGGATTTTTTAGGTTTAGGAATTAAGGAGTTATGAAACTCCTTACTTCCTAAACCTAAAAATCGAAGATCAATCAGCACAAAGACGTGACAGTCCCTACGGAAGCGTCAACAACTAATAAAACAATTATATACTCATAGTTGTTATGTGCTGCAGTTACAATACAATGTTCTGGTAACAATGGAGGAGCTTCATTCACTTCCTCACAGAGTAAAACATGGATTCCACGTAAATTACGCGTGTCGTTCGCTAAAACGAGCGCAGTTTTTATGATTAGACGAGTCTTGTAATGGTTTTTCTTCCGTAGATGTATTGACTTCCTTTATCTCTTGTCATTGATTTGTATCGTGTTTAGTTGATGTTTATAGTCCTCTGTTATTTACACTGTATTCTCTCCTTTGATAACCATACAGCGGTTAGGTTAGTAGCACTCTGTTATTATCACTTTACCTTCTGATGCTATTAGTTACAGCCTAAATTATAACACATTAATTTTCATTGTTACAGAATCTGGAGTCAGTGCACAAATAATCTGATCAGGTAAGCTAAAAGGCAGTTTACTACCTCCCATTTAACTCTTTAGCGTCCCTCATTTTATTTATTTTCTTATTTCATGTATTTATTTATTTCCCTAATAAAATTTTCGTAGATCTCTGTATTAACTGTCATGATCAAAGTTTAATCACGATCACTTTATAAACTTTAGGATTAGTTAGGAATAAATATAATAATGAATTTCTACATATTTCTCTTAGTAGAGGTTACAACTTACGCGGGAAAGCAAGACTTACGACTATGGCATTGTTTTCTCTTATCCCAGATTATCATGTAAATAAAATACACGAGGTTTCTATTTAATTTGACACGTTATGAATATATTTTACTCAGCCATAAGTATCCTATGGACTAACATTTATGACGATGTACTTCATACAAATGTGATTCAAACAATTCTTCCACTTCTTCTGCAGTCTTGTGGTGATTTTACCTTTTATGGTCACCAACTCGATTTTAAAGGTCCTCATTTTCAAAATTATAATTTCTGAGATAGATGTAGCAATCTTCATAGAGGCACATATTTGAAATTAAATGATGCTTATTTCTGTATGTAGATATTTTAAATTACTTTACAGTCAATGTAGGTACTGCTGACCGATCTCTGAGAAGAAATACGGAAACAAACTCAGAGGTCATGGTCTCTATTAAAGTCCAACTCATTTAAAAATTCATTAATAAAACCATATAAACAGGGGCTTCAACCCATTGTTAAAAATAACAAAAAGACGCCTGAAACTCACTATCATGCGAGTATAAATTACATATTCATTCATTACCATTTTGGTCATCAGTTTTATCCTAAGCCAGATTAAATGGCTAAACACAGACGAAACTGGTGCGACCGGTTCTGTTTGGTTGGTGATAAATTCACTACCAAATTCGGCAGGTGACCATTTAGTTAAAAAAGGACCGTTGATAATATGAAATAACATCATTAATTGGTCGGCCAATGCCAATATATGTAGTCCCAATATTTGATCTTTTTGGATGTGTTATGTTTGTTTTCGTGCATGGAAGGATTTTCTTATTTGAAATTTTAGAATGAATATGTAAAAGTTGTCAATGGTTTTTAATATCATAATGCCCCGATTGCGTTGTGACTTTGTGACTATTAATTACGATGATCCTATTTGTTATTTCAAATTCATTAAAAAGGTTTTCGGGCTCGAGAAAGCACAAGAGCTTTTGTCTTACGCTTCCCTTTCGAATCATGATTACATAAACTTGTCACCACAATAATTTCTTTCCGCAAAGTTGAATAAATGTCAAAAATAATTTGATGATACTTAAATGTTGAAAAACTCGTATGCAATTGATGGGTTCATAAAATTTGCTTGAAGCCCAAGTTGAAGCACGAAAAACCTGCTTTACAAGAAGTAATTTAAAAAAATTCGTAGTAAAAAATAATTTTCTCATTTTAATGATCCATCGAACGTCGTCATTACACACCAATAATATTTATAATTAATTTATTAAGGGTTCACCCAGCTTATATAAAACTGTTCTTTACGTAATTTTATATCATCTTTTATTGATGCATCATTTTATTGATGTTTTTCGTTGATTTTCTCGTGTAGTGAAAGTTTTGCTCATAAAACATTGAGATTAGCTTTCTGTTCTGTAATTATCTAACTACGTCATTTGCCAAACGACAAAGGCGTTATTAATTGAACAATTAATTACGACTAAAGCACATCTAATGATGTTACATTGACATTTACTCAAACGCTTTTCCTTTTTTCTTGCACTAGTTTATAAGCGTTTACAGTTAGAATTAAATTTAACCTCGCATGTAATTAATGTAATGTGTTTGCGTCTTCTTCCTTCCCTTGTCAAATGCTTTTCTCTTCAATATTCTCCTATCGGTTTTGTTACTTTTCATACACTCTATTTTCATTCATATGCATTTTCTTTTCATTATTTTTTATCATTATTATAATAATTATTATCATATTTTTCATTTATGGATTCATTTTTTTGTCTCCCGCTTCATCTGTATCATAGGTTCTCAAGGTGGCGATAACGCCCCTTCGTTGGCACTAGACTGTCCCTCTGGGCAGTAAAAGATCCAGAGAAAATTATATATCCTATCTTACGACTATTACACGTTTAAATATAGTTTTGGCAATAGCTGTTTCAGATTCGCGACAGATAGTAAGTAAAAAAAAAAACTCAGTGGGCGGTGGGCAAAATAAGGTTGAAAACCTGTGATCTATAGAGGGTGTTTGGTAGAAAGACCGACACAATCTTTTGTGGGATTAGGGATGTCATTTGCTAACACAAAATTGTTTTATTTGTCATTTTTATTATTGATTTTAAACTGAATTTTTTCGTTGCTTAACACAATTTTACGACTTTGAAAGCACCCAAGTCATTTTCTAGAACCAATTGTACTTAAATGTGCATTGCAGATAACACCAAAAACTATTGCGCTCTATTACAACAACAAACAAAAAAGTTGTGACAATATTACGGAAAAATGTTATTATTTCAATTAACTACTGTGACACTTAATTTTATTACTTATATATATTTTTTTTTTTATAATTTTCAATTCTCAAGAACTTGTTACTAAGCCAACTTAGCTTTAGCATATACTACCTACTTTGAATGTCCCTTTTGTTTCTGACAAAATAGTAGGTACTTTCTCTTCCGCCGTTACATACTATTTCATCAACACGGTTAATTGCCGGTAATGTTTGAGTACTTACTTACATTGTTAACTGCCAAAGGTACTCTTATTGCAATTCCAGCCTCTTTTATTTTACTGTTAAAATAACTGCCTATTAACTTTCTCCGGAATATTGCACACGCGAAAACGATTTAACCAATCCAACTACATATGATTCGATATCACCATTCGATTAATGGTTATGATTTGAATGGATATTACTTTCGTGTTGGCGAAGTTGCACACACCTTCTCCATGTTTATGGTAAAATAGTTGCCCATCAATAGTTTTCTTAAATTAGTTTCGTGAATCTAGTAGTTTCTTACACTACCGGGTATAACTTTGGCAGATCATTGAATTCACTTTCTGTTCAATTTTCAATTTGGTTGGTAGTGGCTTGGTAACGGGATACTGTGAAACATGCCTTTGATATTATTTGTTTAAAAATAGTCTACTTTCCCATATATTATAAGATCGTGTCGGATCAGACCTAACTCGAACCATTCCCATAATGCAAAGCGATAGGTATTCAACAACATAAGAAATATATTCACTTTCAGAAAGGCATTCTTTTAATATCTCTCATTAGCATCTTGTTGCATCGACTTGGTCTCCAGTCTCAATTTTCTAACCTTAGGATTATTTCCGTACAAATTCTAAAATATTAAATTCCACATACATACAGATTTTGAGATATGCGTAACTTTGTATGTGTGTGGACCAGTAGATGAAATAAGTTGATAGAAAAAACGTAATGACGATGATAATGATGATCTAACAAATCTTCAATGTCGAGGTCAGCACCGACGTCAATCAATACAACATTATTTACTGGTTGGAAAATAATAAGTCTACATGACATAGACACCAGCATAGCAGTACAATAATTATACAGAAATTGGTTATAATGACAGTGATAATTGTGTACCTATTTATTTATTTATTCCTTTTTTTCAGACAACTAAGGCCCATAGAAAAAACAATACATACTAATACAAACATACTTATAAAGTAATACATACAAATTATTACAAATTATCATAAATCCTACCTAAATTAATTTGAACACATCACAAATCAATTTAGTTCTGTTTATGTCCCCAATAAGGGAAAAGTATTGAGCCCTCTAGAATAACTCCTACTAGTGCCACATGCCTAGATAACATTTATACAGATATTATACCAAACCACAAAGAAATGATTAATTTAATAGACTCAGATCATTGCGGACAGCTGATCACTATTACAAATCAAAACAAAAAAGTTATTAAAAAAGATATCACTGTTAACCCAAAAACAACTAAACGCTTAGAAACATTTAAAACTAAACTCTTAAGTAAATTACCACTTCTGTTGACTAATGATGACCCTAACAAACAATATAATGATTTTTTTAATATGTATTGCACACAATTTGATAAAACATTCATTCCAAAGACATTATCAGTCAATAGTAACGCTTCCTTCAGTGACTGGGCCACCATTGGTATACATAAAAGTAGAAAAAGACTTTATGAATTATATGATGAACGAATTTGTATAAACACTGCTGAATTTAATTTATATGTTAAAAATTATTCTAAAATATTTAAAACAGTCTGTAGTATGGCCAAGTCACGTTATTTGAGTTCAAAAATTAAAAATAGTAATAACATTATTAAAATGACTTGGAATGTCATTAATAGCTAAACAGGAAGGTCATGCAACCGAAGTAGTGACTACAGCCTTGCTATTGATGACAATGTAATTAGATCAGATTCCCAGGTTGCCGCGGCCTTTGAAAATTTCTTTGCAGAGATTCCTGTGTCAACCACTAAATCTCTAAGCTCCTCACCCACTGCTGCAGAGTCTTTACTTAAGGAAAACGTTCCAGTTTGTGATTCGGAATTTCACTTCGAATTTGTCACTTGTACAGATATAATTAAAACTTTTCACATGTTAAATGTAAAAAAGACTGCAGATCTATGGGGTAATTCTGTGGATGTTGCTAAGACAATTATAAACATTGTAGCACCTACTTTAGCTGTTATATTTAATAATTGTATTCAATGTGGTGAGTTTCCTGATCTTATGAAACACAGTAAAATAATACCGTTGTTTAAATCAGGTAGTACATCAGACCCTACTAATTATAGACCTATTTCCGTACTACCCACCTTTAGTAAAATTTATGAAAAACTTATTTTAAATCAATTGCAAAGATTTTTCAATAACAATAAATTACTGAATAATAAACAGTTCGGTTTTACAAGGGGTCGTTCAACTACCGATGCCGGAGTTGAACTTTTAGGACATATTTATAATGCATGGGAGGACAAATGCGATGCTTTGGGCATCTTTTGTGATTTGTCCAAGGCATTCGATTGTGTTCTTCATGAAACCTTAATCAGGAAACTTCACCACTACGGAATCCGGAACGCCTCTCTGGATCTTCTCACTTCTTACTTAAGTGATAGGATTCAGAGAGTTGATGTTAACGGGAAAAGGTCACCCGGATCTGTAGTAAGAATGGGGGTCCCACAGGGCTCAATACTTGGACCATTTTTATTTATTGTTTATATCAATGACTTGCCTTACCTCATAAAGGATGAACATGATATAGTTTTGTTTGCAGATGACACTTCACTTTTATTTAAACTCAAACGTCAACAGCTGGTTACTGACAGTATAAATAGTGCCCTCGCAAAAGTAGTTAACTGGTTTAATGTTAATAATTTACTTCTTAACGAAAAAAAAACCAAATGTATTAAGTTTACGATACCAAATGTTAGACAAGTAGAAACTAGTGTTCTCATAAAGGGTGAAGAGTTAAAACCCGAAAATACCACAGTATTCTTAGGCATAACTTTGGATGCCAAGCTTCAATGGGGCCCCCATATAGATAAATTGTCAAAAAAGCTTAGCTCTGCAGCATACGCCGTTAGGAAAATTCGTGACTTAACTGATTTAGAGACAGCCCGTTTAGTTTACTTTAGTTATTTTCATAGTGTGATGTCATACGGTATTCTGTTGTGGGGAAATGCCGCCGAAATTCAGATAATTTTTATTTTACAAAAAAGGGCAATTCGTTCCATTTATAAATTAAGTCCCAGACACTCCCTCAGAGACAAATTTAAAGAGATTAATATAATGACTGTGCCTTCTCAGTACATTTATGATAATCTTTTGTATGCACATAAAAATATTAATCTGTTTAAGAAATACAGTGATATCCATAATATAAATACTAGGAACAAACATAAATTTGTTGTTCCTACAACAAGGCTCAAGAAAATAGGTGGCTCGTTTAGATGCCAATGTATACGTTTTTATAATAAACTTCCTAGCCACATTCAAGAACTAAGCATTAATAAATTCAAATCTTTTATAAAGCTAAAACTATGCCACAAAGCCTATTATACTGTAAAAGACTATATTGAGGACAAAAACGCTTGGGATTGAGCTGCTCCAATAGGTCTAGACAGTGAATGTTGTTTATTTTTTATTTTGCTGATTTACACTTTTGTTATTTTTTTTCTTTCTTAATATCTATTTATGACATGACATGAACATTTACTGTTTAAAGTCTTATATTATTTTAATTATTGTGAATGTGAGGACTATGTGGGTCATTGTTTCCGTTTTAATCATGGTCTGGCAGTTTGAGTGGTTTATGCGGTCTACACAAATGTTCTGTCCTTGGTATTGCTCGTCGAATCGTTGAGCTCCTTAAGTTCTGAGTTGAGCTGCACGGTTACTGACGAATGCGTGCACTGACTGCACAGGTCCACTCAATCTGTGTGGTTCTTCCCTCAAAATACCACTTCAGACACCAATCTACATGGTCCTCAAAGATCAAAGATGATGTCCGGATTTTTATATACACATTGACATTGATGAATTTTATATAAACAATGACATGGATATTTACTTTGTATAGTATCTTATTTTTATTATTATTATTGTGAGTGTGAAGACTATGTGGGTCATTTCTTTTTTCTTTTTTCCTTCTTAGTTAGTTTTAATCATGGTCCGGCAGTTTGAGTAATTTATGCGGCCTACCCAAATGTCCTTTCATTGGTATTGTTCGTCGAATCGTAAGGCTCCTCAAGTTCTGAGTTGAGCTACACAATTTTTGACAAATGCGTGCACTGACTGGACAGGTCCGCTCAATCTGTGTGGTTCTTTACTCAAAAGACCATTTCAGACACCAATCTGCATGGTCTTCACATGATCTGACCAAGATTATGTCTGGACTTTAAAAGAGACTGTGACCTCTGAGTTTGTTTCGGCCTTTCTTCTCAGAGTAGTCAGATAGGAAACGCCGACCTCATCTAGTTTAAAAAATATGATTGACATGTAAAAGTGTTTGTACAAACCTACTTACAGAAAATAAATCATTTATCATTTATCATTTATCATTTATGGTTTACCTATCTTTGTTCAAATTATCATTGGAATTTTAAAACTATAGGTTTTCCTTTTAGTATAGTATGAGTAGGTTACTCATAGGACATCTGTCATAGGTAGTACCTACGTGTTATTTCCTGCGGGGTAGTTGCGTAACACACTAACAGTCGTTGCAGTCTCATCTCAGCGACAAAGAAATGTCAAAACTTCTCAAAAATGTAGGAAAATTAATAGTATTTTTAACAGATTGAGTGAGGTCAGACTGTGAACGTTCTTAAAATTACGAGAATTGCCCCTTTGGGTTAGGATATAGCATACTTTTTATCCCGGTAGTACGTTCACGTGGGATAATCAAACTTTTACGCGAGTGAAGCCCCTGACAAAGTTAGTGCTTTATAAACAACATAACTTCACGCCTGTATACCCCGAAGGGTGGGTCAGAGGTGAAACCAAATAGAGCCACACTTGGCTAGTTATGTTGAAGTCCCATGTAACAGGGTGCGAGCCTCTTGACATAAACCGGACACGAATCCAGACTCCGGGCTGCTACTGAGAAATTCCAGATGGTAAAACCCAATATCACTTTGTCCGACCCAGGAATCGAACGCAAGAACTCATGCTCAGCAGTAGCGCGTGACCACCAGACCAACGAGACAGTGTAGAAACAAATCATGATTAATTCATCATAATCCACTTAATATTACATCCAGATAAACAGCTTTTACACACTTTCATATACTTCGTCACTCATAATTATAATCGCGTAATAATCATTTGTCACTTTTCATAATTATATTTTCTACTTTTCTAGCGACCAGAAGATTCATCCAAATATCCCAGTCGCTTTCAATTACATTGCAGTAAAGTGCTTTAACGGTTGCTGTTTTAAGTAATATTGCGTTTAAGATGGAAAATTAAGTTTAAATATGTAGTTCCATTCTAAACAACATTTTCAAATGGCTCCTTATGTGGGTCTGGCTTGTGAATAACTTTACATGTGCCACTGGCTTCGCTAAAAAAGTAATTTTGTGACTTCTAATCTTAGTCCTCGTTCTACAAATTAAGATAAAAATAAATCACAAAAAGTTTCGTCGATATTTTTTTAGGGATTCGTTTCATTCAACTTCTGGTGAAGAGGCTTCACCAGAAGTTGAATGAAACGAATCCCTTAACGCCAAGTCAAATGTAAGAATGGAACCGGTATCGCATTTGGGGAGCGTGCCCTTTGATTTGTGAAATCGCGGACCCATACGTTAAAATGTCAGCTACAACAGGTGCAGGTCCATTGACCCTTCCAGCCACTTTCCCTTGTTCCTGGGTGCAACCTGAACGGCAGACGACATAATACAACCTTTTAGAGTTAATTGGCGGCAGGGCCGGACCGCGACCGGTATGGGCAAGCTCGCTTACATTAGCCGTGCCCATTGCCTCGAGTTTATTAACTTTTCAGCAACGATGGCACGTCCTGGTCTGGATGTTTTCACTTTTCTTCGACCATTAATTAGTATTCAAATAGAAATAGTTATTTATAAGTAAAGGTATATCCGGGAAATTGCGTGTGTTGACTATTAAGAAAATCTCGCGTTTATGTAAATTGGAATTGGCTATAATCTCTTCTATGCCTCAGCTCTAAGCTTCGTTTTGACGGCTTATTGAATCTTGTTAAAACTGTGAAACAAGTTGTTGTTTGATTTCTCCTCTTCGGGAGCTGCAGCACCAGCTGCTACAGTAACGAAGTTCCCATTTACTCTTTCCCTTCCCATTCGCAAGGAATTCGTCCCACAGTTGTCGCGTCAAAGCATCTGATTTATGCAGTTTTTACGTGTTTTTCCTACAGTTTCACAATTCGCGGTATTGCGTGCACGCCGCTTACTATTAGTATTGACGCCCCATTGTGCGCCTGCGCTGGGTAAATGTATCATATTTAATAGTATGTGTGTTATACGTTTTGTATTGTTACGAGTATATTTCTTAAGTCAATCACGTTGCCTAACAAACGCGCAAGGTTTGTTGCCCAACTGACAGTTTAATTCTCATCGGTCTCTACTTTACATTTTTTGCTTCCTATTAATTAATTGTTAGTCTACTGTAATGTCTATTGGTCTAGTCTACTTAATTATGAATGTTACTGACTTGCCTTCTGTATTAGCCGGCGATAAAATTACTTGAAACATTTTGATTCGAATAATTTTCAAATGGTATATTATTGAAAGGGAAATGGAACACATTTCCTACAGCTGTTGACCCGCCTTCATTGTCTTACACATGTGCAATATGCACGGGCGTGCATATTACTCAGTAGAATTACACATTTAAAATATGGTTATAAAAATCCTTCCTAAACTTAATTGTTATCTTTAGCTTGTTCTACAACTTTTAGCCTGTATCCGATATCAAACTGGGTCATCTATGATTTACACTAATATAACAATGGTCTGAGAAACATGCAATTGAATATGAAACAGAATATGTTCTCAGCTGGTCATTTTCAGGGTTTTTGGACAGTTGAAAATTCCAACAGGTGTAATTTATCATCACTGTCTTCCGAGCTAGCTTGCTTCTCTATCACAGTCCATTGCACTTTATATTATAATAGAATTATTAATGAAAATATTTGGTTTGATTACGTGCCTTATTATAAGATAATGCCCTGTGCCCTGTCACCTATGCCTTTGATGATCTTATGACTGCGTTAATGAACTGAGTTCTTTTAGCCGAATTTTGGCCCAAAGATCTTTGAACTTTTTGCCATCGATACGCTAAAAAGAAGAATAAAATAAAGAAACAAGTTCACTTGCCTATTCTTCAAATACTAACCTTCAAAAAACTTGCAATGAAACTGAAAACAGCTGTAATATCCGTTTCAAAGAACATTCTCTTGCATCATTAAAAGAAACAAGAAACCTGCCTCAACATCGGTCGTATCGATTTAAATAAATGTAAATCGAGAGTCGGAAAGCCTACTTGTTGTGCAAGAATCGATTCCTAGTCACAAGGAAGGAAACCCTATAGCGGTAGCTTCCTTGGACGCTTCTCACTATTTAGGATTCCCGTCCGTAATGTGACACCGCTCGATAACACGGCTTTACGTAGGTATTACATGACGGTCTGGACTCTAAAGATATGTCGTGACTCAGGTTTCAAGCTAAGTCTGAACTCTGAACAAACTCTGTCAACCAGATGTTGTTAATTCTGAATTAATTTTGGTGTTAATGTAATTTGTGAGCATATTTTTGCAAATAATCGTCTGGATATTTCTTTAATTTCTGTTTGCAAGCTCGTTTCTATGCATTTCGTTCTATATGCAACGAGTGAGTTTTAAAATTATGCAAAATGTAACATATTTCACAAGCTGTTTGGTAACATTTAGGATTATCTCTGCTTATTGCTCTGTTTTTGTCATGATTATTTCAAATGCAGTCTTTTTAAAAGTAGGTTTACAGATGTAAGCACAAGGCTATGTGCGTTCCACACCTGTTGAAGACTTTCTGTTGTCATAACATTAAATTCAAGGACTCTACATGTGTTATTAAATTCAGTTGCAGTAGCTGCAGGCAAACGAATCCAATTTATATCTTCTAAAAGGTCAGATTCTTTAACAACGTGCAATATGCGCTGACCATCGAATTTCAATATAGTTTCGACTTTAATAGCTTTGTCCAACGAGCATCCACTTATGTCTGACATTGAAGCTACAATTACACGGCCCAGGTCATCACTCATTCCGCCTCTAGTCTATGGCATTCACAAAAAGTGGTCAGTCTCCCATAGATACCGGTTGTCTTTGCTCAGGAATGTGTTAGTGTGAGTGTATTGTGTACGCCACTGATAGCTTTGCTGCTGATTGATTCTATATACGCTGCAGTAATGTTTTTCCTATGGATTGATGCATCATGTTAATACGTTCGTTGGTTAAAAATAATTACTATATTGCTGATATGCTGCAGTTTTATGTTCATTTTCCTGTTTGTGGAATAGTGAATTCCTTATTCAATGTTTGATCACAGCGTTTACACACTGAAGAACTAAACTATCTTTGTTTCCTGAAGATTTTGTAGCCTGTATGATTATTTTACCCTCGTTAGCAGTAGCATCATTTTGTGGAGAACTTATTTATTGTATCGGTTCCCATAAACTATATACAAGAACGAACGATGAAAGAACTAGGTAGGCAAGTATCAGTTAGTAGCTATAGGTAAGCCTATTTATGGATTGGTATTTTGGGAGAGAATAAACTATATTAACAGTTTATAATTAATTAACGGTTTATTAAACTACTTCCGTTTAGGCAGTGATGTTGTTTTAGATTATTTGAATATACATTATGCTGCAATCATCGATCTAGGTATTCTTTGTGAGTATTTTAAAATAAGATGAATTGAATTATTATCAGTATTCGGTATCTCAAAAGGAACAAATAAACCATTCGCAATTAATTGAAAATCAAAGTGACATTTTCAAAGAATTCTGATTCTTCAATCAACTACACGCAACAAACAAAAAAAATCTTTCTGATTGACGTTCACGTTATCCAATAGCTATTTGTCAAAGAAAGAATGAAGTCGTCGAAATAACAAATAATGTAGTTTTTAACGTATGAGGCAAAGGCAAGTGACCCAAATTCTTTCGTAATTGGATGTATAGGAGCGTGCGCGAGCAGGCACGAACCGATAGCTTTATTATTGTCATTATTTCTGCATAGAATAATTATTTCTCTATCTATGCTCATGCTACCAGTTACATTAGTGACGTGACCAAGGTCGCGGCAAAAAGGTTTTCTGGTAATCCTTTTTAGATTGAGCCGGTTATGGCAACGG
The DNA here is from genome assembly GCA_949629135.1 of Eremobia ochroleuca. Classification (NCBI taxonomy): domain Eukaryota; kingdom Metazoa; phylum Arthropoda; class Insecta; order Lepidoptera; family Noctuidae; genus Eremobia; species Eremobia ochroleuca. The sequence continues at coordinate 2,670,626 of OX451396.1, read as the reverse complement.
GAATTGGCTATTGTTTGGTGACCTGTCAATGTCCTTTCATTCACTGACGCTATTGTTCTTTCAAGATTGGTCCCTCTTACATCATAAAATCTTGTTACCTACGTACAAAAATAAACCATAATTATAATATACTGTATTTTTATAGGCGATATAAATCTGATTATCCATATTATATAGGCGTTTAAAAACATTTTCAAAATTGTCCTACGCAAATTATTTAATAATATTCTGACAGACTTATGTGAATGGCACTATAGAGGATTGAAAGTCACTGGACTGGTTTAATAAACATTGCACAGCTGCTCTACATAATATTATGAACCATGTTAATATAAACATATTAGTTGCCACAAAAGTTATGGTCTTTTCCCACAGGCATTGCCGTGTCGCAAGAGTTAATCGTTAAACCTACCCAACTGCAAAGATAATAATACAGCCTAAAAAGTATTTAGTCAGGTAAGCCCACGTTCGTCCGCTTCACCCAATTCCACCAGGTCATGTCGTCACAACACCATCAGACGTCAGTGACAGCCGGTGCGCCCGCAGAGACAGACGTATAGCGTGCGCGCCGACGCCATTTTGGTTCGCTCCGATACCACCCGCAGAGAAAACATTTATAAACTGCTAATAATAACGTCATTCATCATGGAATTACTTGATGACTTGCGTGTTGTGACGTAAATTAATACTATATTGGTGCTTAGTGGTGTTCTGTGGTTAGTGATGTGCCCGTTCGGATTTGCCAAACATTGGATGATGGTAATAAAAACAAATAAAATATTAATTTAAATGTCTAGAGAAAGTAAAATTAAGTTAGAGCTGTGCAAATATCGTTCTGCTATCAATATCCGGCTCTCGACTATTATAAACCATAATAATAGCTTTTTAATTCTTGATTCTGCACGTAATCGTTTTGTGTGCAGCTTTCGATTGATAGGTTCCTATTAATGGGCAGTGTTATGTCATTTATGTAACTTGCAAATATACTAAAAAGAACTAGTTTCTAAATTGTATTGAACCGTTACATCAAATTCATAAAAAAAAAATCTATTCGACGCTTATTTAGGTATTAAATTGCATAATAATAGATTCAATTTTCCACCTCATTGTTCTTTATTATTGAATTAAACGTGATAAATTCACTTCAAAATAAGGTAACAGCTAGAATTACTCGTGCGCAAAGTTAGTTATGATAATTGAAAATATCAACTAGCAGGCAATCATTTCAATCATGATGGTAAAGCGAGAGAAAATGTAAATGATAACATTGTTACAAACGATAGTACTTATAATGCAGTTTTACTGCAGACATCCGACGCTAGTTTAAAGATCTCAAGGCATCTTAATTCGAAGAAGATGAAACCAAATCATTCACTACTTGTAAAGAACTCACGGGTTGGATCTAGTATCGTTTGGCAGGAGTTGCGGGGTAAAAGGTCCCCGATTATAACACTACCACTCTTATTAAAAGGTAATGCATATTTTACGAGAAATTATTTTTTTTCAAAAATCTACTCTGAAATCAGATAAAAAGTAAAAATGAAACGTTAAAATGGGCGATTGACAACCAAATATGTCCTAGTATATTGTCCGTGGTGTAAAATGTACAAAATGGATAAAATGAAACATAAAAAAAACCTAGAAATTCTGCTCAGAAGAAAGTTAGTGTACAAATCCGCCCCAAAGACGACCCACTGACCGAACCCCCACTGATCGTGTGTCCAAATCTACCACGCGTGCCCAGTGCGGGTTGCTGAGATGAGATGAAAAATACGCTAAAAGATGAGATGATATGTTAAACAATTTAATTAAAAAGGCTTTCAAAAACCGGGGGTTTTAATCAAAGACGACCATATAGCCAATGGGTAGTCCAATGGGTGGAGGTGAATTAAAACTTAAAAGTCTGACCAAAAATCAAACTAATTACAATGTAACATGCTCTGCTACTCAATAATTGCCAATTGCGGACACAATAAACGTAATACCACAGATCAAAGGCAATCAAGACAACAACGACACATCGACTGCAGCCATAGACAATTCATACCGGGACATTTAAAATAGACTAAATGAGTTGATTCATAGACAATAATTCTGGGACTCGATTACAACAAATCAGTTACCTAACCATGGAAAGCGATCAAATTCTCTTGTAATGTATTATTCGTTTGCCTATACAACAGTGAAAGTAATGATATCATGGCAGCTAGGTCGGTCGAGTTCAGTTAAATTGCCAGTTAACGTTCATGTAATTTGGACGTTTAAGTTTTATTTGTAACGGAACGTGAGATAACTATCATAACGAGATTACTATTATATGGTTGCCGGTCTTTTTCCACTAGTTAGATATTGTCGAGTTTTTATTTACTTATGGGGTAATTTGTCTATGCAGTTTGTGGTGAATAAATTCATTTGTAATACATTCAAAGAGAGATGCTGAGATTAATTCAAATTAAAGTAAAGCACCTAGAACTACTAGAATAAAGTTCAAAAGTCAAACTGTTACAGCTATTGCAGTAAATTATTGTTGATATAGATTCTGCAATTTTTTGGTTTCAAAACTACATTGTCCACATTCGATTAACAAAATGTTACATGCAACCGATTGCACTTATGAGAACTATGAGAAGGTCACTTGAATACATTGCAGCCGTTGCAAGGTTGGTTGTGGTGCTTCTCCACTGAATCAAAATGCCTGGCCAATGAATTTCCGTTGGGCTAAGCCAATCGAGACTGATAGACTTGGTGGAGAACACAGATGTGACGAAGCATCTTATTACACTCACCACAGGACTTACAGACCTACCTTGGGCGGTGTGAATTAGATCATTAATCTTTCCGCAACACTGCACAGTGTTCGCGTGACTTGTTTTTGCATATGCTTTTACATTCCGCTGATCGTAATCATCTTGTTCTTATATTGGCAGTTCGTTTTCCTCTTGCGTTTGTTCAATACTCATTAATCAATTATAATTTACATTTATCAAAGAGAAATGGTGACGGAAAATCGTAAACATTGTTTAGACTCTTCTACATCAGACAGATTCTGATTGAATGTCCGCCAAACGTCGCATTTTAATGTTCGGTGAGTGAGATGTTTCGCTTCATTTTGAGGAACTAACATACCCTAATGAGGAAAATTCAATGCAGACGTTTTTTCCTGCCATGAGATGACATGCGTATTGTTTCAGAGCGCTTGTTTCAAAATACCGAAAGGTATAGACAGGAAATTTTGCGCTCTGTCCTTTATATCAACGCTCAAAAAGAATTTAAAATTGTAATACATATAGGTCCTGTACTACCTATGTTATTTGGATAACAATATTTTATTTCACTTGCTATAAACATCTATGAACTCAAACAGCCTCCTCAAGAAAACCAATGTTCTATTATGAATTTGTATGCAGATCTTTATGCATCATAAATTACCATGCAGACGCATGTATAAGTTAATGACTGATAAAAAAGTAGAAAAATATGCACAGGCCATCGACCATATAAAAACTCATAGCTACATTTAAATAAAAGAAACAGAAAGCGCTTTTGCATATAACGTAGATAATCATACTTGAATCGATACTCTTGACAAATTTGAATAATAGCAGCTATTTTCAGTTTAAAAATAATAATATGTAGAATTAAAGTTGGCTGCACATGTGTATGCTACGTCAAATATTAAGGTCGGCAAGTCACGCGCGAGCGGTCGGCTGCAATTATTACTTTATTACTAACTTCACATGATGCCGCCGGTGAAGTAATGTGCTTGTAACAAACGCAACAATGATTGCCGTCTCCTATTTTCATCCTAAATAGGTAATACGGACTGGTGTCCGCAACTCCACGCCAATACGCGTATTTTGCGTATATCCTGCATGTCTATTCTGTAAAAATCTCACCGTGAAAACTTGCGTGGAGTGAGCTGTCAGTGTCATCCCACTGATGCTAGGGATTGACCAAGCAAAAATTTACAATCATAATCGAGATTTTACTAACATTTTCTTATGCTAATTCTATTGATAATTTTATATAATTTCAAAGCTGGTATTTGAGTTGCCAAAACATCGCTATATAAGGACTAGTCTAGGAAAAAAGAAAGAAAAAAAAACCAAACTGAGATTTTGACTAAGTTTCTGTTTTGCTATTTTATTTCAATACCCCACAAAATAGTAATGTTTGGCAAATAAAATACTAGCTTTGAAATTATAAAAAAATATTAATGGAATCAGCATAAAAAAATATTGTTTGGTGACCTGTCAATGTCCTTTCATTCACTGACGCTATTGTTCTTTCAAGATTGGTCCCTCTTACATCATAAAATCTTGTTACCTACGTACAAAAATAAACCATAATTATAATATACTGTATTTTTATAGGCGATATAAATCTGATTATCCATATTATATAGGCGTTTAAAAACATTTTCAAAATTGTCCTACGCAAATTATTTAATAATATTCTGACAGACTTATGTGAATGGCACTATAGAGGATTGAAAGTCACTGGACTGGTTTAATAAACATTGCACAGCTGCTCTACATAATATTATGAACCATGTTAATATAAACATATTAGTTGCCACAAAAGTTATGGTCTTTTCCCACAGGCATTGCCGTGTCGCAAGAGTTAATCGTTAAACCTACCCAACTGCAAAGATAATAATACAGCCTAAAAAGTATTTAGTCAGGTAAGCCCACGTTCGTCCGCTTCACCCAATTCCACCAGGTCATGTCGTCACAACACCATCAGACGTCAGTGACAGCCGGTGCGCCCGCAGAGACAGACGTATAGCGTGCGCGCCGACGCCATTTTGGTTCGCTCCGATACCACCCGCAGAGAAAACATTTATAAACTGCTAATAATAACGTCATTCATCATGGAATTACTTGATGACTTGCGTGTTGTGACGTAAATTAATACTATATTGGTGCTTAGTGGTGTTCTGTGGTTAGTGATGTGCCCGTTCGGATTTGCCAAACATTGGATGATGGTAATAAAAACAAATAAAATATTAATTTAAATGTCTAGAGAAAGTAAAATTAAGTTAGAGCTGTGCAAATATCGTTCTGCTATCAATATCCGGCTCTCGACTATTATAAACCATAATAATAGCTTTTTAATTCTTGATTCTGCACGTAATCGTTTTGTGTGCAGCTTTCGATTGATAGGTTCCTATTAATGGGCAGTGTTATGTCATTTATGTAACTTGCAAATATACTAAAAAGAACTAGTTTCTAAATTGTATTGAACCGTTACATCAAATTCATAAAAAAAAAATCTATTCGACGCTTATTTAGGTATTAAATTGCATAATAATAGATTCAATTTTCCACCTCATTGTTCTTTATTATTGAATTAAACGTGATAAATTCACTTCAAAATAAGGTAACAGCTAGAATTACTCGTGCGCAAAGTTAGTTATGATAATTGAAAATATCAACTAGCAGGCAATCATTTCAATCATGATGGTAAAGCGAGAGAAAATGTAAATGATAACATTGTTACAAACGATAGTACTTATAATGCAGTTTTACTGCAGACATCCGACGCTAGTTTAAAGATCTCAAGGCATCTTAATTCGAAGAAGATGAAACCAAATCATTCACTACTTGTAAAGAACTCACGGGTTGGATCTAGTATCGTTTGGCAGGAGTTGCGGGGTAAAAGGTCCCCGATTATAACACTACCACTCTTATTAAAAGGTAATGCATATTTTACGAGAAATTATTTTTTTTCAAAAATCTACTCTGAAATCAGATAAAAAGTAAAAATGAAACGTTAAAATGGGCGATTGACAACCAAATATGTCCTAGTATATTGTCCGTGGTGTAAAATGTACAAAATGGATAAAATGAAACATAAAAAAAACCTAGAAATTCTGCTCAGAAGAAAGTTAGTGTACAAATCCGCCCCAAAGACGACCCACTGACCGAACCCCCACTGATCGTGTGTCCAAATCTACCACGCGTGCCCAGTGCGGGTTGCTGAGATGAGATGAAAAATACGCTAAAAGATGAGATGATATGTTAAACAATTTAATTAAAAAGGCTTTCAAAAACCGGGGGTTTTAATCAAAGACGACCATATAGCCAATGGGTAGTCCAATGGGTGGAGGTGAATTAAAACTTAAAAGTCTGACCAAAAATCAAACTAATTACAATGTAACATGCTCTGCTACTCAATAATTGCCAATTGCGGACACAATAAACGTAATACCACAGATCAAAGGCAATCAAGACAACAACGACACATCGACTGCAGCCATAGACAATTCATACCGGGACATTTAAAATAGACTAAATGAGTTGATTCATAGACAATAATTCTGGGACTCGATTACAACAAATCAGTTACCTAACCATGGAAAGCGATCAAATTCTCTTGTAATGTATTATTCGTTTGCCTATACAACAGTGAAAGTAATGATATCATGGCAGCTAGGTCGGTCGAGTTCAGTTAAATTGCCAGTTAACGTTCATGTAATTTGGACGTTTAAGTTTTATTTGTAACGGAACGTGAGATAACTATCATAACGAGATTACTATTATATGGTTGCCGGTCTTTTTCCACTAGTTAGATATTGTCGAGTTTTTATTTACTTATGGGGTAATTTGTCTATGCAGTTTGTGGTGAATAAATTCATTTGTAATACATTCAAAGAGAGATGCTGAGATTAATTCAAATTAAAGTAAAGCACCTAGAACTACTAGAATAAAGTTCAAAAGTCAAACTGTTACAGCTATTGCAGTAAATTATTGTTGATATAGATTCTGCAATTTTTTGGTTTCAAAACTACATTGTCCACATTCGATTAACAAAATGTTACATGCAACCGATTGCACTTATGAGAACTATGAGAAGGTCACTTGAATACATTGCAGCCGTTGCAAGGTTGGTTGTGGTGCTTCTCCACTGAATCAAAATGCCTGGCCAATGAATTTCCGTTGGGCTAAGCCAATCGAGACTGATAGACTTGGTGGAGAACACAGATGTGACGAAGCATCTTATTACACTCACCACAGGACTTACAGACCTACCTTGGGCGGTGTGAATTAGATCATTAATCTTTCCGCAACACTGCACAGTGTTCGCGTGACTTGTTTTTGCATATGCTTTTACATTCCGCTGATCGTAATCATCTTGTTCTTATATTGGCAGTTCGTTTTCCTCTTGCGTTTGTTCAATACTCATTAATCAATTATAATTTACATTTATCAAAGAGAAATGGTGACGGAAAATCGTAAACATTGTTTAGACTCTTCTACATCAGACAGATTCTGATTGAATGTCCGCCAAACGTCGCATTTTAATGTTCGGTGAGTGAGATGTTTCGCTTCATTTTGAGGAACTAACATACCCTAATGAGGAAAATTCAATGCAGACGTTTTTTCCTGCCATGAGATGACATGCGTATTGTTTCAGAGCGCTTGTTTCAAAATACCGAAAGGTATAGACAGGAAATTTTGCGCTCTGTCCTTTATATCAACGCTCAAAAAGAATTTAAAATTGTAATACATATAGGTCCTGTACTACCTATGTTATTTGGATAACAATATTTTATTTCACTTGCTATAAACATCTATGAACTCAAACAGCCTCCTCAAGAAAACCAATGTTCTATTATGAATTTGTATGCAGATCTTTATGCATCATAAATTACCATGCAGACGCATGTATAAGTTAATGACTGATAAAAAAGTAGAAAAATATGCACAGGCCATCGACCATATAAAAACTCATAGCTACATTTAAATAAAAGAAACAGAAAGCGCTTTTGCATATAACGTAGATAATCATACTTGAATCGATACTCTTGACAAATTTGAATAATAGCAGCTATTTTCAGTTTAAAAATAATAATATGTAGAATTAAAGTTGGCTGCACATGTGTATGCTACGTCAAATATTAAGGTCGGCAAGTCACGCGCGAGCGGTCGGCTGCAATTATTACTTTATTACTAACTTCACATGATGCCGCCGGTGAAGTAATGTGCTTGTAACAAACGCAACAATGATTGCCGTCTCCTATTTTCATCCTAAATAGGTAATACGGACTGGTGTCCGCAACTCCACGCCAATACGCGTATTTTGCGTATATCCTGCATGTCTATTCTGTAAAAATCTCACCGTGAAAACTTGCGTGGAGTGAGCTGTCAGTGTCATCCCACTGATGCTAGGGATTGACCAAGCAAAAATTTACAATCATAATCGAGATTTTACTAACATTTTCTTATGCTAATTCTATTGATAATTTTATATAATTTCAAAGCTGGTATTTGAGTTGCCAAAACATCGCTATATAAGGACTAGTCTAGGAAAAAAGAAAGAAAAAAAAACCAAACTGAGATTTTGACTAAGTTTCTGTTTTGCTATTTTATTTCAATACCCCACAAAATAGTAATGTTTGGCAAATAAAATACTAGCTTTGAAATTATAAAAAAATATTAATGGAATCAGCATAAAAAAATATTATTAAAATCTCGATTATGACTGTAAATGTATGCTTGGTCAATCCCTAGTATCAGGTGGGATGACACTGACAGCTCACTCCACGCTCACTTCACCTAATTTTTCACGGTGAGATGGTTACAGAATCGTACTGCTGTATACTACTAGTTTTCTGTAAAATCACAGAAGTAACTACGGCCAATTTGTAGAACAATACAGACGTAAATTACGGAACGGACCAAGCCGTTTGCAAATATCCAAAATAGGAGTTAGATTTAATCCTTTTGCAGAAAATACAGTATAATATAACGAGTCTCAATATAACGAATTTCTTGATTTAACGAATTTTTCATAATCCGCTAGAAACGTTCATACGAGCTAATGTAAAATATTAAAAACCTCATTGTAACAAATTACGCGGTATAACAAATATTTTTGAATTCTCTTGAGTTTCGTTATATCGAGCGTGCACTGTATTATAGATAAAAATAAAATATAACCGCTTCTATTACACACTGAAACAGTAGAAATAAACATTAATTCAATTTTGCTAACGACATGACGATATTTGCTTCGCCTTTGTCATTTCCCCACAACTTTAACAACATCTACACAAATGCTGTAAATTTCGACTGACACGGTATCCATTGCATTGTTTCATTTAACAATACATTCATTGTAAAAATACACGTCCGGCTATGTATGCAACCTTGGGCATGGGAACCATTCCTCAATTCATATTAGCTGTAGCTGGTCGATCGCCCTTTCCTTTGAACTCATTAACAAATTGCTTATGGAATTCAGTAATTCCTTTACCTGTGGGATTTAGTAACCGGTTTGTATTACCTATTTTGTAATCCTAACAAGTGTTTCGAAAATTCCTTCTGAATAGATTATATGGATGATATTCTCGGTAATTGCTACATCGTTCATTCATTCTGCATTTAAATCGCTTTTGTTAATAATGACTAATACCGTAGTCTCCATCATTGATAAGGTTTTTGTGCAGACAGGTCTAATGAGTGATAGTAATTTCATTGTCATTTTTACTCATATTTGAAGTCACATCGTTCTCGTACTGTTTACATATATACAATACAATGATCGCTAGGTTTCATAAAAGGCGTTGTTTGCATAATATCATTAGCATTGCCTGTTTACGTCCTTGATTTGATAAGCGTCTAATTATATCTATGATAAATATCTTAGAATAATAGAAGCCAGTAAGTAGGTACAGACTTCAGCCATTGTTATTAATATTTGTTATTAAATCTATAACCTCCCACTAAATAATTAGTACTTACTTTCTCTCTTTTAATTTGTCCCCGCCCAGCTCTTTGCTTTCTCAGTTATTTCAGCCATACCAAAATAAATGTAATTTTTCAGAATTTTCTTTAATTCTTTCTTCGACACTACTTACCTTTTCACTATAACCCATATGTATTTGATCCGGAAGAAAATGTAAGAAAACGTTCTCTAAATGAGTAGATTATTTAAACATCGTGAGGAAAGTGAAACATCCTAGAACCAAAAATTCGAAAACATGTGACATCTATCACAGGTTGATAGATGTCACATGTTTTCGATTTTTTGGTCCCGCGTGGTGGATTACGCTACGGCTCACTCCCTCTCACAGAGAGGAGGCCTGTGTCCCAGTAGTGGGAACATTATGATGACACAAGCATTCGACTACGTTGAACACACTATTTTAATTAATAAAGTTGACATATGGAGTTACAGGCAATGTTCTTAAATTAATTGAATCCTATATGATAATATGTATATGTCCAATAGAAGGCAAATCACAGCAATCTCAAGAATAGATCGTACCAAAAAGGCGACTACGTATTTGTCTCAAGAACGTCTAGTGAAATTCGGTGTACCCCAGGGAACTTCTGAACCATTATTGGTTCGGAACGTTCTGGGACCATTATTATTTATCATATAATTATATATAAATGAGTCCGAAATCTATTGAGCATCCAATGACTCTTTTTGCAGACGATAGCAGTCACAACAGCATGTAAGAAAACTGAGGCCTATGAACTTGACATTAATAATGCTTTAGCTTCTAAAATTTACTGGTCAGACAATAATAATCTAAAAAATAATTTAAATAAATCGCAAATCTTGTATTTTAGTCAAAGAATACCAGTAAGAAATGACATTAACTTAAGCTATAAAAATCACACCATATGCAGAGTTGGTAATGGCAAATTCCTTGGACTAACCATTGACAAAAAACTTGATTGGAAAGATCACATTGTACAAATTAATAAGAAAATTAGTAGCTCTTCCTACGCATTGCATAAACTCGCCCCAATCTCACGGACATATCAATATCACGGACTTGTTGCATCGATCCTTGGATAGGGCATTATTTTCTGGGGAAACTCTAAACATAAAGATGTTATATTTAAAAAGAATCCTCAACTGTTTCCGAAGTCTTCAGATGGTTCCGAAAGAAGTCAACGTGATGATTAGAGACTTCGTTTACGTAGTGCTAAAACAGCTCTCATGCGTAAGAGTGTATTCTGCATGGCCCCTAAACCTACACGTGTTTTTGACAAATAATTTTTTCTTGTCTTACGATTCAGAACAGTTACTTTTGAAGTGACGACGAGTAGAAAGATTTATTTTTTTTTACTAGAAAATGACTTAGATCAAATCCAGAGAGTAGGTACTCGCTCTTACACCACCAAAGTGAGTGATGGTAACAAAACCAAAGAGTAACCACTACCCATAAGATTTCATTATACCACCGATCACGCAAAGGAAAGTGATACAGTTTCATTGATCACTCTGTGAGAACTTATTAGTTCCCACGTCCGCGTCGCACTTTTACTGTAAAACCAATTAAATGATAATGAATTTTAAATTACTGACGCAACTATGTATTATATGATTAACAATTATACAGTTATGGCTAAAGTTGATGTGTAGAAATAATATTTTGTAACGTGTAAAGTGGTTAATGTCAGTTGTCAAGCAACTGTGTAAATTGTAAACGTTACTATTGGTATGGTTTCCTCTCATAGCTTGGTAACACAACAGCAAGCAAAGCCAAATATATTTGACTAAATTTATTTTTTGATTTTGATGTTATATCTAGAAGTGCTTGAGCCATCTTCTTTTCGTATTGACGGTACATCTATAACTAGCCGCCAGTAGGTAGCCACTTTTATCATTTACCTATCCGGAAACGCATAATGCGAATGCATGCATAATTAAGTACTTGGAATCATTTTCATCCCAGAAAACTTCACGAGTTTCCCGAGCCACAAGCATAGCACATCTAGCTTCAATTTGAAAATAAAACAATATCTTTGTGCGTAAACTTCCTGTCATTGTGTCAGGTGGACGCACAAGTTGTTATAACTGCCGTGTCCGACTCTTTAGGGACCATACACAGAACAATAGGTGTTATTCAACTAAAACATGCGCGACTACCTTTGTTTAGAAAGAAAACTATATGTAGACGCCAGCACATCAAGCTACTACAATCTGTCAAATTGCTTTAATAGATTTTCAACTTTATCGCTAAAGGATAAGAAAAGTTGATTGGGAAAATTTTACAGTTTCGGGTAACTTGATGCGGTGGCATCTGTACATAATACACACATAATATCACGCCTATTTTCCCAAAGGGTTAGGCAGAAGTAACCTCAAGTCAGCTCAAATCCACATTTCACCAATTTTATGTTTAAGTGTTTAATCGGGGGGGTGGGGGGGGGGCTTATTGCCATCAATCGGGTGCGATTCCTCAATCAGGCTCAACGAGAGCGGCTTGTGTCCCAGCAGTGGGAATATTATAGGCTGATTATGAGTTATGAGCGGACACTAATCCAGACTCTGGGCTACTACTGAGAAATTCATGATGAAAAAACCCAATAACACTGCCTGACTTGGGAATCGAACCAAGGATCTCATACTCTTGCGACCACTAGCTAGACCAACGAAGCAAGGATTATGATTGTAATATTAGAGACCGGACAGGCCACTGACTGTACTTAAAATATCGGTTCGGTTTTCTAACTTCCGTTTACTGGCCAGCACCCTAATTGTGTAACATACTATCACTCAGAATCTGAAACATTTTAAAGGATTTTGCCAATCCATTGCTTCATAAATATGTTCGAAAAATGTGTGTGCTCAACATAATAACACAATGAATGTTATTGAACTGTCAAAATGAAAGCCACTCCTACTGATAGTGTGTTACGCAATCACCCCGCAGGCCACCGACTGTGCATGAAATATCCTCCTCTATGTGATACTAACTTTCAATGCACACTGTCCAGTTGGGTAGTCATCCCCGTAACCACCTTGGTGGTGACTGACTGTTATTGTTAGCACGGCATGATTAATTCTTTTCTATGTATAAGTTCGTGATGATACGAGTGAAGAAAACTGGCTTAGGTACGGACTTATGTGCTAAGTTTCTACCAACAATAAGTACAATTTGCAGGTATATATTTGTAGTCTTCAGTGGGGCAAGAGTAAAATAAAAACTTAAATTGACTTCGTAGTAGACCGCAGCAAGGACATGCTCCAAAAGTCTAGATTCATGGACGACGGTACAGACTTCCGGTGTGTATGCGGCGTCTCTCCGCAGACAATGGCTCAACTCCCATCTTGCACCGCATGCCCTGTCACCTGCACTCATGAGGACCTAATAGCTGCATCAGCGATCGGTATTCATGTTGCCGAGTTTTGGGCCAAACAAATTTAAACAGCTATTATCATCTGCCTAGCCTTTTCCCAACTATGTTGGGGTCGGCTTCCAGTCTAACCGGGTGCAGCTGAATACCAGTATTTTACATGGAGCGACTGCCTGTCTGACCTCCACAACCCAGTTACCCTTACGTAAGACTGGTTGTCAGACTTTCGGGCTTCTGACTAACCTTAACGACTGTCAAAGATCTACGCATGACAGCCGGGACCAACGGCTTAACGTGCTTTCTGAGGCACGGAGGAGTCTCGGTATGTAAAGATGGTCACCCATCCACAGACCAACCGCGGCAAGCGTAGCTCAACCTGATCAGTCGACCTGTGCGGCTGTTATTATTTAGCCACGAGGCCTTCAAAAAGAATCTTCCTAGACCGGGAATCGAACCCGAGCCTCCTGGGTGAGAGCGAGGTATCCTAGCTACTCGATCATATCGGATATTAAACAGATAAATTTAAACAGCTATATTTTATATTTTTTCCTATTATTTTTGCCTTCGACACGCTAAGAAGAAGAATAAAACATTGCTTTCTCTTATGGTAAAAATACTTACAACCTTTATGGTAAAAATAAACCTCTTTCCTACACTACAGTCATAACTATGATACGAGAATCTACGTGTTTTAGGTCTGCTCAAGTGGCAAATTACATTAGTAGTACTTACATTCTAAAGTTCAAAGGAAACGTGTCATTACAGTGGTTGTGTCCTAACTACCTGACGCTAGTAACCGGCCGGCATACTCATGTACATTTCTCGTGCCCATTCCTTATTTCAAACCAGAATTGGTATAGAAACTGGCTGAAACTGAATTGACAATCTTCTTCTTTTCGTTTCGACGGTACATCTATCTTTATACTGTTTGCTCGCCCTCGCAGTAGGTGGCTACATTTATTGCGGCGTCAGAGGCGTTGTTCAGCGGGGTGATTGCGTAACACCCCATCAGTAGCCACAGCTTTCATTTTGACAGTTCAACAACATTCATTGCATTAAACGTTGTTGAGCAGACAAATTTTTCGAATATATTTATGAAGCAATAGATTAGCAATATCCTTCAAAATGTGAAGCTCATAAAATAAGAAGAATAACCCACTCCTCGTTTGAGTATAGATATATTTACTTTTATCTGCACTATTATACACAAATATAATAATAATATCAAGTGCTACTGATGAGCATGTCCTGGTTTCGATTCCCAGGTCCGGCAAAGTTTTATTGGGTTTTCCTATCTGGAATTTCTCAGTATAGATGCCGCGGGAGTCAACCAGTAATCCAACAATACTGTAAGAGTAAAGCTCAAAACATTGTGGGGTTATTTTCTGAATAACCCACTCTCTTATGAATATAGGCATCTCTACTTTTATCTGCACTATTATATCTTATTTATCATCTGAGAAAAAACTGCAAACAAAGCCATAATACATAACGGTTCTAGCTGAGTCCTTAAACTTTGTTTATTCTCCAAAACGCGATATAATTGGCTTAACAGAGATAACAAATTCGTCGTTATTAACTATAAAATACAGGCTAAAATCGCGAAAAATAATCAGCATTTATGTTCGTACGAGTCGTCAAAATGTAGGGAACAGCTGATTTTTTTTCGCAATTTCAGGTTTGGTCCCATAGTAAAAGTTGTTCATAATGATGAGTAGAATGACCTCTTAAGAGGTTGTTGGTGTTTTACAAATAACCCTGTATATGTGAGGCATTAAGATATCAAACATAGTGTGTCGAATAAATATAAAATACGAGCAGTGGAGTTCCTCCCTTCACAATGGTGGAACTCTCGTTCCTCCACTTCCAACTGTTTCTAAGACATTCCTACCATAAGCATAATCAGACTATAATGTTCCCACTGCTGGGAAACAGGCTTCGTTTCGATGAGAGGGAGTGGGCTGTAATCTACCACGCGGGCCCGATGTCATAAGATGTATACAACGTGTAACGTTAAATGCGCAAAACCTGAAAATAGTTTGATCAGAATAACGAGCAGAATTAATTGAACCACTTTTTAATATAGGCCACATTTTACAAAAATCTTCATTAAAAACTTTGCCGTGTCTATTTATTAATAGGTCAAGCAAGCCAATGTCAGCGCGGCGCAGCGGCCCGGTGACGACTCCTCCCTCGGTAAAGCGTCGTCGCAGACGCAAGAAACGATCAGAATGGCCAGTAAAACTAAAACAGCACATAAACCCTTTACGATTTTTTTAATGACTTATTTTCTCTCTGAAATAGGTCAATTGAATTAAAAATCAGTTGGGGTGTCTGAGGTTTTGCGCATTTAACGTTACACGTTGTATAATTATTATAAATATAAGACCTTGACCTTTAACCTATGTTTTACAAATAAATCATTCTGATTCTGATTCCAGTGCGGGTTGGTAGATGTTACATGTCTTTGAATTTTTTGGTTCTAGGACATGCCAGTTTTCTCATAATGTTCTCTCCTCTCCGTTTTGAGAGCAGTGGTGATGACATTGACATTACGAAAATAATTTGCTAATACTCAATGATGATGTTAAAATAAACACATTTATTCGACAATCTGTAGCCGTATTTGAATACTATGGCCATGTCGCAAACAAATATCATGTCACTAATGTGAAAGTCAAATACATAAATACATATTATTCTACTTGACTATTTACATATTCGTCAGTCGCCATCGTTTTACAGCCCTTTGTCTCATACAATGCTAAGAGAAACTCGGAATTATGGGAAACTCGGCATTACGACAAACTCGGAAACTCCGGAAAGATTGGATAACTCAATGTATGATGAAAATTACACGCTTTGTTACGTGTCATTGTATTTAAAGACGTATTTACTGCTACTTGATGACTTCCCGTCGTTTCAGGTTAGAGTTCAGTGGTCAGACTTCTTATATAACAATACCTAATCTAAGGTTTACAACGTGACCAGTTTTCCGCTTGCAACTCCTTAGTCTCAGTAAATAACCGACGTATGTAGTACGAGGAAAACACTTGGTGGAAAGTTAAATTCAGAGAAAACGTCACACTTAATCAATATATTCAATACGCCTTATCTTTGTATGGGTACATTGCAATATTGTGGCATCATTTGTCCTTACATTAAATTCAACACTAAAACATCCCCCGACTCAAGAATTTCTAAACGATTGTGATAAGTGCATCAAAATACATCAATCAAAGTTTAAAAACGCTACATTTGTAAAGGAATACAGAGACAACGAGTTTATGTCTCATATACAGGGTGTCCCTGTAAGTATGGATCAATTCGAATAGGGGCGTAGGCAAGGTCTTTTCCAAACTTTAACCCTGAGAAAGTCGGTAATTTTTTTTACGATTCAAAAATTATTCTCAATTTTTGTTTTAAATCATAAAAAAAAACTATCAGGGCTATCAATTCATTTTTTTTTCAGGACGTTATAGAAGACTGGACTTTTCCTGTGGTAATACTTTTACGCAGCTAGAAAACATGTGATCAATAAGAAAAAAAACATTTACTTTAGCAAAGGCTACGTGCTGGCAAAAATTTTATTCAATTTTCGAGCAAATATTTTATTAAATGCACCGACTTTCTCAGGGTTAAAACGTTTGGAAATGACCTTGCCCACACCCCTATTCGCTTTGATCCATACTTCCAGGCACACCTTGTATACTTTAGACATGCAACACATTTCGTTCCTACCTATCTTAGCATTCTCTCGTCGATGGTATCGTGTTTGCAATGCAGCGTGCGCGCACGCCGTTACTGACAGTTATTCAAACTGGGCAATGGGCTCATCGCTCACAAGTCACACCTTGCTGCCAACTTACGACCTTCGACGGATATCGTGCATTGCCAATACTTGGTACTGGTACAATGGTCACTGCGGGATTCCCATATTAATATTAAGAATACGAGTATTAGTCTTCCTTTTCCCATAAGGTGATGATGTCAAGATATCTACATGTTTCAAATATAAATGACACAGTTTGTGGTTACGATAGTTCAAAAAACATGTATTGGATGGCACAATCGGCGACGTTAAACATTCAATTCATTTCAAGGACGCAGTTGGCGTCATCTAGTTGAAATAAAAACATATATTTCTGTCGAAGACCATGGTCCATAGTTAACTATCTCAAAATACAACTCAGCTACTTGGCCACCCTAATAGCTAAATACCGTAAACCCGAAGTCCAAAAACGTGCAACAAATAGTTCCAAATATGGGAAGGACCTACTTCCAGAATTTAACCCCGCTTTTTATTAAATAAAAATAAATATAGATAAATAGGTTTCTGTGTTATTCGTATTTATATAAATATAAACAAAGCTGTTTGAAAAACTTTCTTTTCTTTTCAAATTGGTCCACTTACCGGGTAATGGCACATGAATGGCGCAAATACCAAATTAGCTAGTTTGTGCTGAAAAGCCGTCAAAGAATTCAATGTACTTATTGTGAATAATTTAGACGTAGGTTATAACTTTCCCATCGTTTAAAGCCTATTGCTGAAAGATAACGAGAAATAAAATACATGACAGGTTTGCAAGTATATATTTTGCATAGCAAATGGCTTGGTAAGTAGGCCAGCGCATCCATAAGCTGCAAGACGGCTGGAGGGTCATAGTTCTCATAGTTTTAAATACATAATATCTTACGCATGTTAAAGAAAAGGGAAGAAGGTTGGGTGTTCTAACTCCCTCATCCATGGAGGTGAAAATTATTGTGATTATAGTATATTATAATTATAGTATATTATGGGACCTGCTAATAGACAACTAAGAGCGAAGACCTCATTCGCCAAAGATCATCAGAAAACAATGCAAGTTTGACCTAATTCCTTACACAATGCTTCACGAGAAAAGTGACCACTTTTTTCCACAACTTGTTTAGCGAAATCCTAACATTCTCTAGGCGTCCGCTCCTATTCAAACACGCGATGCAGACAATTAGCCTTGATTCGAAAACTGTTTTCTAAATAAACTTAGCCATTAGATAACCATAGTGTTGCACTATGGTGTCAGACGTGTTCTATGTTTGCTATGATTTCCATCACGTATTGTCGGACTTTCTAAGAGGTTTGCGCTGGCGCAGGTAATTTGTAAATGGAGTATCTGAACGCGTCGCACGTGCCATTGTGTAACTGTTGCAGAAGATTGATTGCTTTATGGATTTTTTAAACACTTCCCGATCGTTATGTATATCTCATTTATAACCTAAGCAGATTGAATGGAACATCATTAACTGTCAGGTAGGTGACTTAGTCATGCGACGTATTTTCCAGGCCAATCGATGTTGCTTGAAATGGAACTAGTGGAGCGTTTATTAGCAAATAGCTGGGATATCTGCACCCTAATTGCGGAACACACTATCGATCACAGTCTGAATTTTGTAGGATACTGCTAATCCATTGCTTCATATATGTTCCAAAAATTTGTCTGCGCAATAACGCAATAAATATTGTTGAGCTATCAAAACGAAAGCCATTCCTGCTCTTAGTGTGCTACACAATTACCCCGCTGGTTATTATAATAAAAGGGAATGGTACAAAAATGAGTAGAAAAGGTCATGGTTCAACAAACATGACCTATTTTCTTTCAAGTACTTACTTAGAGGCAACGGTGTTAGTAAGTACTTGGGTACGCTCGATTGATGTCACCAAGCTAAATAAGATCAGTGGTGATCATAGTATTGATGTGCAGGCGTTCTTAAGTGGTTATTATTGCTGTGGTGATCAACACACTATACCTCGCAGTTACCGCGGATCAGGTTATATTTCCTCATTGATCAAATATTTGTAAATAGTTTTGTTTTGGCACCAAATATTTGGGCTTGTGAGGTTTGTGTTTATAAATGCACCCACAAACTACGAAAGATTACAATGACTGGACTATTCTTCAGATATTAAACTATTCTGGAGTATTTGCAAGACTAACTCATCTAGTTCCTTGGTCTAGTGATCGCAAGCGCTTGCTAAGCATGAGGTGCTGGGTTCGATTCAAATGAAAATGTTATCCGGTTTTTTCATCCGGAATTTCTCAGTAGCAGCCCGGAGTCTGGATTTGTGCCCGGTTGATAGTAATATGCTCGTCCCCTATTACATGGGACTTACACACATTACAACATAGCGAGATCTGGGAGTACTATAGGTACACCTCTGCCTAACGCTTTACACACAGGATACAGGCGTGATGTCATGTAGTTCCTGTAACAATCCGAACTCCTTTCTAATACCATTTAATTTCAAAGTTTTACGATCCAAAATTATGGCGATCATACAATTACTACTCGTACTTCTTGCAATACCGCTCCACTAAAGCCTTAGTTACGTAAACACGTTCATCTTACTTTTACCTAGTTCTTAAACTAGTTCTCCAGTGTTTTGCGATTCTGCATGCACGTTTTAGAACTGTTGCTAAACTTAATTGTTTGAAAATTAAATCATTCCAAATAATTCTCGCTTGGATTTGCAACAATAGCCTCTAATGGGCATCTTATTAAAACGTTTATGTTTAATAGATCTGTTATTATTCTTTCAACATTTGCTTTCTATGCCATAACAGCATATTCTTTAATGTCAACATTATACAGCGTGTAACGGAAGGGGGGTATCAACCCTGAAGGAGGTGAATGTGCTCATGAAACTCAACAACTTTCCCCAAAGATTATATGTCGAAATATGAAAAAAAAATTTGGCCCTCCCATAGTAAATCAATCAGCTGGTAGTCAGTTTTGTAAGGGAGGGCCAAATTTTTTTTTCATATTTCGACCTATGTTCTTTGAGGAAAGTTGTTGAGTTTCATGAGCACATTCACCTCCTTCAGGGTTAATACCCCCCTTCCGTTACACGCTGTATACTGCATCAGCAATTCAGTATCGCACGTAATGAACCTGCCACTAAAAAACCTCGGTATATTCCAAAATCTCCTGTTTCTGCTTCATTCAAAATTAAGAACAAATTGAAGTGAGCACGCGATATATTTAGACCTAAATGATCAATACAAAGAATAATACCGCGCAAGTCCTCATCATCTGCCTAGCCTTTTACCAACTATGTTGGGGTCGGCTTCCAGTCTAACCGGATGCAGCTGAATACCAGTATTTATATACCGCGCAAGTCATATTTTCCTAAATTATGGCCGTAGCTGTAAAGCTAGCCAAGATTATACGTAAGTAAACAAAGGAATTGGTAAATCAGGTGTGATCTGCGACGCGTGCGCAGTTCCCACGCGGTGAAAGCACTGCCCCGCACGCCATGACCCCATGCCTTGTTATATTATGCTCCTAGAATAGTCCCGAATTGAGGCTAGTGCGAATGATACGAGTACACAAAGCGAAAGTACTGATAATGTTGGGAACTTTGGAAGTTATGAGGAATTTATTTTTATTTATTTTTTTTATTTATTTATTTAGGATCTCCAACAAAGGATACACATAAACAATAGAAATTTACAATAATAAAAAGGTTCTTTTACGTGTGCTCCTTCAATTACAGGAGACCACAGCAGAACAGAATTGAGGACAGTGTGTGTGTGTGTGTGTTTGTTAAACCAAACGCAACTCATAGATTAGCCCTTCAAAAATATACTGAGATGCCTGATCCTTGATGCATGCCATCTAAATAATTTCTTCTACAAACTTCTTTCTTTTCGCGTTGAAACAAAGAACTTTTTTCTATGACTCAAAAACAACTCCAACTGATTTGTTAATTGCGTACATGCCCCAAACTATACCCACTTACATGTTTAGCAAAGACTGTCTTTGTTGCCTAAATACGTACTTATTGCCAACTGGCGTCCTTTAGTGTCCAGCACGACTTGCCATTGTCATTCAAACAGCGGAGAAATTACTGCCAGTAATAATAATATTAGCGTGTTGCATGCGTAAGGAGGACTAGTAACTTTGTAAGATGTCAAGAACCTCCACAAGCATTGAATAAATCACTTAGAAGTTGTGCTAAAAAGATTTGTATACTGGATGTTTTTTTTACAGGCTCCAAATTTTTACAGGCTGTTCTACTCATGAATATGAACAACTTTCATTATGGGACCAACTCTGAAATCACGAAAACAAAATCAGCTGTTTAATACAAAAGTTCAATACCTACATGACCAAAATGTATGAAACAGCTGTTTTTTTTTCGTGATCTCAGATTTGGTCCCATAGTGAAAGTTGTTCATATTCATGAGTAGAACACCCTCTAAAAATTTGGAGCCTGTAAAAAAAGCATCCAGTATATTTCAAGGCCAATATTTGTTCTAAGAAGTATTTTTTTGGTCGGCTTTGTCCTCTATTCGCGTTTCTACATGCAGCATATCTCACGGTATGACTTTTTCTGTGTCCGCAACCAATTGGTTTGTATTACAAACACACTTCATTCTTTATCAGTAACAATTTCGTGGGACACTTATGGCAGTAATGAGCTATTCAACTTGCACGCGCGGAAAACTGTACAAATAACCCGTAATGACAATAGAAACTCGAACAGTCGGCTTGCAACACTCACAGCCGACCATTATGATCTACTTTGATAAACTAAACCAGGTTTATAATCCAGTAATTAATTTTAATACTACAAAATTCGTGACATAATCTGTGTGAATTTTCTGACGGTTATAACTTTAGGATACAGTAACCTCCATCACAACCATTTGTAATAACTTCCTACATGTTAATTTGTTATAATTTAATGTGTTTCTTCTTGGTTACAGATGGCGTAGTAAAGCAGCGACAGATATCCCTCACCGATGTTAATAAACCTGATGGAAGGCGACACGATAACCACGAACACTCTCATATCGTCGATAAAGAAATTTAACAGCGACGGAAAACAACACGGCACTATAAAGGCTCTACTCAAAAACTTCATTTTACCAGAAACAGAAATGGCTATAAAAGAAAATCAAAATAACAGCAACAAATATATTTACACAGTACCCGTCAAACCACCTTTACCAACTCTGACGGAACGAATGAAGTCCATCAATGACGCGAAACAGGCGTTCTTGAATTCAACTGTTAGTTCCACTGTTGCACCTACAAGTTATGAAGCAAAAAAGGAAAAACACACAGTCCACTACGCACAAATAGCAATTACAACAGAAAGTGATGACACTAGGAGTACAGGCGGAGGTAGGGGTGGAAAGCATTCGTGTGCTTTAAATAACAAAGAATACAGCATTCCAGTTAATGTGTCCCCGAGTATAAAGAAAACAATCGAACAGAATCAGAGAAAAGTTAGCTTTAAAATAAAAACCGCCGCGACATCCCACAAACGACCGCCTGTAGCCAAAACGATGACTATAACGAGCAGTAACGTTGCAGAACTGACCAAGAAATTCAACAACTTACAAACCGAAGCACATATTGGATCACCCAAACAATCAAAACTTGCAAAAACTTTAGAAGAATTACAATCTGCCTCACGATGTTCAGCCAGTAACAGCTCCACGCCCTCTTCCACTCTCAGTTCGAGTCCAAACATAAAAATAGTTTTACGACAAAGAAGGGGTTCAAAAAAGCGCAATAATAGAAAAAGATGTTCAAGTATGGATTCAATGGAGGATTTACTTATTGCTGACAGTTCAAATAAAATTCGCGTAATCCGCTCAAAATCAGACGGTACTAAAATACCAAAAACTTCAAAGAAACGCTTAAAATATCAGGATTCAAGTGAGCAGCCGAGTGGATCAGATTCTGTTGATGGTAGTCCAGCTAAGGTAAAAGAAGTGGAATCAAAGAAAGACACAAAACCGGTAGAAAGTACTGTAGTTAAAAACGTTATTAAAAAGTTTGAAGGTGAAATAACGGCTCAATCGAATTCGAGCAATACATTAAAAAGACAACCTGATAAAACTAAGAGTACAACACCTGTAAAGGAAAAACCAAAAGTACCTGAAAAGAAATCATCTCTAGTATTAACCAAAAATCTTGTTGTAAAAGATGGCATTCCAAAAATTAAAACGATCAAGCCTGTAGCAAGTGAATTAGCAAAACTAGATAAAACATCGAACCAAAGCCCGGAGGTCGTAAAAGGGAAAGAGCCTCTATACGACCGAAAAAGATATAAAACAAACTATATACACTCGGAGAAACTACCTCTTAAGGTAGTCGAAATAATTCCAGAAGATATCCACGAAAGTAATACAGTAACAGTTACAGTCAACAATGAACAAATAGAAGACATTGTAAGCATTGTTACACCTAATGAAAGTGAAAAAATATATCAAGAAATAAATTCATCGATAACACCTAATGAATCATTTCTATGGCGCCGAAAAAGTAGTACTCAAATATATTCAGACTCTGAAAAATCTGATAATTCATACAGTTTTGTTAGTGTAACAACGAATAGCACAACTATTAATTGTTCCGATGAGCTACACGAAACTGCAGAGGAATCTCAAGTAGAAACAAACGAATCTCAAGTAAATATTTCGACATGTGAACAGCAATCTGATCCCAATTTAGATTTCGAAAGTAATCTTGTTGAAGCCTGCAACAAAGAAATTATAGTTGGTTTCACATCAAAACCAAAACAAGAAGAAGTTGAAGACTATTATGAACCTCTAGAACCTAGAGACGATGTAAACATTGTTATAATTCCTATAAAAAGTGTAGACAGAACTTCTAAAATAAATTGTCCTTTGCCGGAAATTCCTAAGGTTGAAAATGATAAGAACAAAGATGAGTGTACAGACAAAGACAATATATACCAATGTCTACTAGAAATGAGATCACATCCCGAAGGTGATGAGAGCAGTCTTCACAATTATGAACTTTGCGACAACGATCTTGAAGAGAGAACGCGGGGCGATGGCGATAGCGATGACGGCTATGAATACTGCAAGTCACCTGCTATTAAACCGTACTGCTTAACATCCAGCTCTGGTATACAAATAGCTGAAGATTACCAACCCTTTGCTGAAAATAACAACAAGAACTACGCAATAACAAAGTCAGTAAGTGGTGCATCCACCGTTAGCTACGAAAAGATAGGACCAGCATCAGAGAGGATTTATGAAAAAATCCCAGCTCGGCCGCCAAAGTCCAAGGAGAGCAGTCCCACCTACAGTAGTAGACATTCTTTTATATCCGACTACACGGTGTACAACGAGAACGAAAATATATATGATACGATAAAACATGGCGACGCGACGTCACTGTCGCACTGCTACGAGAGCATACCTAACAGTCCGAGTATGGTGAAGCTACGGAACGATATGAGGAAGCAGGCGGCGTCGAATGTGCAGAAGCGTCTCTCATTCGATACGGTGTCGAACATCAGCCAGTCGACGATGTCCAGTGAACAAAAGACGAACAGCCTATACGGACAGAGGTCGGTGATCAGCTACAACGGGCAGGAGATCGCGTTCCAAGTGCCGAGCAGTGAGACTAGTGTCAGCGACAGAAGCGATCGCAGCGACGACTGGGTCGATGTATCTGATGAAGAAAAAAATGAGCAGAAAATTATCATGTAAGTTTAAACTGTTTTTTCGTCTTATCATAATCATATTTAATCTAAGCGTAAGTAAGATGTGAGATAATCCAGAATTCTGTGAAATCTTACGTAGGTATTTTGTCAGAATCATTTTCGCAAATAATGGAAACAGCCATGAATTTCACAGATTGTTTAAAGCTCTTACGGCAACAATCAAATACAATATACAACGTGTAACGTTAAATGCGCAGAACCTCATACACCCCAACTGATTTTTAATTCAATTGACCTATTTCAGAGAGAAAATAAGTCATTAAAAAAATTTTAAACGTTTTATGTGCTGTTTTAGTTTTACTGGCCATTCTGATCGTTTCTTGCGTCTACGACGACGCTTTGCCGAGTGAGGAGTCGTCACCGGGCCGCTGCGCCGCGCTGACATTGGCTTGCTTGACCTATTAATAAATAGACACGGCAACGTTTTTAATGAAGATTTTTTGAAAAATGTGACCTATATTAAAAAGTGGTTCAATGAATTCTGCTCGTTATTCTGATCAAACTATTTTCAGGTTTTGCGCATTTAACGTTACACGTTGTATATGTCGAATTACAAATCATAATATTGACAGTATAACAGATGCCCGATAAATTGTGCGATAAAACATATTACAACTTTTTCCATGAAAACCAAACATCAAATTATCATTTCACTTGACCTAATAAAAAAGCTATACTAGTTTGTAAAGAGTAGTACAAATATTGTTATCGGTACTTGATATGAAATTGTGTTTGGCAGTGGCTCAGTGAGAAAAACGCAATGAAAAGGGGAACACGTTTAGATAGTTATATAATTTTCGTTTGGGTAAAAAAATGGAAATTCTGAATTACAGTGTACGCGAGAGAAGTCGCGGTAGGAAGAGTCCAATCAGCTGGTCGCAGAAAGTTCGACATCAGTGGCAGAAGTCACCGAAACCGAGCAGCAATGATAAAGGTTAGTTGTTTTTAATATTATGTATTTATTATAAATATTTTTCCCCCCGAAATTATAATGCAAAACCATGGTGCAAAATTCAAACTTAACAACAAACGGAGACTGCTTTTATAAGCATTGTTAACAGCGCCATCTATGATTACACAAGCGAACTAAGTGCAACCAATTGTAACATAAGTTTTTATAGATCACGTTAGATGGCGATGTGAACCAACATAAAATCATTGCAACAATTGTATAGCCTAAACGTTACTGCTAATTCTGATTTATAGCTTTTAGTCAAGTATTTTTCAGCGAAATACGAAATAGGACCTGCCGTTTGTGGTTCTTGATTGAGTTTGCGCAAGCGCGCGCTTTAGCCACCGGTTGTGCAATCTATGGCGACAGGCGTCCTACGCGCACATTCCGGTACCTTAACAATGCTTGGCTGGTTGTTTGTCATTTCCTTTTTTTGACAGTCCGCTTGGAACTTGAACACTGCCAATATTGGTCAATGTCGAAAGCCTTTTCCAGAAGTCATGTGTCATATTTTTAACATTACAATGTACTGTCAACGACACCACTTGACGACACCACTGGGGGTGTACTTTACATTTTTTTTTTTTTTGTAACTCCGCCACTGCAGACAATTGATGTGTTACGTTACGTGTAATATTTAATTTTTATTTATAGTAAGTAATAAGTTGCAAATGCTGAAATTGGGCAAATTCACCAGGGATTCGAAAATCATAATAATTGTATCCTTTAAATCAAAAATAACAATAATAATTTAACAAAAACTCTACCCGATATTGCACAATGACTTTTATGTTAGCTATTAATTTTTTTCACCGTATCTTTGTTTAACCTCATTCGCTATCTTTTCTGTAATTTCTGAAAATACAGTAAAAAAAAAACAGTATGCAGTTAACAATCAAATAGTGTCAATGCATAAACTTCATTTTCCTAGAGGCAAATAAGATCTGCACAGAGTGATCATCTGTAAAGTGATGTCATGTCGTGATCTTACGAATGATAAATAATTGATATCGCATAAGTTTAGTGTTGGAACTTCATTGCGGTGGTGTAGTTACCAAAAAAAAATTGTAAACTACACCCGAATGATGTCGTTCAGTGGAGTCGTTGACAATATGACAAGACGTTGACAATCAGCTATGATGTGACCTTTTACATCCAAGGTGGAAATGTATCCTGATCAAAATATTTAACTAAACTTTGAATTCTAAATCCTAAATGGTGACTCGTGTGATCTGTCTACACCTGTTTAATACGTACCTATCTCATACAACATAAATTAGATACTGTTTGACCGAAACTAATAGCTTTACCTTTTCTAAAATGGCAACATAAATATCGGGTATAATTCTACTGTAATAACGACGGCAAACCTTAAAACCAATCAACAGCATCCTTAAAAGTCAATCAATATAGAATCTCAAGTAACCAGTTTTTGCATTATTGGCTCGATTTAAACATTGAGAATAAAACCACAATTTAACATTATAGAAATCATTGCGCTTCCTAGGACTTCGTTAGCTAAATACGGGGTGTCCGAAAAGTCATGGATTACCTTTTACCTGCTGATGGGCCACATTGAGATCTACCAATAAAAGAAAAAATGATCTACCAATAATTTTTTTTTCACCAGGGCCGATCAAAAATAAGATAAAATTGTTTTTGGTGAAAATTTTAAGTTTGAACCTAACTTTTATGTATTTAAAAGATGATATCTGTTTCTTGTATATTACTTTCTTGTATTCAATCGATAGTAGGATGATTCAAGATGAAAATAAAAAACATCTACTCGAAAAAGTTTTCATTCGTAGAAATGGCATGGAAAAAACTGATCAAAGGTAGAGATTTTCCAAAATTTCATTAAACATCAAAAAACTCGGAAACCATAAGACTTTTACCATGGTCATTTTTTTTTTATTGGTAGATCCCAATGTGGCCCATCAGCAGGTAAAAGGTAATCCTTGACTTTCCGGACACCCTGTACCTATAAACTACTTAGCCCTAATTGTCTCATTTATTTTATTGCAATATCGCGTTATTGCAACCTCCGAACGCACCGCAATCAACCATTAGGTATGAACAATCATTGCTCAATGCTTTGGACGGCATTCATTCTTGATAAGAACCACAGTTAACTGCTACCTACATTAGTTCATCGCCCATAGTTTAGAATCTGAGAATGTCAACATTCCTCGAGTTTGCTAAATTATTTCCCAAATTGCTGTACGGTAGTTTGGGTTGCTCTGAAGAAACGCGCTTGCCTTCACAGACTGCTGGGACTTAATATAGGTAGAATGTGGTAGTACTTTCCATCTGGTTCTGCTATACAGGGTGTAAATCCGTAACGTGTACCTATACTTGTGTCCAGAGATACGCTGATATACGCAGTGATACGATTAGCTCTTTTTTAAGTACCACGTGTCTATGTACTACAACTATACAATAGCAAATGTGGGCCTACATGAGCTTTTGCAAGTTCATGAACCGCGCGCGCCGGTGGGCGGCCGCTAATTGTTACCGGATTCCTGCGCACGCGCCGGCCGCCTTGTTGCCTCATATCGTGTACCTCATGTGTCGTGTAGGAAACTTAAAGTTGCCAATATTAAGATATTTTCAATTTTAAATTATATTTTAAAAGTATTTGTGTTTTTGTACACATCAAGCACCGGTAACCTTCATAATGTTGTGTCCTCAACATTTTACGACAGTTTAAAGGCAAGCAAGAACTGCCAGTCTTCGAGTTTTTTACATTCTATTCGCAGAAAAACTGCATTCTATTAACAGGCAGACAGCAAAAAGATAATTGTCTAAAAGGACAACTCTTTCCAAACCTTTTCTCTAAGTAGGTAAGTCTTTGACGTCATTCAGTTTGTTCTTTATTCTTTATATACCATGGATTCTTTACGTGATTCTGAACCCGCCTGCGATAGACATTTTTCGTAGGTTGTTATAAAAAAAAAACTGTTTCATACAAAAGTGCAATAACTACGCGGTCAAAATGTATGGAACAGCAATTTTTTTCTAACATGATTTTGATGAAATTTAGCACACAGAACATGGCCGTTCTGATGACATTTAGGACATAGAATACTTTTTATCCCGCTAAGTTCACGTTCCCGTGAGATAATTTCCGAAAACAATTTGACAAAGGTGGCAGTATAAATAGGTAGCGATAATATTATCCATGCTAATATTATAAATACAAAAGTAACTCTTATTTCCTTTTCACGCCTTAACGTGTGAACGGATTTCTAAGGACACATAAGTAGACCATGACCTTTTGTTTTTGGTGCGCGGTGGAAATCCTCATGGACGTCCTCCATCGTGGAGGGGCATGACGAACTCTTACTGGCTCTTGCTGGCTTTGCGGGGTTCGCATAAGCACTCACCGCTCCCAGTTAGACCATGACCTGCCCGGTAATTGCGTAACACTATCCTATCAGTAGCAATATGTTTCATTTTGACAGTTCAACGACGTTCATTGCGTTATTTACGTTGTTGAGCAGACACATTTTTCGAACATGTTTCGAACATGAGCAGACACATTTTTCGAACACAATGGATTAGCAATACCCTTCAAAATTATTGAGATTGAAATTGATAGTGTGTTACGCAATTAGGGTGCTGGGGATACTCGTAGGATACATTTTGTACTACGCCTCGGGTTCGAAGCCTTGGATAAACGCTAGTGAACATAACATCACTCATATTTTCCCCGAAAGGAAAACAATTACAAGATTAACTAATGTAATACCCAGATCAACGATATGCCGTGGGGTGCGCGCAAGACCTTTATTTGCAGTAAGTTTTTGTCGTACAAACGCAGGCTTGCGAGCACCCTTTCGCCGCCTTACCCATGAATACAATAAGATCTTTGAAGACATCGACTTCTTTTCTGTGTCTGCTCAAAAATTTAGAAGTCTTATCCACAAAATGATTTAGATTTGAATGGTTAGTTTAGTTTAATATTAACTCATTCTCTCTCCCTCTCTCTTTCTCTGTTGTTTGCATACCTATCGATGTTTAAGTTAATTACTAACTACTTTTATGTTTTAACAGCTTAGAATAGCGCACTGTTTGTTATACGAGTATATCAATTTTAGTATGTTGTGGAAAATGACGTAGGTTATACATTTATAATTCTTCTTCCGTATTTGTAACTTGTATAAGATTTTAATGTATAACTGTTTATTTTCCCGAATAAATAAAATAAAAAATAAAACAATAGCTAGTATTATTATATTAATGTTAGGTGCAGAAACGTTAGGTCCCAGTCGGTGACCCAGTAAAAAATATTGATTTTTCACATAGGGTGGTTGAAGCGGTCGATATGATAGCAGGCGGCCTACTTCGATAACTAGGTACATATTATACATTGCTAAGCTGCGGTGTTATAAGCTTTAAGTTAACTAAATTATTTGCTGGGACCTAACGTTGCTATGGATCTACTTAATTGTAGCTAAAGATACGGTTTCCATGGAGAGCGGTGGCCGTAATATTCGAACAGGCGGACATCAAAACTTTAGTGCCTTTAAATTATCCAGCTTTTGAAAGGTTTGTAAAGTTAAACAGCAAAAACACTTCCTAGAAATAATTAAATCAAACCAAATGAGTAAAAGCCAGTAATGTAGGTTTTCTAATAATTACTTGCCAAAGTATGCGACCATTTGCACAACGATTTAGTTTCTTGAACATAACAATTAAAACGAATCGCTTCGCGACAATCACGTCACAACTAAATAACAATCGCACTAAATGCTTTTGATTTTCGCCTTCACTTTTCAATGTGGAAGACATTAAAAAGTGAAGGCGAAAATTACCATTAATAGGATTTATGCACAATAAGTAACTTTTACTATTACTTTACTACTTCACTAACACTAGGCAACACTTAAATAAATGCCTGAATAATAGCGCGCTATTGGATTTTCAACGTTCGGCTTAGAGCCAAAGTTGAAAAATATTTAGGCATTTATTTAGGAGTCATGTAGTGTTAGTGAAAACGGGCATACATCCATTAAGTATATCGTATTATGTATAAACATGATACTTCCTGCCGGGTCTTCATTCGCCCTTTTTGAAGGGGCTGACTCACACAAAGGCTTTGTTGCGGTTTTAAGAACATATGCTTACAAAAAATCAGCTGTCTACAATAAAGACAGAAATATCATAAATATCAATATAAAACATCAAATTTTCCCGAAATAAATTATGAGAGAGACATGACTTAGTATAAAAACGAATAGGAAATTCAAAGTATATATAGTAGTACTTGATGCAAAATAAAAAAGAGAGCTGACACAAATAACAATTTTGAACCTAGTTAAAGTAGCAAAGTAAATACATATTATGCTTTTGGCTTTTACAAATTCATCTCTTTGTATTGAAGAGAAAAATGGTGACATGTGGAAGTCTTTCTCATGGGCAAACCACTCTGCACATCACCACCCGTCACTCAATAATCTCTAACACAAATCAATAGATATAACAATCATGACAGTCTAAAATAAATCATTCTATTCATATGCAAGCTAGTCAAGTGTGAATTAAAATAGAAAGCTACGTACCTGTCAAGGTCTAATGGTCTGTGTATAAAACATAATACCACAGGTTGGTTAAGTAGGTACGTATTATGCTGAGATCAATAACATCACTGGTATTTTGTAGCCAAGAATAGGTGGTATAGGTAGATAAGTTTATATCTTGTTCTACCATTATTGTTTCCTTTGTTGCATTTTTTTCGATAACTGCTAAACTTTCTTCTAGTTTCTTCTCCTCTTCTTCTAGTATTCCCTAGCAGATAGTTGTCTTGAAAGTATTTTGACAATAGAAAATCTCCTATTGTCAAAATACTTCAAACTCTTAACACGTCGGGGATAAAAGCGATAAATTATTTTCATTTTAACGACTCGGGCAAAAAATCTGCCACCAATGACATCCAACATCGTATAGAAAGAGAAAACAGTCCCAAAAGGCAAATAAAACTACGAAAGTTTACAATAGATACATTTAACACCTAAAATAGGTAATTCAATCTGTCAACAATACCAGTAATTACTGCGCGAACACAATGTTTTCAACAATGCAGTGATAATAATATATTTTACGTAGTCATTGTGCAAAGCGACTGAAGTAGACTTCCTTATTGGGCGCAGCCGCTGAGCCGCCCTTCGACCCGTACGCACAAGCCGTGACTATAAGGCCATAAGCCATTGTTACGAGCTGCGAGACAGTTGGCTACTTTATGACCTGATTAGGGCTGCCAAATATTCACCACTCTTAAATAGCTGATGGAAAATTTATTGTCGCCAGCAACCATTCTCTTGTCCCAATCCTTTCTTTATTTGAAGTATGGCTACAAGATTTTTCATCCATGTTCGTCTAGGTATTGCTAAAATACAAATCAATTTCTTCGTCGACTCAGGACTTATACTTTGTTTTTTAATCAGCAGCAGAACATTGTATGAACTTATTTTTCACCGTCGAGTTTTCCAATTTCCATGTTTATTTTCGGCTTAGTAGGCGTTTCGGCCGCTGAGGTCCGTCCGATCCGCTCGATACAGGAACATTATTATTAATATTTTTGAGTGGTGTTTCGGACTATACTTTTTTTAACCTTCAAGCGGGCGCGCCGTCATTTGTAACGCCAGCGGTCGCGCGTAACCTAAAAGACCTATAGGATATTTCAGAGATTTAAAACACGAATTAATTAATATTTTTTGTATTTATCACATTATCATTATATTAGGACATAAACAAAATTATAAAATCAAAATAATATTCTAATTTTCTTTGGATTTGTAAGCAATTTGGCATCATAAATGTATCGAAAATCGATCGAATCGCGGTCGATTCGACGCCGCGCGACTGCTTGACGGTTAAGCAAATATTGTACAGTCAGAATGAAAAAACTTAGGTAGGGTTATATTATTTAAGTGCCACATTTCGCGGTTTTTTTTTTATTTTTTTTTTATTGACTCGATTCTATTGATAGCGAGACCATCTATTGCAAAAAAAATGATGTTTCTACAAGCCACGTATTTAAAAAATCATCGTTGAATTTCGTTACATTACCATCATTAGGGCACTTCGCTAATGCTTATTTTATTTATAATTAATAATTTATCCATGCCTACAAAATAAAATATGTATTATTTAAATACGAACTCTAGACAATATTCGTGACTTCTAGTGGTACTTCCCGATCCCAAGATATTACATCGTAGGGCTAGAAGTCTCCTAATTTGGAATCAAAATCACACATCCTATATGAGAAATAGTATGTTCTAACTTTCATAAATACACACAAACACACACGCACACACACTCACCACACACACACACACACACACACACCACACACGCATGCACACACTCACATAAAGAGAAGCCATACCAGTTTCTGTAACTTTTCATTCATTGTGTACTTGTTTATATTTACTTAAAATAGTTTAGTTATCTAGTTGCCTAAAAATAATGTTGATCCGAGGGAGGAGCAGAACCACCCAATACAAGCATTTACTACATGCTTACTGGGAGGTTCTAGCCACAGAATAATATTGTACAAGAAAGTTACAGAAATAAACTATTTTAATTTTTAATTTTTTAATTTTAATTATGTTTCTGGCATTACTTTGCCTCTAAAAAAGGATTCGTCCGAAACACCACTCAAAAATAATAATAATAATTAAATTCCTGTTTCGACCGAATCGGACGAAACTCCACGGCCGCAACGCCTACTAACTCTTATTTTCTTTGCCAGTCTTTGTCCTATTCTTGTTCCAAATGTAATGCAAATCTGGAAGATTGTCAGCCCTGTCCAAGATTGTCTTCTGCTGACAACTTTATATCGGTTCCTTTAAAATTATATTGTTAAGCTTGTTCGTATCAGATTCGTCCATTTTATGAGCACTTTCACCACAAACAGATGTTGCAAACAGCTATGAATCATTTTTACCGGTACAAATTTCATTGTCACCTGAATTGTGGTATTATCTGGTTTATTATTCGAGGCTGTGCGTCGACTGCGGAAAGCTGTTCAGTAGATTTGATTCATTTAGTGGTCATTGCTACCATTTACTTGATTAAAATATTCTTATTTACAACATCTGATGAACACCATAATACAGTTATTGTTGAAGCCTGAAAGCATTGATGAATGTTTTAGTGACAACAAAACCATTGTTTACTATATTTAAACATCTCCTAACAATAACATTCTGCGCACTGATCCGCAGCACATGACAGAGACATAATGATCGATTTAATTTAAAGATACTATTGGCTTCCTGTCTTGTTTGTTTGAAGAGTATAAATACTCATAAGAACATCTTCTGTCCCAATAACTATAGGTACCACTAGATACAACATTCCATTTAGTACATAAGATACTGTATTTAAAAGCTTTGCTCTTGTCTGCTCATTGGCGTTACCTACATGTATATAAGTAATTACTTGCAAGCCCATATATCGTTGTCGTGTACTTAAACGTACTCTATAATATTGCGCGGGGTGTTCGAAACGATGCAATAAACTCAGCCCATGGCTGGCTACGTGCTTAAATGATGATACGCATCAGCGCACGCTTGCGTTTAAGCCATAAATAGACACCGCCTGCTCGCGAAAGCCTTGCTTATGTCTCAACTGGGCTCCGAATGAACCTGTTTACTGATCCTACGCAACTTGAGATTAACATCTAGTTTTTCTGAAACTAACCTCACTTGCCTCTCTCAACTCTGCTGCTGACCACTATGGGGTTTTCACCACCCAGAAATAAATGAACATAACTATAGAAATTCTGAACACCAAGGGCCAACATGTATCAAAGTGGCTGGTGTAAAGACTCTTCAAAGTGACCCAACTACATTTCATTAAAACCTCATTTTAGCAGCAGACTACAGAAACTTTTAGTTTTATGTTTTATACCTAAGTTTATTTTTCTCTTAGCTTATAAATAACACCTTAGAACTAAAAAATAAATACAAGACAAAAGCTCCTTTGCGAGAGACGGGAGTCCGTGCTAGGGAAACCCTGTGTTACGGATCTTCAGGCTCCCACCACAGTGTTTAGATGCTGTATTTTACTTTGCACAAGTTATGGAAGAGAAGTAAAGAAAAATTGGTTAAAGTGGACGTTAAATAATAGGGTCATGTAGATGGGTTTAGTTAATCTGTATTGGTGCGCGTTTACTACCACTGAAGCTGTTTACTACCACTCCCTCCTGTAGTCACAACAAAACATGTCTATGTCTACCAAGGCGTGTGAAGCAAAGTATTGCATGCTCACGATGTCTGTGCACAGCTTAATAAAAGATTGTCATTTTCGTCACATGGACACGAATATGATTCGGCATTATATTATATCGCAATGGTATCATCTGCAAACATTTCAAAAGGTATGTCTAGGTCATCTTGTATTGAGCTTACATATAACAAGTTGATTTCGGATTTTTAGGATTTTTTTGACCTTAGCCAAAGCTTATCTAGCCCCCTCATCTATAGCTGTAACTCGTTCCACTTTCATCTAAGAAGGAAGATGTCTAAGATGATATATGTAGACACATCCAATCAAGCTTGAAGTTCCACTTCATTACTTTATGGAGCCGAACAGTGGTCATGTGCTTAGCTTCTTCCTGCTCAACAAGTTCGTGTGTAAGCCAGGAACCAGCATTAGCGTCAGCAGCCACGCTCTATTTGCACTGCGAAGTACTTTTCTCTGCGGAACAAAATATATTCACGTTCTTCACAACAACCATTTCCTTATGACTTCCGCTTTTATAACTCCAGTTAAAAACAGCAGGTGCACTTATTGTAAATGAATCAAAATGAACGAGTTGAAATACTGCACTGCATTTTTTTAAACACGACGAGGACAGATGACGTAAGCTGTAACACAAAAATGGCGTCTTGTTTACGTATGAGGTAAAGTAGTGCCCATGAACATAGGCGAATGAGATAAGATCATATATATTATCAAATAAATCCTCACGACAAAAGAATTCCTCGTCAAGTATTGTCATTCAACGCATAATAAACGTACCTTCTCACGTTGCGCCGTGCAGTACTTATTACTCATCCTTGACCGTAAAAATATATAAGCTTAATACATTACTTACGTGCAGCCATTGTGAAGAGTACTGCCGAGGCATGCTTTGTATAAGTTTGACATTAAAATTGTTAAAGAAACCAACGCCAGAGGAGATAGAGAGAGAGGATCTAGATGTAGATGCTTTAGATGACTTGCATCATAACAGTGATGATATCGCTCATTTAACACGCATTCAAGACTCAGCTGGCCAATCCATATCAAATTGAACAAGTGGGCATTTCAGCTTTACACTCAATTTAATGGTTGTAAATTAATAACTAAGAAGATAAATTATGCCTATAACACGAATGTAACATGTAATGATGATTTAATGAAAGGCACTTTCAAAAGTGTATATAACGCTTACAACTTTTTAAATCCTATTGTATTTGCGATCTTGTGAATTGCAAGACACTTTATGGAACTGGTTACCGAGAAAATGCACACAATGTCGGAGAAAAAACTGATAAACGATCAACAAATACGCGGGAAATTATTAATATCTGTGTCTTTGAGGAAAACTTCAATAAAATGGTGTTAACGATATACGATGAAAATGAAACAATATTAGCTGGTTGCGAAAGCGAAATCAATGATTCAGAGGTGATAAATGAAGGAACAACTTTCAGAATTTTACACGATTTCGTTAAAATTGCGAAAATAATTTGAAGCCATTTTTACGGCTTTCACTGAACAATTTTAACAAATAACAGATAAAGACGTAATTGTGGGAATTATTTTTGTATGCAGATAACAATGCATCGGTTACGTTGCATAAGGTTGTAGTTATCATTGTGTAGGTCGTGTGTGGTCATCGCGACTGTTAGCAAAACCGTGTGATTTCCGAATTTACGATATTTACAGCAAGTGTTCAACGCCTTAAATATTGAAATGGTTGATACAAATATCCTTCGAGTTAAAAAAAAAACAAGGTTACAAAAAATGCAACTATGAACCAACGCTTACTGAGCTAGAAAATGTATCGAAACATTTCGCAGTGTTCTAAGTATTATAGCCGAAAGGCGATGCTATCACCAATTGGACTGGTAACCTTCATTGCCCAACACACGAAAAGCCAATCACTCGTCACACGCCTGAACTAGATTCAAGGAAACTAAGTGCACAGAATCTTCAATTTTGTAACGTAATTGCAAAATACGCAGTCAAAATCACCGATGAAGTCGAACGTGGGATCAATTATTTACCTGCTCCACTTGTGGCTACTCCTTCATTATGTCACTACCCAGTATCGAGTGCAATGTTCTAGATTTCTCGCACAATTAGCGACTATTTACCCAGCCTAGCCAACTTTTTCAGCCGATCCAACCAAGTTGCCTTACAGCATTGTTTATCGATATCTCAGTTTCATTATTCGCTGGCAACACTTTGATTTATAGCTTCATTGATAGCGTATCGCCCTAAATTCTCATGAACAGACTCACCGGACCAGTTTTCTAAAATGTAGCTTTTGCTGAATCAGTTTGTTCCCTATTGTTGCTGACTCTAGTCTAGATAGTATACGAGATATCTGGAGTAGATGTTGCTTCTAGGCTATGATTATTTATAATTGTGCCTTTGTTCACTGATATCTTTTTAATCAGACATTTTTTTCGTGCTTTTTTGTCTTATGACAATCCAAACGACCTTCTTGCCGTTATATGTGTTTTAAGGACCGCGATGACGTAGGTCCTGTCATTTCTGCATCATTTTGCCTAGTACATTATTAGGGGTGTTACCTAAATGGCGTTTCTGGTACACCTACACGTTTGCTACAGTTGCCACAAAAGGTTCTCGCGTGGGAGAGGGACGGTGGTGACGGTTGCGCGCGCGCGAGTCAGCCCTGCGCCCGCGCAGCCGAGCGCACGCGTTATCGCCACCGGCTCCACACTCCGCGACAGTGAAAGTGCTCCATTCGTGTTTACGGACTGTTAATACTGTGAATGTTCATGAAAACCTATTACTGTAAACTTCAAAATCAACACTCGTGTTTAAATTGTTTTCGTTCATACTGTTGTTTCATTAACGTACGACATCCGTGTACACTTAGCTCAGCCGGCCGGTCAATTTTTTGCCCAACAAAAAGCGTGACAACTGTTGCGAAAACTTACAACTACAAAACGTTGGGCGTAAAATAATTGTAATTAGTTTGTATGTTATATAGTTTTTTTACTTTCTAGTGTTTCTTTATCGCCACTTAACACATTATCTTCGGTCACGCTTCGTGCGGCTCCATCAAAGTCAACAGAGCCGGAGTTACAAGCGGTTGCTTCACACATTTTCATGTATTCTAAACGCTTGTCCACCTTGAAGTGTCGCAACTTGCTATTTACATATCCTTTCATTTGACATCTAATTATAATGAACAATTTGTCAATCCAAAGTCATCCTTTTACTCTTTTGCTTCATTTTATACATGAATAAAATGACGTATTTCTGCAATCCTATTAATATGCATCACCATTTTTACAGCAGCTTACGTAACATTATCTTTGAGATTAATTTTGTTAACAATGTCCATCAATGTTAAATCTTCTCACGCTAATTTGATGTCAACAATCAGATGTTCAGCTTCAAATTTAATAACACTGTTCTAATGAATACGGAAGATGATACAAGTAAACCAGTTCCTGTAAATTAAGCATGCACTGATACACGAGAAGAATGGTGTAAGGAAGTGTCACCAATACTCGTATCTTTTAAATTGAAGAGGATCTTCAATATGAGGATAGTGAAAATGTTTAAATAGAATCTCATACAGAGTGCATATGGTTCTCAGTTCTTTCCTCATACGATACTAGATGCATAATAAAACATTACATTTAAAAACAATCGTAGAGTAGATCCGTGAGTCGTGAGCGAGTTTAGACCGTCGACCCACGGTGTCTGCACGCAGCCGGAACTGTGACAACTGCTCAACGGAATTCCACTTACAAATGCTACCTTATTTAGTTAATCCACATTCATGGCATTCCACTGCATTTACCTCTAATATTCGACTCTAATACCCAGCTATTATGCAGCGTTAATCGATCTGCATATAGCTTGAAACAATCGGTTGGAGCTGCAAGTCTGCAAATATTTAGACACGGTCGTATTTACAATCGCTTTAAAGATATTAATGGCAGTAGTCTGAATATCATTGTATATCTCAGTAAATTCCATTGCACAATCTACTATACAAACTTTATTTAATTTCATGGTTTATTTATTTTCGTTTTTACATTAATATTCTTGACGAAACTGTTTCAATTCGCTGCGTTCCGCGGCAAAAAACAAGACAAAGCTGGTATTGTCATTCTATCTGTTGATCTAGATCTAGAAAGTGTCTCCGCCTATACGTAATGTCCCGATAATTGAAGCTGTTTCAGTGCTGTTATATGCAGTTGCTTAGTAGACTACTTGTCTGATAATGCTGCAACGCCTACCGTTACATCTTGTTACACATCTTTATCTTTAAGTGCAGTGTCATGGCGATCATCGGCCGTTAGTTTTTTGCGATCATTCCACTCGGTTATTACATAGATTGCATGTTGATTACCCGATAGCGTCAAGTCATTCAGAAACTGCAGTAACTAGCGCGTGTTCCTTGCAGCCTGCTCAAATATGCAACTCTGTAATGCTACAGTTCTCTTTCCGCGGAACAGATTATGCGCCGCGCTAGGCCT
The DNA here is from genome assembly GCA_949629135.1 of Eremobia ochroleuca. Taxonomy (NCBI): domain Eukaryota; kingdom Metazoa; phylum Arthropoda; class Insecta; order Lepidoptera; family Noctuidae; genus Eremobia; species Eremobia ochroleuca. Next base: position 2,631,287 of record OX451396.1, on the reverse strand, counting down.
TCATTGTTTCGCAAGCCGCAATGCTCTGATTGCAACGCCATATATACAAACACACAACTCGTTTTGCAATTACACCATAACTTAAAGTCATAAATATTATCTAATAGCTGTAACAGTTTCTCGGTTACTCGTAACATCCTTCTGCCAGAAATAGAAAAATGAAAAGTGTTCTCCGTGAGGACCATCACGTCATATCATACCGCGTCATACGATCTGGCCATACAGCATTTAAACTTTGAAGTGATTGTTTACAAAACAATAATATTTTATAGCTAAACACTTGTTCACTGAGGCGTAGCTAACGATTTTCAAATACCAATTTAGGTGCATTAACCACGTCCAATGTCAGCCGAATTGCTGCAAATGTTATTTGGCACGTTGCGATAACGCGGCGCTTAGCATTGAAACAGCGAAAAAAGCAGCGGTTCTCGATTCTAGTAGCGATGCAAACGCCGATCCGTACAACCGTGGACCAGTCGACCCTGAGACGGCCGGCAACGCAGCTGCCGACGACTTGTTTCGTTTTTTTTTATAACTTGGATCGTGCGGCTGAGTTAAGGAAGCCTGTTTTAATATTATAGGTACTTTAATTGGACATTCAGTGACTAAGCGAAATCAGCAGTATGAACGAAACTCTAAAGGTACGTTGTTCGTTGACAGTGCAAGCGGATGTCTGAACGAACGTTCTTTGTTCGACAAAGTGCTCGTGAATCAATGTGAAGTGATGTGATGCAGTGATCCCGGTGATGATGAACAATGATCTCCGAGAGGCCTCTGGTGAACGGTGGCGTTGGGCCGCCTGCGCCGCCGAGGCTGAGGACATTCCGAAGGAACTGCGGCGATCAAGGTGCACCAGGCTGATTAATAATCCCAATTATTATTCGATACACGGTCAACCATTACGCGGTTCTGACGTGACTCAAGACTCAATTTATTCTTAATTGCCAAAAATCCTTGCGTTGAAGTAGAAAAAACGTGTTTGTTTTAAATAAAAAACATGTTTCGCGAAATTCGTAACACACTTGAATTACTATGAAACATTATTTGCATTCATTTTTTGGCATTGAAAAAGCTTCGATAATTTTTACCATGACCGCGTCAATTTCACAGTATCTTGAGTCGTGATCATGAATCTGTTGACCTGGGGTTATTTGGCCTGTTGTGACTTCGATCGTCATTTGTTATAGTGTCCGTAACTTCACCGACGAAGGTGTACATCGACACGAGCGCCAAGTGCTCGTACTACAGTGAGAACGATGAGCGCCCGCGCAGGCCGCGGGAGGACCTGGGCGACAGAGTGAGGCTGATCGATGTGCTGGAGCGGACCTGCTGGCTCAACATCAGGACCGTGCTACAAGATGGAGAAATCGAAATACAAGATCTCATCGCATTTTTTGGTATTAACTGTTTTGTTGTTCTCATTAGATGTTAGTTTCAGTGCTGAAACTATGTCATCTCGTTTTCCATGCATATTGGAACCTACTTTACGTGCAGAAAGTAACAACAATAGGCGCTCATCTTGGACAGTACAGGCAGTAAGCTCAGAACAAATCCAATTGGAAATCAAAACAACTGGTCAATTTCTGTTGGAAAAATATTGCAAAATATTATTGTCTCAATGTTAGTCAACATCCCTCGGATGTCGGGATTGAGTGGCGTCGTCTTTATGTGCATGTAATAACATCGTGTACCGTGTCATTAACTACAGAACGGCTCACGGCTCGATCACTGTGTGCACTTTCTAGCTTTCTACTTGATAGACGTGCTCTTCTAGATCATGCGGTGAAAAACTACTATTAATGATAACCAGTGTGTGATAAACACCTTTTTAACTGTTACTTTGATGAAATCATCCCAAACAAAAGAAAAGAATCAGTCCAGCACTGGCTTCAAAAGTTGTAGAATTTCTAAACTATCAAGCATCACAAGTTTCCCTCATCTTGCTTGAGCAAATAAATATATTTTCTTATGTTACTGTAACCCTCATCTTATTTTATTATATTCTATCTACATTGAACTAAGTTTCAGTATTTCCTTTAATATGTAATTTAAAAAATTATAAAAACTTTTTTAAATTCTTAATTGTCATTAAAGAACAGTCCACTGTTGTCATTTGTTTTGGTCTACAAAAATGAAATGTAAAAGACAATGCCCATCTGTGCCCCAGAAATGCCCAGATAAAGTATATTACAAGATTGCTCTAATAAATAAAAACTAGAATTATGTTGTTAATTTTAAATCATATGAAGCACTGGATACAAAATTTTAAAAAATAAGACGTTCTTTGAAGCTTTGTATCTAACCAAATTGTTTTCACATACATATTGACACCATACAATGGAGACAGACTAGATAATTCCAAATAACTGACATGTTTATCTGATAACATACAGATAAGTATATAAAATAACACTGATCTGGCTTAGCTTATGTGATGATCATGAAGTTCTTAGTGATAAACTGTATATATAAAATAGCAATGCTGTGTGTAAACGATAAAATGTATAAAAAACCAGTAGGAAGTTATCATGTTTAATGTCCAATATCTTTTGACCCGGTGCTTTATATGAAATTAAATCTAGATTTATTTAATTGCAGCTCTATGTCATATTATGACATAGAGCTTCAATTTGGGCATTGCATGGCATTGCTGACTTTCAGCTCCATACTAATATGGGCATGGTCCTTTTACGCTTTCACTGGACTAGGTTATAATGACCGCATATTTGAGATTGCCTACAAATGTGTACAAATACAATATTAGATTATTCACTAAGGGGATAAAGCAGCGTTTTAATGTCGCGGGCGCTATTTTGAATCCTGAACACAACGAAGGATTCTTCGGCCCGAGAGCGGGAGAAGTTATGATAATTTCCCACAAAAAAAAAAAAAAAAAAAAGGCTAGAGTCCTGAGTGCAGTGAGGGATTCAAGCTCGCCCAAGACGAAGACACCTTTATCCCCACGGAGAATACTTTTCGCACCTACTGCGAGGTAATAAAAACCAATTTGATTATCTAATTAGTAGTTTATGAAACTGCTATGTAACCGGAGAAAATAGATAGAGTTATGCGCAGTGTCATACACTATTTAGCCGACTACGTGACAGCGACATGACAGGGTTATATTTTTATGCATACTTAACTATGTATGTGGAATTCCTTATAACCTCGAAGCATCCTAACGGCTGGATGGATTTTAATACATTAGGTGTCTAACGACTTGTTTCGGTCGGTTTTATTACAATCAAAATGACGGTTGTTGTGGATTGAATGAGGATTTTAGACGACATCAAGGTCTTGAAAAAAAATTTTTTACCATTACTACCTATGTGGTGTATCAAAATAAAGGGCTTGAGGATACCTACTGCCTGCCGGGTTCCATTCAAAATAATTAAAATTAATAAAAAACTAATGTAATATCTATGGTTTTTTATACGATCAAATGAGCAATATGTAGTCGTGCGCTTTTGAATTATCCAATTTTTTTTTTGTCTGTCTATCTGTTCGTTCAGGCTAATCTCCGAAATTGCTGGATCGATTTTGACGGGACTTTCACTGACAGATATCTTATGTTATAAGGAGTAATATACTCCTATTATTGTTTTAGAAAAAGAATTAGGGTTCTGCGAAAAAAAACCCACGGAGATGAAGCCGCGGGCAGAAGATAATACATACAAAACAAAACTGGTACAGACGCCAGCACATCAAGCTAATACATTCTGTCAAATTTCTTTAATAGATTTTCAACTTTTTCGCTAAAGTATAAGGTTCAGAGTTGATTGGGAAAATTTGACAGTTTCGGGTAGCTTGATGTGCTGGCGTCTGTAGATAAATAAAAACAGCTGCGATTAGAAGCTATTTGTCTCACCTTAATTCACGTAGACAGTTTCTAGTTCAATACCTATAATTAAATCAATTGAATAATAGCTCGCGTGACTCACATAATAGACACAGTTGTCTCTCCAACTACAACTGACAAGAAAGTGAAAACACAAAAACGCATACATGACGTATACTTAAGTTATTACTTAGAATCACAACTCGATGTCACTTCTCGCGTTTTTCAACTTAACATTTGAAACGACGAGACCTATGATAAATTGCTTGGGATGTCTCTCGTTTTCTACTTCCCTGACGTCACTTATTCGTAGTAGTCTTACTTTCAATATCTAAATGAAGTCATGTTCAGTACCTGTGGTCTGAACCGGTTGTAAATGTCAAAGGCGATCATTATCGTGCTCCAATCAAGTCATTCCATTTCCTCCAGCTTATTTGTAGTCGCAAGGGCAGATACAATAAGTGTAGTACGTACTTCATGCTGCTCTAGAGCATATTTGTGGTTGTTTCCATGGTCGTTTACCATTGCGGGATGAGCAAATAACCTAGCAGTATCTACATGCAAACACTGCAATGTATAATGCGGATATTAGTATTTATTTATAATAACCAGTCGTTATAATTTAATGTCACTCAGCGCTGGGGTTGCCAACCCTACTATGTCATAAAGTATCCTACTGTATTAGAGGCCCGACTACTAGCATCATCTGCCTAGCCTTTTCCCAACTACATAATTATGTTGGGGTCGGCTTCCAGTCTAACCGGATGCAGCTGAATACCAGTATTTTACATGGAGCGACGGCCTCTCTGACCTCCACAACCCAGTTGCTAGGTAATACGATACCCCTAGGTAAGACTGGTTGTCAGACTTTCGGCCTTCTGACTACGCGTAACGACTTTCAAAGATCTACGAATGACAGCCGGGACCAACGGCTTAACGTGCTTTTCGAGGCACGGAGGGGTCTCGGTATGTAAAGATGGTCACCCATCCACAGACCAACCGCTGCAAGCGTAGCTTAACCTGATCGATCGACCTGTGCGGCTGTTATTATTTAGCCACGGGGCTCTCCAGAGGCCCGACCACTATATTTCTGAAAAAAGAATACATTAGGCGAAACTACTATATTATTAGGAATTAAACCCAATAAGCAATAATACCATTTCTTAAAGATACACATTTATTAATAAAGGCTTAAAGTAGCAAAAAATATTGTTTTAAGAAATGAAGTATTTTTAAACTTCCCAATTTTTTTTTTTTAATTTTTCGCTATCTACTATATTTTTGGGTAATTATTTTAAAACTACTATTTTTAACTGAAAAAGAGTTGGCAACCGTACTCAGCGCTGTATTTGGGTTTTGAAAAACCTGATGATGAAGATGCCAAGTTCGAATGGGAAAGTAACACTAGGTATACAAGTTGTAACTTAAATAACGCACAACCTCTTAAGGGGTCATTGTACTCATCATTATGAACAACTTTTACTATGGGACCAAACCGGAAATCGCGAAAAAAAAGTCAGCTGTTCCCTACATTTATGTTCGCATAACTCGTCAAAATGTAGGGAACAGCTGATTTTTTTTTCGCGATTTACGGTTTGGTCCCATAGTAAAAGTTGTTATTTATTTATTTATTTTATTTGCGTAAAACATGGTATACATAGGAATAATGAAAACAATGACCTCATAATGATGAGTACAATGACCCCTTAAGAGGTTGTGCGTTATTTAAGTTACACCTTGTATAGTTTAAGACAGATGAAAAGAAATTGCATTGGACGATAAACGACGCGAATATCTTGACAAGAACCTGGAAAAACCCTGGCCGCAACATGCAAAGCCTACATACATATACATAATATTGTAGAGTAACACAAGCATATTTATGAATAGCGTATGTCATCCATAAGAATTTTGAGTGTGACTCAAACATGTCCAAATATAAAATACAATATATGCAATGCTTCATTTAATCGATCGTATCTTTTCAATTGGGCAACTATTCGCTAGTCATTCGATGACCAAAGCGTTTTTATTGCGATCAGATTGTTTGGGGCTTTTGAGTTGCCTAATGATCTTTTCATTAGTTAATATTTATATTACCAGTGACATTAAATGTGCAGCCGGTCGATTCTGTAAAAATCTCACCGTGAAATCATAAGTGAAGTGAGCACTGAATAGTGTCAATACCTACCATTACGGAATGACAGAGCTAACTTCCCGCTCACTTCACCTTAGTTTTCACGGTGAGATTATTTTTCAAATATAAATTGATAATATTCTCCCATTTGATTTTCTGCTTTTACTTTTTAATCTACATGATTATGTCTATCTTCAATGTATATTTGCCATTACCTTAACTCTTTGGCTATTAGATTGGATTCGTGAGTCATGTTCATCCATTAAATAATGGGAAACTTGAATTTTATGTCTGTACAGCAATTTGTTATTAAAGCTCTTCCGCACTTCATTTTAATAGTTTTCAATTACATGTTAGTGGGCTCGATTACTACATAAAATGTTAATAGGCCCAATGTCTTATTACATATCATAATAATTATGTTGATCCTACAACTATTGCTTAGCGAAATGATGCATGAATCAATAATTTCGTAATCATGCGTAATGACTAACATTCTTTCCAAATTAGAGCGCTAATTAAAGAGGTTTTAAAAGCTCTTGTTTATATTCAGGCGTCAATATTTTCAAAGATACGTTCCGCCCTGATGTAGCTGAGTGGGCTTTTATGCTAGAACTGTACCAATTAAAACCACAGGGTCCACAATTTGCTCATAGCTTTAAGCGAGGAAGATACATCTTATTAAGTTATCATGGGGACCCGACTATCAGTATGTTGAGTGTTGACCCAACATAACATAACTCCAGTCCACCATCCATTACACATCGACAGAGCTAACACATGATGCAAATCTTTGACTCAATCAGTCATACGCTTGTTAGTCGTAACTTTGTAACGACCGTCTGTACATACACGTGACCGCAGTTTGCGCAACAGTTGCTACGGAACCTGTCGGTGACTATAGTTTATATGGGACATCTTTAATGTCCTTTGATCATCGTAGTTGCCGTTTTGGCCGGTTTTATTCTTCTATTTTCCTTAATCCGGTATGATAATTATTCCACTTATTTTATCGCAAAAATACCAATTAGTAAAAATCGATGCAGATTCGAGAGTTTTGACTTTTAATACAGCCTGCGCGAGAGTATTCAAAACCTGCTAGCGATAATCAAAATCAAAAGTCATTTATTCAAACTAGACTGAGAATCAGCACTTTTCTTTCGTCAAAATTACAAAAGACAGTCCCCCAAAACACCCGCCCTTCACCATTTCCTAGTGCTTTCGCTGGGGAGAAGAAGTGGCAGTGGAAATTTTGTGTATAGTGGGGGTATTGGGGACAGTGTGATCGACGTTGATTCATTTCTTCTTCAGTCTTGTAAAAATCCCTTAACCATACCGAGTCTATTGGTATTTCATCTATGCAATGGATTCCTCTCAACATGCTCATCACCCCAGATAGCATTTTGTTAGCATTTTGTATCATTTGATATGAAAGAATTTTACATTGACAATGCACGTATTTGGGGTTTCACCCAAATATTATACTTTAATTTTCCTTCCTTATAACATAGATTACTAGCCTATGTCTCAAAGTGATGAAATATTTCCTTGTGTTCTAATAATTGGTGAAACTTCGTCTGGCGAAGCAGCAACACATGACACGATTCCACGAGGCAATGTAATCACTGAAAACTGTTTACTCGCTCTCGCTCTCGTGTTTCATCGACCGCAGTTTGCGCAAGAGTTACTAAGCGAACATGACAGATGCGGCGATACGCTTATGTAACGAAGGGACTAGACACCTTGACATTCACTGCTTCTATTGTTAAACTGTTCATTTGTTTTATTTGACTGATGCACAGGTATTTTGTAGCCTCTTTCGGAGCTCGAACTTTCTATATCTGATTTTTAGACACGATTAAATTATCATATCCACTGTAGAGACCACCAATGCCCCGACATAAATTTGAATCATATCTTAATAGAAATTAATACACAACTGAATTTGCAATAAGCTAAAGCAGCGTATTTTGCAGTATTAGACCAACGTTATCTCTACAACCAATCAAATATTCATCTGGACTCCGGATGACAGTTTCAACAACCACTCTTGCGCAAAAAGCAGTCGTGACAACCTGCGTGCCCGGATGCGACACCTCGGTTATGTAACGAGGGTCACCGAAGACCTTGACCATACATTCATTACCCGCCTTGTTGCTGTTATAATATTTATGTCAGTTGAATGCTTTGCCTTGCATATTCTTGGTATTTAAATGTGTCTTCATATTAATTGATCGCCTTGCGATTTAGTGAAATCTTTAATTCGTGTAAAGTGGTTTCTTTTTATAATTTGCAACGTTTTTCTGTTTTAGATTAATCATGTCTGTTTCTAAGATCCACTTTCTTCTGAATGATTACTTTTTTTGAGGTCCACGCGTTGTAATTACCGTTTCTATTATTAGCTTCAGATTAAACACAGTTCTTCAAGATTATTTAACAGGATTTCAACCATTTCCAGAAAATTATGATATGCTTGTGCTTATACGATTAGAGTTGCTGTTACGACAATTACTTTTACAAAACTATACTTAAAATATAATAACAAGTTAATTTATCAAAGGTAGCCCCGTTGCGTTGGCTAGCGCGTAGCGACACAACGTAAAGGCAAAATTAGTTCCCGCTACCTCGATAGATGGCGTTGTGCATTTGATACTCGTTTCTGAATCGCGCTATGGTTTCGTTACCGCGCGAATTATATAAGGCCGACCAAACTCAGTTACAGTATCTCTGGTTTCCCTTCAAAACGCATAAATCTTTCGCCTTTTACTAAAGATTTCCGTGGAGGGGAACACTCAAATGAGTCTATAATATTTTTTTAACACTCTGTTTCGGCAGAGTAAGAATTCCTTATTAAATAAAATTATGCTTGAAAATTAGCATAATCCCATGTTTATTCGATTCGAATATTTCGAATTTCGTGGGATATCTACCTTACACCATAATATGATGGAATACTGTAAATAAAAATCGTTCACCAAGACACTATTTGATTTGAAATTCGCAAATGTTCATAACATGAAAAATTCCAATGGTTAAGCCAAAACCTATTAACTATTCTTTTTGGGATGCATGAAGAAGCCTCGTGTAGCGCAGTTTGTTCCGTCAGTTACTCAACTGAACCGAGCGCTCGGCGCATCCTGGACGGTCACACCAAACACCTTATTTGACTGGCCAATCCCTCCCTTGCGGTGTTAGGCTTGCCTGGTTGCCTGATTTGCGACCACCCTCCCACCGGAGTCCGGCGTCAAACAGCCTGCTGTGTTTTGTCGATGCATGGGAGTTCCAGTGCCTTAGGCATCTTCTGGGCACGCTCGTTCCATCATAGACCTCATCCATTGCTTTCCATAGACGTGATCGAGGTCAAGAGCGGGCCCATTCAGCAATTAAAAAAATAAAATAAAATCTTTTGGAGCTTTGAAATTAACCTATAGTTACGTGCTAGGCAATTAGCAAAAAATGTTACCTTAATCAGTTTCTAAACAAACTCCCTCGTTGTCAACAGAATGCGACAGCAGCGATTCGGGCCACCTGTACGAGTCGCTGGAGCCGGCGCCTACGCAGCTACACCCCCCACACGCACCCCCTCCCCTTCCGCTAGAAGAAGATTTCGACTCCTTTGACAGTGACAGTGACACTGATGATCACGACAAGGTATGTTGAGTTTTATTTGTTTGGACAGTTATACGGTCAACTGCACGCTAGTGGTAATATTTGAACTACGAACACCGCCGTAACTGTTACTATAAATAAAGGGGTTGTGAAAGTCAAATTGTTACCATGGACACTAGGTTGACTGTGTCCCAATATTTTCCGAAAATAAATTGATTTTTTTTCTTTTAATTTGAATCAATATCAAACGTTTTGGTATCTTAAAAACAATGTACACACACACAATGGCGGACGAACTTAACGTCCATCGCCCTGTGACGGACATTGTAGGAACTAATTGCTCAAGCTGTTTCAGCTGAGTGTGTGCGACGTCTGAAGATAATTATGCCATAAAATATTATTTCATTGGAAATCCAGACATGTAATTACCCAAGTGTTTGAGGAAAAAACAGGGTGACATTTATTTATGTCTCATTTTAAGGAAAACATTACATAATAAACATTAACATTAAATGTTTGTTACATGTCATTGCATTGATTAGTTTGTGTCGTTCTGACTTTGAGCAGACACGCTTTATAATATCATAATAAATTATTAGTTTGATTTATAATGACTTGCTTTTATTCGGCTAGCACGCAAACTGTAATTTTATGTCCTAAAAAAAATGGTTACAAAAATTATAAAAGTGGGTACCGAAATAATACTCGTATAAAAGTAACTATAAATTCAAGTATAGCCACATTGGCATCGTTTAATTTCTCTTATGTTGTCACAATACCTGTTACTGTCGTTATTAATTAATTTGTTTTTATTCTATTTCCAGTCCACGTACGCCCAAACAGCGCCGACACTACCGGCATCGAAGTTGCCCACCCCGCCGACCGGTGGTGGGCAGTACACTCTGACCAAAATAGCCAGCGCTGCTCAACGGAAGATGAGGCAAATCAAGAGAAACCTCACCAAAAGATATTCTGGTAAGCTAAAATTGTTTTTTAAATGCAAAAAGATTTTCCGATACCGGGAATCGAACCCGAGCCTCCTGGGTGAGAGCCAGGTATCCTAGCCACTAGACCATATCGGATATTGAGTAGGGTGCCGAAATTGTTGGCCGTTCTTCCCCGGCTACTTTTAAATAACTGAGGCATATTTTTTTATTAAATTATAATAATCTTTGTATTCTGAATAGCCATGACTCTATTGTCATTGAAATCATAATGATCACTTTGCAAATCTTATGAACAAACTAAAGCAAAACAATAAAACAAAAAAAAAACAGGATAATAAAGAATAAAAAGTTAAATAAATTACAATTTATGTCCCAACATTAGACCGGCCTTGATTAATGCAAAAAAATAACTAAATTCCTAGAAAGTCACGATAACATTGAATCACGATAAAATTCAGTCCACACAATATCATTATCTGTCGATATCTTTAAAGATGAAAACTGTCCCACTTCCATCATCTCAAACAAAGGCATTTTATTAATCAGTCATTGTGTTTACAGTGGCGATGGACGGCAAACCATTCACGAAGACAAACAACCAGAACCAGATCTACGACACTCCCAAGAAGACGTCGCCGATCTACGCAAACTGCGAGCCACCGGAACCCGTATACACAAACATCAACTTTAGCGACACGCGGCCGGTGCTAAATAAGACTGAAATTCCCTTGAACAAGGTGTATGGTTCGTTGAAGGATGAGTTGAAGACTGTTATTTTGGATAAGCGGGCGAGTAATGGGG